>JAZDUA010000084.1:602500-997500 GCA_038098605.1 Gryllus longicercus | reverse complement strand
GTGGCAGTGTCCCGCGTGGTGAGATAACTGGAAGGAAAGCAAGAAAGTCGACGTGTAGGTCAGCGCGGGATATCACAATCCAAGGAGAAAGAAGTACAGAGAGGGTACAAGATGTGTAGCAAACATGGCACTACGTTAGTTCTGTATATGCTGCGCAGTTTATAGCCTTTAGCAATCCGATGGCAATTAAAAGAGAATCGGTAACACGAATCGCTTAATGATCTTTGGATTGATTAGTGATTCCGAGCGCATCCGCTACTAAAGTTCGTTTGTCCCGTAAGTGTAGTGTATGTGTTTCCATCGGGAGGTGGTGGGGATCTTACCCCACTCGATGGTGCCATCCGGTGCCGTCCTACTGTCGGCAAGCGGGGTTTTCCCCAACCAGGTATCTCCCACCAGCGGGGCACTGCGCCAGCCGGGACAAGCTCTAAGCTACCGACCGATCTCCCGGCATGTGTAGTTGAGTAGACCATGTTAGTGTAAGTGTGTGTAAGTAGAGGGTGAGGATAGGACAAGGAATGGGAAGGAAAGATCGCACGCGGTCCGTGGCCCGTTTGTTTGGGTACTGCTCCGACATTCACCGGTGAGAAACCACGGAAAAATAACGATCACACTAGAATCCTCCCAGTCAGCTAGTGAGTTCGACTTAGCTAGTGTCGAAAACCCCTGCTAGTTTCGAAAATCCCGCGACCTCGAACCTTGGACCTCCCGGTCGGAAGCACTGCAGGGACATCGACTGATGTAGCAACTGAGTCACCTCTCCCGCGAATAATGTCATTTTAGCCTATGTAATGTGCTATATTGATGCTTCTCCCGTGCAGAAACCCCACCCAGCCGGACCGCCGCCACGTCACGTGCAGAGAAGGCGGAGTGCCGTGCGCTGTCCGTGGCGCCTCCGCTCCTCGCCTGCCCGGAGGCAATGTTTCACGGTCGGCCTCACCCTGTGCCGCCCCTGGCGAGGTTCAAAATAGCACGCGCCGTCTGCACCGGCCTCGACATCTGAGGGAGGCGGCGGCAAAGGGCTGGGGTGGCAGGCTCCACGGGGGAGGCGCGTGTGACGGCAGCGATGGAAGATGGAGCGGCGGTGGAGACGGCCGCGGAAGAAGTTGAGGGTTCCGTGACGGGAGGAAGAAGGATCAGAGGTGACAGGGCTGTGAGCGGGGGCCACGGGGGCAGCGGTGCAGGGGTCGGGTGGATTCGGCGCGGCGTGGGTGACGGGGTTGTGGGGCCGATGCGGCCGGGGTGGTAGGGGCGACGGGGGAAGCGGGCGCGGCGGCGGTGGTGGCAGGGATGGCAATGCGGCGAAATGGCGGCGCGTCGGGGGCGGCGGGCTGCAGGGGTGGCGGGTGTGTCGGGACCGTCGAGAGCGTCGGGGGTGGCGGTGGTGGCGGTGGTGGCGGGGGCGGCGGGGGCGGCGGGGGCGGCGGGGCGGCTGGGGCGGCTGGGGCGGCGGGGCAGCGGGGCGGCGGGGCGGCGGGGCGGCGGGGCGGCGGGGCGGCGGGGGCGGCGGGGCGGCGGGGCGGCGGGGGCGGCGGAGCGCCGGGGGCGGCGGGGCGGCGGGGCGGCGGGGCGGCGGGGTGGCGGGGCGGCGGGGGCGGCGGGGCGGCGGGGCGGCGGGCGGCGGGGGCGGCGGGGGCGGCGGGGCGGCGGGGCCGCGGGGCGGCGGGGGCGACGGGGGCGGCGGGGCGGCGGGGCGGCGGGGCGGCGGGGGCGGCGAGGCGGCGGGGAGGCGGGGCGGCGGGGCGGCGGGGGCGGCGGGGCGGCTGGGGCGGCGGGGCGGCGGGGGCGGCGGGGGCGGCGGGGCGGCGGGGCGGCGGGGCAGCGGGGGCGGCGAGAGATGGAAATTTCAGGGGCAGCGGATGTGGGAGGGTGGCAGGGACTGGAGCGGGGGTGGGGGCGGCATGGAGCCGACGCGACTGATCGTCCAAAGGAGCGGCGTCTGATAGCGCCCATTCGAGTGTGGAAAATGGCGGAGGCGGCTGACATGTGTTTGGTGCTTCTGTCGCCGGCATTCAAAAGCGGTGCCTGCACAGAGACGTAGGGGACTAGAGGACCCAGTAGCAGGGAAGCGAGGTACCGTTATGTTGTCTTCTTCCTCTCTTGGTTCTTTTTTCTCGTATGTTAGATCGATAACTATCATGTCATCTACTATCATATTTTATCATTTTTAACTCATTGCTTCTCGTTCGGCACGTTTGTCTTTCCAGAGTTCGAAAGTACATCATTATACAAAAGTTTTACGATGTAACCATCCTTACGTCTAGATTGGTTTGTTTATCTCAATATTAATAAATTAGAAGAATAGTTCTTTGCAGAAAGGTAATGGGCGTGGATGTGTGAGAGAGCGAGATGAAATCGGTGTTTTCGTAATCTCGGATTAATGCATGGACAGTAGTTGTCTCTCGGATTTGAACGTCGTGGTCGAAGTTGAACGACGTGGAGTAGGGGTAGTAAGGTAAGTTGCTGAAGAATTCATTGGCCAATTTTTTTTACTGTTTCTTTAGATTCTGATGTATGTAATTCTGCATAATTCTGCATTCATGATGCTTTGAGTATATATCTCGGATATTTATTTTGAACTGTACTTTGCTTATATTCTCATTTATGGATGTAGATGTTGCAGATTGATTGATTATTTCGTGTTTCCGGTCGCGTAAACGGCTATGGCCATAAGTACCGTAAGTGTAGTGCATGATTTTATCTTGTGAGAGGTCAGTGTTCTTCCTCCGCTGGATGGAGAGATCCAGGCACACCTTCACGTTTGCTTGCAGGGGTTTCCCCGTCGAGGTATCTGTCACCAGCGGGACCCCACCCATACCGGAACAAACTCCATGATCCTGGCTGGTCTCCCGACACATGTGATAGTATAGTGCATGTGTGTAAGAAAGAGATTAGGATAGGACAAGGAAGAGGAAGGAAAGATCGCACGCGGCCCGGGACATGTTTCTTACGGACTCACGCATCAACATATTAGCTTAGGTGGATCGAATAAAACAGAAAACTACCGATCAGTGCAGTCGTCTGAAGAATTCGCCTACAGACAGCGGCCGCATTTAAGCGGCTATTCAGCTAGTGTCAAGAATTCTGCTCTCTCAGGGCTGCAGTGATAATTACAGATATAGATATAAATAAAGATAAATATTATAGATATATAGGTAGAGATAGATATTCATAAATATTTTCTTTTTTTAGTTCCGTAAAAATGTCAGTTTTCTGAGTTTTCATTCGCCATCCGGAAATTATCTAGGTCAAGGGAAAATGAGCCTTAAGAGAATAGGTGATCTGTCAACTAGTCGCCCATAAAAATATCTGTATGGACAGATGAAGAAGGATAGATCAATAGTAATCCGAAAACCGGTGTTGAAGGTCTTGTCCCAGCATCCGTCTACAACCTATTGGAAGAATCGTTACACCCATCAAGACTTGCCAACCTCACGATTTCTCATTCTCTCAATGATTTGAGAATCAACAACGACAAAATTACCAAAAGTATTCTCAAGCTAGTCAGAACACTATAATAAAATTCGAGAACAGATGACTAAACAAAATTCAAACAACCTCATTTTTTTCAGCGTTTCTTTTTCTTTCGTGGAAAAAATCAGAAAACAATTGGAGCGGTTTGGATGAAAATGTTTTTTGTAATTTTCTCAATTTTCGAAAAATAAACGAACATGAGACTGAGCCATGAGACGAAACGATTTAAACGAACATGAGACTGGGCCATTCCTTTTAATGTCTTTTAAACCATCCTAGAACATCGCTTAACCAAAAAAATTGGATCCGTTTTTGAGAACATTTTGAAAATGTAATTGAAGCTTACGTAATGTACCCCTCAAAATCAAAACATCCATTTCAAACCAGGGCTTCGAGATCGGGGAACATCAATTTTTGAGAAAATTGGCTGTACGGTTTAGGCACTGGCGTTAACCAGAGTCAGGTCGGACGGACATGCAGATATTAAGAGCCCGGCAATTACAGTTCCTTTGTCGTTAGTTTTCTCTCGATTACAATACCTTCTCTTTTACGAGGTAAAGGTGCGGAACTAAAAAGGAAGTGGTTTAACTAGGTTCATTGGTGTTCCTCAGTCGACACAACGAATAAGGAAAACGATAAGTGCACCATTCTTAAAGACTTTTTTCATTCATTTAGTGTTCGAGATATTTGTTGTCAGACGGGCATTTGGGCATTTTTCGTACCTCGTTGTCAATTCATACTTCTTTCGTAGCTCACTCTCGACGTAGGGAGATCTTTCGAGCAGGTGCGACTTCTTATCGACTTCTTTCTCATCGTGCCTTGAATTTGAGAATTTGAGACCTTCCCGGTCAGATGTCAGTCTCAACTAGTCACATTCACGCTGTCTGGTCGGTAGAACGTGAGATCTCGTTCGGGCGGGATATTAACGACGGAATTTAATTTAGCACCCGTCGGGGTATTTTAACATGACGTAGGCTGACATTGATCACAGAAGATTTTCTGTCCTTCGTAAATTCATCGCTCGGATTTCGGCGCGTTAACTCGCGTTTTGTGACCTGTAAGCTACACACGTCATTCTCCGTCCGACTGTGGTGCGGTGAGGCAGTCAGAGCTCTGCTGTGCGACCCTCTCAGATCTGTAGCAATCAAACCGTTACTTCGCCGTTCGCCACTCCAATAAACGGAGTGGCGGGGAGTCACGCGTCGCATCGCGACAATATTACTTTTAAACTAGTGAAGTGAACCATCCAAGTGCTTCTGATCAACAGTTCATAGAAACAATTCCGGTAAAGTGCGACAGTGTTAATTAGTGAGGTGAATGGCATGCAGCTACGACCCTCCAACAAGCGAAGTCGTAAGTGCTGCATTGCTTGTTCTTAGCAGCAGTGAGAACCAGCCAGAAATAATGGAAAATTTCATCCCAGATAATCCCAATCGGCTGAAGCGTAGTTTACGGTACAACCTAAGGAAGTCGTTTAAACCGGCACTTCACGCCGTTCCGGCGTTAACTAGGCAGTTAGAATTCTGGAGGCTTTCTTGAAAAGTGCTTTCTTATAAAAGTGAATTGGTAATTATGCGTTGGATAGACTCAAGGATGTTTATAGTGAACGCGAGAGCCGAAGGCCCGAGCCTCGCCGTGACTTGGATCTGGGCGAGCGAAGCGAGAAAACTTGCCTTTGAAAGTAAATTGGCGGTACAATGCGGCGGGGTCAAAGCATATGAAGGGCGAACCATGAAAATCGCGTATCAGTAAGTTATATTCATTTCTATTATAACACGTAGTAATTAGGGCTTAAGCCCTGCCGCCACGCTTCTCTAAGGGTGTACCGTGTACTAAATTTTAACCTCCCAATCATTTCAACGAACACGAGATGGAGGTGACGATGGAGAACATCACCAACTGAATTACCACACCCGGCGCTGATGGCCAGGAACCGATTCAACTCAGCCAACCTTCAACCGTTCAGCAACCACAAAAAGAGTCCACAGGTTCTAGAAAAAGGTCAGTGACAATCAATGATATAGAGCGTGTACTCAAAAAAATTAGTAGCAATAACGATAGTTACAGTGAAACAAATACAAAATATGCAACTCTACTAATTAATGTGCCGGTCCAAAATAGGTTTGGACCTCTAAGTGAACTTGATAAACAAACAACTGAAAGTAGATTCTCTCATATTAACTAACTCCCTAGTGAACAAAGTGAAACCCCTAGTAAAATACCACCAATCATAGTAGCATACATAATCAATTATTCTCAATCAATATTTGCATTCATCAAAGAACTTATAACTAAAGTTACCTCAAATTTCATTGCAGATCAAGAAAACAATAAAATCAAAATAAGTGCAAACTCACCAACGGATATCCGAATTCCGTTTCCGGTTCACAATCATTCTTTAAAACACCAAGTATTAATTATTTAGAGAAGATAGAATTTGATTATTTTCAACATTTTCAATGATATCGTATTTTTACATTAACCAGTGAATTTCACGACATAATTTTAAATATAATGTTTTTAGTTTTTACCCTTCGAACCGAGACCAAAGACAAAAGCAAAATAAACATTTAATATCAAATATATCCCAGAAAATGTCCATTGAGGTAAGGAGCTACCTGAACCTTTTTCCTCCATAAATGATTTTACATTAATACTTCAAAGAGTCAATTTGCAAGCAGAGGAGCTTTCGGTAAACAAAATGCTTTCAATGTCGAGAATGAGCAATTTGCCACTCTCCACAAGGAAGCGAAGCTAATTATTTTTTCGATCAAAGCGCGCGCGCTGCCAATGAAAGGGATTAATAGACTTAAGATTTGTACACGCAATATTCATAGCGAAAATGTGCTTAAATGAGAATAAAAACAATATTAATTTCATTAATGAGTTCAGCTATTTGGTTCAATTATTTACTTATTTATTGATACACTTCGTAAAATTTCTAAATATATTTATAAAATATGTTGTTATTTTGTACTCTATAATTCTACAAGGAGTAGACTAGCCCTATGGGAAACTACAAGAGCCAAACTCAAAAACTTTTCACTAAGTTGAATGCGGTCCACAATAGTTAAGAATAAATGGCTTGGTTGTGAGTTTCTTTCATTGATCCGGCGTAGTCCAAATTGTCTTAGTGCTTATTAACACGTATTTATTTAAGTACTCAAAATTCTTTATTTTGAATGCACCTTCAAGGGGAAATAGACCGTATAATTTCTTTAAAAAACTGTAAATTGAATCAAAAATAATTTTTATGTTCATTTATTAAATAAGTTTTCTAGAAATAAGAGTATAAAATATTATAAGGACCCGTAGAGAGAATGGCAGAAAACAACCAAGAATTATTTTGCGTAATAATTTTATATGCAAAATGATATTTCAATTTCAACTGCGTTGGGTGCATATTTTTAGAGTGAAAAAATCACATATAAAAACATTTGGTATGTGCATCACCCTTGGTAATGACCCTTTCAAAAACAATATTTGAAAAATACGAATTGGAGACATCCCACTTCATTCAATCTTGTAGAACATGCACCTTGAGGATTGTAGTAGTGAGGAGTTCAGGGAAGACAATTTATTTCCGTCTTTTCCTTTAAATTAAACAATAAGTTGAAATATTTTATTAAAATAGTCATTACAATACTGCAGCAGAAGCTATTGCATGTTTGGGCTTAAAACGTGTCTATTAGCACGTTCAGGGGGTAGAATATAGTAGTATTATTACTCACGTATCTGAACATTATCACATTTGTGAACATTTTAAGTGGCTGCTTCTGAATCAAACTCAGGTTTGGAAATAAATTAATAAAAACTAGAAAAGAAAATGAAAATTGGCTATTTGTATGCAAGAGATCTATTCAAGAAGAGATATACCTAGAGTCCTTTGAGTTTCATACGGTACAGGGAATTTAGTATTGTTGCACACAAGTTTTAAGAAAACTACGACAATATCATTTACCATGGCCTCTGCTGGTACATTTACCTTGTATAGGATTAATTGTTTCACCCTATTTTGATGCAGAGCAAATCAAGATAATGGAGAATTTTTGTTTAATACAAATATCGGTTTTAGTAAAATTATTGGTTTATGAACTCTTCCTAGATGAATTTTAATAATTTCAATTGCACTTAACTGACGCGGCGGCAATGGTTAGCGTATCGGACTGATATACCCAATTTGGATGTATAAGGGCGAAAAAATCCTTCTGAGGGGAAGTAAAGCCGTCCCATGTTAGTAGATTTACTTGCATGTAAAAGATTTTCAAGCCTAAATGACTGAGCCTCTGAGCTAAATTCAAATGTTTCTCGCCCAAGAAATACCCCCTTTCTCCGCTAGTTGGTGAAACGAGCGTAGCAAAATTTGCGTGGTCACACGGAAGAGCGGGCCTGATGGCCCGAGTCTCGCCACGTAAAATAAGGCAAATTCAATTCAAACTCGAAGGTCGCTAAACTTCTTCTCAAGGCTGCGGGTGAGTTCGACTTCTATGTCGCTAGTGCCAGAAATTCCCCATCGTCGATAAGCGAACCCTAGGAGCTCCCAGTCAAAGAAGCTACAGAAGCAACAGTTGAGTCATGACAGATGTCCGTAAAGAGAGTGAAATTCAATTGGCAACTCTCTTCTGTGCGGTGGCGCGCTCTGCTGCACACGCTCCCGACGACCGAGGGGGCGTGGCGTCGGGGCGGCGAGGGCTCATTAAGGGAAGCTGTTTGCTCTCCACTTGTTGGCGCTCGTCATCCCTGTCACACCCCCTACACACACACACAATTTATGCTTCTACAGATCCTGTCCTTGTCGTCCTGCGGTTCACCTCATGTCCCCATCCGCCGGTGTCGGTGGCTCAGGGTTTTGAAGCAGCGTCCAAATACACAAGAACTAAAAGCTGTGCGTTCGAATCTTGCGTAAGGCATCGCGGGATTGGTTTGATTGATCGATTGATTTATGGATTGATTTATTGACAGATTTATTGATTGATTATTGATCGATTATTGATTGATAATTGGTTGATTTATTTATTTATTTATTTATTTATTTATTTATTTATTTATTTATTTATTTATTTATTTATTTATTTATTTATTTATTTATTTATTTATTTATTTATTTATTGACTTATTGATCGGTTGATTGATTTATTTATTGATTCATTGATTTATTGATTTATCGATTCATTGATTTATTGATTGATGTATCGATAGATAAATTGATCGATTAATTGATTGATTAATTGATTTATTGATGTTTCCTGAGCGTCAGTTGCTACGGTCATTAGATCCGAGAGTATAGTGAAAGTTTTTTGCGTCTGGAGGTGACTGTGATTCCTTCGCCGCAGGATGGTGACAGTTGACGCCGACCTACACGTCGGCTTGTGAGGGATTTCCCTCCAGCGAGGCGCAATCCCAGTCGGAACGAGCTCTAAGCCCCCGACTGTTGTCCCGTAATGTGTGGCACGCAAGACATACGTGTCTGTGGCAGGGGAGGCTATGAGACGAGGAAGAGGATGGAGAGATTGGGCACGGTTCGTTGCCCGTTTTAGGTATGGTATTCCTTTGGTGTTGATCGGAGACACCACGGAAAACTACCGATCAGAGCAGTTGGCCTCCAGAATTTTCTTTCAAACAGTGCGGCTTAATTTGACCTAGCTATGACTCTAACCATAGAACCTTCCAGGTAGAACCGCTGCTTTTCTTTTGCAAAAGAAAAAAAATCAAGCAATAGGCGTCAATTCATGAACTGAGAAATAAAACGCAAATATAAATAAAATGAAAGGGTAACACTAATTAATAAATTAATAAAATTGTTGTATTATTAATTGTGAACTAATAAATGAGAAAATAAAAATACGTATTATCCAACGTGAAACAAAGAATCATAATCAGAAATTATTATTACGAACCACTAAATCCTGAGTCTATCTAATAAATCCTGGAATTAAGTAACGGCATTTACTTCTTCAATGTCTTGTTGTTCAATGTCTGTCAAATTATTTATTTTTTAATTGTATTTTTTCTTTTTTGGTTTTGAAGAACCCATGAAACGTGTAATATAAGGATCAGGTGATATAAGCAGCCTGTTCATGAGATCAGTGTTAATTTCTTCTCTTGATGTTTTCTTCGTAAAATTCACTAAATAAAATTCACTGAGAATTCTATTGTTCTTATTTCTTCCTTCTTGGGCCACTTCGGAGATCTGTTCATTAGGAAGGTTGCAATTTTTTATTATTCGTATATCGTTCATGGAATAGAATCTTAATGACGAATTACGGGCATGCAATAGCGGTTAGAGATACAAGACTCAACTGTCATTAATACATTTTTCAAAACAATCCACGAGCAATCCACATCGATTGTTACTAATCTTGAGGCACTACTAAAAAGAAAAAAATTCGGAAACACAGAATAAGACATCACACAAAGACACAACAAAACTATTTGTGGAATTGTAGAAAAATAATGGACTAGAGAAAAACTTCAAAACATGTACAATGTCGGTGAAAAGTTTAAGGACACCCCCAAATTGCCGGCCAAAAATGCATTTCCTGCAAACCCGTACACATATTCATTAGCTAGGGTATAACAGTTACAGAGCATTAAATTTTTTAAATTCAAACTTGGCCTACATTTTACACACATTTCAAAACAGCAAAATTGCAACAATGACAGTTCTACAACCTACAGAGGGGTCAAATTTATATCAAAAGATCACTCATTTTACGGGCTACTTGGATACTATCTTGTATTGTATGGTTTTACAAAGGTATAATAACAGAAAGAAATAATGCGTAATCTAGGGGTGTCCATACATTTTTGACCGAAAGTTGATACTCTTGTTCAATCTCAGAAACTGAAAATATTTTAGCACGAACTGCAGAAAACCAGTAAAATTTATTGCAAAATGCATGTATGTTTTTAAATATAACGAGAAATTACTTAAGTTATATTGCAATTTATCCTGGAGACCGACGTTACCCACCCCCTCATACGTGTTCTCTGGGTACTGCAAAGAGGCTAATAGTATAGCCAGGGCGTCAGTAGGGGCGGATTTTAATTTAATGTAATGTTTTCTTTTTCCTTTAGAACAACACCTTTTAGTATTGATATTAATTTTATGTTATGACAATAGGAAATCACCCATTTTTATACGTAACGTTTTGTGAAATTTTCTTTTATATCGACTTATAAGTCGTTTTTTACTATTTTCAGTCTTTTTAACGCATGTTTTGCTAATTGCATCTATTTTAATATCGTTTTAATAGTACTTTCTTCAAATAATATTTATGAGCGCAACTAACGTTTTTTTACAGACTAGACTATTCAATTTCTTCGCCCAGAAATTGTAATGTCAATGTAAGTAAGCAATCTAAGGCCCCTATGACACCTATCACTGTCATTATCGGTTCGGCCGATGTTGCTATAACTAAAGACAAATATTTTATGATAAAGAACAGTCCAAATCGAAAATTTGCAAGCTGAGTTCATGATGAAATTACCCTTTGAACACAAGAAAATTCACATAGATTCTGCCGTTTCATCGAATTAAATTTGACATCTTCAGAGAAAACTTCTGTGATTAATTTAGCATAGCATTTTTTGGATTTTGAATTGAAATTAACTTAATATATGGCCTATATTCTGAATATATAAACAAATGTCATATTCTGTTGACAACAGCTTAATAATTCTTTCACAATGTTGTATTAGAACCACATATTCTTGTAATTTGTTAAAATTAACAACGATTGAGTTGATATGCATATTATTATAATAAATTTTTAAAAAAATATTTTTTAATTCTGACTAAATTACCAAAAAACATGCAAGTTCATGAACTTCCCAACTTTAATTTTTGCAATGACACTGGAATCAACCAAAGATTTTAAAAGATATAGTGCATTTTTTACGTACTAGAATCAAATCATTTTCGTGTAACTGTAGGTTTCTGCTACTGAGTGAGTAGATCGATGCTGGTAAATTTCCATTCACATTCACATCCATATTCAGATTCTGATCCTGCACCCCGGTACTTAGTTGAAATGAACATCGACGGTCATGTTCCACTCTGTCCTTGGAAGCTGTGTGAGTTGGGCCTTTGCCACTCATGCATCTGCTGGTGTGTTTGAGTGTGCGAGAGGTGGCAGGAGGGGACGTGGAAGAAGAGTCAGAAATACAAGAAGTTGAAATGTTGATGAATCGATTATTTCAGTAATATGCTGAGATTTATCTAATAGAAAAATGTATTTTGTGTAAACTAATTTAGTAATTCTTTAACAATGTTGTAGTACGACAATGTTGCTATGATTTGTTAAGAAAAATTAAAATGAATAATTATGTTAATATGTCTGTCATTATGGTCTTATACGATAAAATAGAGTCTTAAGTGTCAGGTTGAAATTACTATTATCAAAAATCATACATGTGCTTGAACTTCCTTGCTTTATTACAATCGATCCCATCCAACTATATTAAAAAATCATACATTATTTATACTACAAATATAGAAAGTTAAGTCAGTCTGGAGTATGATTTTTTTTCCAAATAACTAATATTTTCATATTTATCCTGTGATGTTATATTAATAAAGTTATAATAATTTATATTGGTTTACTACAGAAAATAAATCCATGAAGGACTTGAATGCCCAGTTTCTTTGTACATCATACGTTGTTTATACTACAAATATAGATAGTTATAGTGAATCTGTAGTATGAACTTGTTTCCAAATAAAAAAGTGAGGCGGTCGTAGAAGATAAATTTTGCATTCAGATTCAGAGACCCGGAACACAGTTGGCATAAAACGATCGCGGATGGCCAATATCCCACTGTTTATTGGCAGATGCGAGGGTCGCGGGTTAGCACCTCTAATTACGCTGCTGGTGTGTTGGAGTGTGCGAGATGTGGCAGCGGGGGTCGAGGAAGAACACTCAGAAATATACGAAGTTGGCATTTTTAGGCTGAAATTACCATTATCACGAACCATGCAAGTGATTGATCTTACTAACTTTTTTACATTATTTCAGGTACTGAAATCATCCAAAGATATTAAAAGTAATTCTTTATTTGTATTATAAATACAAATAGTAGTAGTGAATCTATGGTACCAAACTGTTTCTGAATAGTGAAGTTTCTGTGTCTATTAGAAACGTTTTAAGTTGGTCGAGGCAGCAAAATTTCCATTCAGTCTCTGAGACCGGAGCATAGTTTGCATAAACGAGCGCGGATGGTTAATATTCGCCTGTTTCTTTGAAGCAGCGGAAGTCAGGTCAGTGCCTCTGAAAGCAGCTGCTGGTGTGTTGGACTATATCGGGAGGGTGCCGTGGAAAAATACTGAAAAATATGAGAAGTTTAAATGCTGACAAACTAAATATTTCAAAGGTATGTTCGCATTGAACTAATATAACAACATATTCTGTACATAATAAGTAATTCTTTCATAATGTTTTATTAGGACAATATAGTGCCATTATTATTTTCAGAAAAATTAAAATTAACCATGTTTCTGTTAAGAACTGTTATTATACTCTTATGTGATTAAACCAAAGATAATAATTTTCTGACTGAAATGACTATTATAAAAAACACGATGCTTATACTTCAACTTTCCAGCTATATTACAATACTACTAGTGTTGAAATCACCCAAAATACATTAAAAAATACATTATTTATAAAACCTATATAAATAATTATAGTAAATCTGTAGAATGAAGTTGTTTCCAAATAGCTGGATGAGGTACTCGAGGCAGCTAAATTTCCATTCAATCTCTGAGACCGGAGTACAGTTTGCATAAACGAGCGCGAATGGCCAATATTCGCCTGTTTCTTTGAAGCTGTGTGAGTCGGGTCATCGCCACTGATGCAACTCAAAATATGGCTGTGGGTGGATACATTGTCTCCAGGACTGAGAGGGTATAGTCTTAAAGAGCAAATCGCGGGTTTTCGTGAGCTCCTTTGCACATTGCATCACTAATTTACCGCAGGGTCGACGTAACGGAAGGGAATGGCCTCGCCGCTTTTCACCCGGAATTTCTCGTTCAGATTACGAAAACCAGCAGTCGGAGTGCGTCTTTAAAACTCTTAATTTCTCGAAAATTTTGTTGTGTAACATATGGCGAAATGCTTATTTATGAACTCGTCTCTTCACGCTTGTTATGAAGAGTTTAAAATATATAGGGCTCCCTTTAAGAAATCGAAGTTGGGTCAATATCTCTGCAAATAACGTTTAAGTTGGGTCATAATCTCAGCAATAAAAAATGCAATAGAATAATATTATGCATGGCCATATGTGCCCCTTGCATATAGTAGTTTTAGTAAAAACCGCATCTCAGTATCTGCAACGGTTCAGGAGAAAATTGAAGGGAACATCCACTGGTGGGCTACACGGTATATCTAAGATATGTAGATATTGATAAAGAGAAAAATATGTTCTGAACATAATAATTTACTAATTCTTTGATAATGTTGTATGAGGACATTATATTTTTATGGTTTGTATAAATGTATTCAAATTAACAATGAATATGTTAATATATGTTAATTGCAAATTAACAATGAATATGTGTGTTTTTATGGTCTTATGCGATTAAATAGAAATGTTAAGTTTCTGGCCTAACTTACCATTATCAAAAACCATGCATGTGCTTGTACTTCCTTGCTTTCTTACTATCGATCTCATCCTACTGTATTAAAAAATAATACATTATTTATACTACAAATACAGATAGTTAAGTCAGTCTGTAGTGAGAAATTCTTTCCAAAATAAATAATATTTTCATATTTATCCTGTGATGTTATATTAATAAAGTTATAGTTATTTATAATGGTATACTACAGAAAATGAATCCATGAAGGTCTGTGAATGCCCAGTTTCTTCATATACCATTGTACTTTGCCGAAAGATTTGCCTATTGTTCAGATATAACGGATTTCAAATAAAATATATAAAATATATGAAATAACAAAAAAGTAAATGAGGTGAATGAGGTAGTTAAATTTTGCATTCAGACTTCGAGTCTCGGATCACAATTGGCGGCTCCCCCCTTTCGGCATTCGGCGAATCCCGAGCAACCGCTCGCCGAATCCCGAGTAGTGTGGACGGGTTGCTTGCGATTCGCTGAGTGACAAACATCCGGCATTTGCCCTACTCATCGTGTGTCGGTCTTTAGGACACATCAAAGGGAGCGAACATTCGCCGAACACATCAGCTGTTCGGGTTTGGGCCAGCAGTAGCTCGCTGCTCGGCGAATGCCGAACGTGTGGAGCCGCCTTTACTCACCTCGTGTCGGTCTTATGGACACTTCAAAGGGAGCGACCATTCGCCGATCACACCAGCTGTTCGGAATTGGGCGAGCAGTAGTTCGCTGCTCGGCGAATGCCGAATGTGTGTAGCCGCCTTTAGGGCATATCAAAGGGAGCGAACATTCGCCGAACACATCAGCTGTTCGGGTTTGGGCGAGCAGTAGCTTGCTGCTTGGATAGTGCCGAATGTGTGGAGCC
Organism: Gryllus longicercus; assembly: GCA_038098605.1. Taxonomy (NCBI): domain Eukaryota; kingdom Metazoa; phylum Arthropoda; class Insecta; order Orthoptera; family Gryllidae; genus Gryllus; species Gryllus longicercus. Next base: position 982,534 of record JAZDUA010000084.1, on the reverse strand, counting down.
GCATTTAGGACACATCAAAGGGAGCGAACATTCGCCGAACACATCAGCTGTTCGGGTTTGGGCCAGCAGTAGCTCACTGCTGGGCGAATGCCGAACGTGTGGAGCCGCCTTTACTCACCTCGTGTCGGTCTGATGGACACTTCAAAGGGAGCGACCATTCGCCGATCACATCAGTTGATCGGAATTGGGCGAGCAGTAGCTTGCTGCTTGGCGAATGCCGAATGTGTGGAGCCGCATTTAGGACACATCAAAGAGAGCGAACATTCGCCGAACACACCAGCTGCTCGGTATTGGGCGAGCAGTAGCTCGGCGAATGCCGAATGTGTGGAGCCGCCTTCCCCGAGCGCGACCGGCCACCGTTCGCCTGCTTCTTGGAAGCTGCGCGGGTCCAGCTGCCGCCGCGCGGCACGGCGCGTGGGGGTGCGCGCGAGGGGGCGGCGGGGCCCGAACGGGTGGCGGCGGAGAGGGCCGAGCGCGCACGGCGCCGGGGGCCGCGGCGGGGGCGGCGGGGAGGGTGGGGGGCGGAGTACACAGCGGCAAGAGCCGCCGGCAGTCGGCAGCAGGTCGGCCGGCAGTCGCCCTGCTCCTGTGGGAAGCTGCGCGTCTCCGGACCTCGCGGACAGGTTCGCGCGTCGCCGTCCGCTCGCTCACTCGCTCACTCTCTCGCACCCCCCTGTTCGCGCTCTCTATCACTCACTCGCACCGCGTCACCCCGCGCCGCGTCACCCCGTGGCGTGACGCTTAGCGTATCACCCGCTCTCGCTCTTTGTCGGTGGCCCTCACCGCGTCTCCCCCACCGCGTCAGCGCGTGGCGTGCCGCTCCGCGCATCACCATGGTGATGTGAGGCGCTCGCCGTCGACGCTTCGCTCCGTGTCGCATAACCCCGCGCCACATCGCCCTCGCCGCGTCACCCCGTGGCGTGACGCTCAGCGTATCACCCGCTCTCGCTTTTTGTCGGTGACCCTCACCGCGTCTCCCCTGCCGCGTCAGCGCGTGGCGTGCCGCTCCGCGCATCACCATGGTGATGTGAGGCGCTCCCCGTCGACGTTTCGCTCCGTGTCGCGTCACCCCGCGCCACATCTCCCTCGCCGCGTCACCTCGTGGTGTGTCGCTCCGCGTATCACCCGCTCTCTCTCGTTCTTTGTCGGTGACCCGCGCCGCGTCACCGCGTGGCGTGTCACCATGGCGCTGTGAGGCGCTCCCCTGGGCCGTTTCGCTCCGTGCCGCGACGACTGGCGCCGCGTCGCCTCACGTGTCACCATGCTGTTGTGAGGCGCTTGGAAATCCCGTGCTAAGGTACGTACGCACAGGGTGGTGGTTGTGTTTCTTCTGTTTCGTGTGCAATTTCTGGTGAACAAAGCGGATTTGCAACAGGTTTTCGTGTAATTCTCCCGTTTCTTGGATGCCTGTGATGTCAATGAAGTGTGAATACCTGTAAGTTGAGATGCATTGAAGATGAGCGAAGATATATTGGATAGTCCACGCTCGTTCCCCTAGCAGCTCCGTGATTCAGAGGAGATCCGCAGATCCTGATTCATTTTTGCAGATCCTCATCTCGACCTATTCACGAATGTGGTATTGTGTTTCTGCTCAGTACTCGGACGTTATTTCATTTTATTTAATTTTTAGCCATTAAATATTTCGTAACGGGCAAATTGGTCTCCTAATACAGGGTATTTAAATTCTACAAGGAATGCCTTGTAGTTGGGTTTTCAGAAATTATTGTACATGGCATGTTAGTGAAGCACCAGCCAGTTATGCCAGAACCAGAACCAGAAGTACCAAGTCATATGAAGGACGACCCATAGTGTAATGAGCAGTCCGCTTTCTCTCCTCCTACCAGTTCTAAGGTTCAAATGCTGGTCGATTTATGTGAAATTTGTAGTGGACAAAGCGAGGTTTCTTGCAGGTTTTCTCGGAGTTCTTCGGTTGCCCTGACACTCATTCCGCGATTGATACACAATAAGTTCACTCAACAGTGGAATGATAGAATGTATTACATAGGGCTGTGAAGTGCTGTGGAAGCCCGCGCAAAAATACGTGCGCACGAACCGCCGGTGTGTTTCTTCTCAGTTCCTGAATGTCAACGAAGTGAAAATACAAAATAGTTAAGGACGACATGTGGTGTAGTGCATATATTATTTCCTTTCCTCCCAGCAGAAGCGGGGTTCAAATTCCAGTTGACCCATGTGCAATTTGAGAAGGACAAAACACATTTTGCGAGAGGTTAACAAGGAATTCTCCCATTTCGTGAGCGTCTGTGATGTCAATGAAATGCAAATACCAGTCAGCTAAGTCGCATTAAAGTCGAGCCAAGATACATTGGACAGTCCTCACATTTTTCTTTAGCAGTTCTGGGATTCAAATCCTTATCAATTCACGTGTACGTAATGTGTCGTGGACAGAGCGGGTTCGGGGCGTTTTCCCTCTCTCATTCCAGTGAGGCTCGCTAATCCCGCACAAAAGTTACTTATGCACGAGCGCGGTGGTGTTTGTGTTTTGTTCTGAGATAACAGGGATATCAGTGTTAGTGAACCCCAGACTGTTTAAGTTACATGAAAGACGACTTGTGGTGCTGTGAATAGTCTGCTCATTTTCCGCCTAGCAGTTCCTGAGTTCAAATCCTGTTCGATCCGCGTGGAATTTGTGGTGCACAAAGCGGGTTAGAGGCATGTCTTCTCGGTGTTCTCCCTTTTGTCCTGCCTCTCGTTCTACCATTGCTCCATCCTCATTTCACCCCTGAGTAGAATGATAGAATGTGGTGGTGCTTTGAGCTGCTATGGAAGTCCACAGACGCGGCGATGTGTTTCTGCTGAACTCTTAGATGTCAGTGAAGTGTAAACACCAGTCAGTTAAGACACATGAAAAGGTTATTCGTGAAGTAGTGAACAGACCACTTCCCTTCCCCTAACAAAACCGCGATTCAAATTCCTTTGACCCACGTGGAATTTGTTGTGGACGAAGCGGGTTCTCGACAACCTTTTTTCATCCGTTTCTTGAATATCAATGATGTCAACGAAGGGTAAACACCTGTCAGTTAAGTCGCATTGAAGATGACCCGTGGTGCAGTGAACAGGCCCTCCCCCTTACCAGGACCAGATTTGAAATACCAGTCGAACGTTATGGAATTTGTGGTGGACAAAACGGGTTTGCTGTAGGAATTTTTCTGGGGGTTCTCCTGATTGCCCTGGCTTTTATTTTACCACTAATTCATTATCCCACTCATATCAGCACCCATCATCAATTCATCAAAACCGTTAGCTCCTGGTGCTGGGGATGCAGAATTCACACTGATAGTTTAGTCATTATCACTCGTATGAACGTTTCATCGCAGTAATCGCCTCCTCCTGTGCCCGCGCTCTCACCGTGCTTCGTCGGGAAGGGTTGGGGGAGGGGCGGCAAAGTTTGTCTCCGAGCGGACGAGGAGTGCTATCGTGTGAAAACACTCGCTCTTTCAAACTTCTGAGAAAAGATCTCCTAGTGGTTCAATCTCATTTCTGTGCGGTGTTTTATATGTGATTTTTTTTCGCTTTTTCAACGTGCTCGCTGTTATGACGTTTAATGAATGTAAATTAAGTGACGTGCTGTGATAATTCTCTAGAACAACGTAAAACAGATCAATGTCAACAGCGATGACATAATATTTTGTAAATCTACTATAACAACATTAAACATTGACATTGTCAACTATGACGATTTTCTGTGGTGTGCATCGACTAGAACAACACGAATCCTAACGCAAATGTCAACAATAATATACTGTGACGTGTTTAGACTGGAACGGCATGAAATATATCGCAAATGATGATGATAATAATAACGATACGGTATGGTGTGAATCTGACAGAATATGAACCCTATCATCAATTACGAGAATTAATCGACTTAGTGACTCTGCATTTTACTTTTTGCATGCCCTTCTCTATTTTATCTCTCCACAGATTGAATTTTACATCGAGTTACCTAAAAGAAGTAGTTTTATTTGCGTCAGAAATAGTGACGAGTTTGACGCTTCTCGAACTGTAGAGCAAATGCTCATGGCATTGCTTTCAGACCGGTGTATCGATAGGACAGGGTGTTTGTAGTATTACAATATTTCTCAGTTTTGCATATCTCTTGTGAACCCATTAAATCTCTTAGTTTTTTAAAATAGACTTTCCTGAAATTTCAAAATTTCGGACATGATCTCATAACACACTTATAACATACACGTTTTAGTTTTAAATAAAAAACAGGAATTCACTTGACAAGTGTGGTGAGCTGGTTATTGTGATACCTTAGGTTTCTTGTCACCTTACAAGAAAAAAAATCATTTAAAATTTCTTTCTTTTGTACATTGTAAATACCATTACTAATGTGAGCAGTGGGAGTTAATAATTAAAAAAAGGATCCGTAAGAGCGAAGCCCTTTAAGCATTATGAATAACGAGGTTTTTAAAAATCCTTTTATTATGTCTGAAGAGGTAAATATATCTCAAAACTATATAGAAAACATAACATGATGTTAGATTTAAGATACAAAACATCACTTTCTGTTGATTTGAAGGTGCTTAAGTTTGAATGTACAAAGTACGATAATTAGCATGTTATTTAATTTATTTTGATATGGATAAATAGTGCAAACACTATTTTAGTGTGGTGACTCCAATGGGTATGTTCATGTTTAAAAGATTTTTGGTGCTTTGAAAGTCCATCATAAAATACATTTTAAACATATTTCAGTGGCTCGAATTATCCATTTTCGGGCATAGAAAAGTACATGAAACAGTATGAATTAAAATACTTCTTTAATTTTCCATTACAAAATTTGGTTAATTTATCGTCAAGTCGTCGTTTCATTTAAATGCAGGAAAGAGAGTATAATTCTTAGCATTTCACCAATGTATTTGTACATTGAAAACATCAAACTACATACGTGTTCATGTAGAATTCTTCCAGAATTACCAAGAAAAAACGGCTAAGAACGATGCCAATTGATTTGTCTTGATGAGAGGAATCAAGAGCTAATAACACAGGCACACAAAAAAACGTTGTCAGACTACATTTTTTTTATCGCGAAAAAACACATAAAAATTGTAGATTGTTATTTCGTGGTGGTTTTTTGCGATTAAAAACGGACGGATGGACGGTCGCAGGTTAGTCAATTACTATTCAGAAGGATTCTTGTATTTGAAATTTGTAGTTACGAAAGCGAAGATATATTTTAAGAAATAAGATTAATAACATCACCCTATCTTACATTAGTTTTTATAAACTGCACTTCTATTTTGAACATTTCGTGAATTACTTATCATATTCTCATGTCTTTCAAATTGCACTTGAGGGTTAAAATGTGACCTATAAATCACAAAACAAATGTTCTTCTCAATGTACATCATTATCTTCTAAGAATTTACTTTATATTTTATTAGCATACATCGTTAATTTATATGTGTCATTTAATAAACCATTTAATATAATTACATTTATATTTTTTCTGAGAGAATGGCTTCGGTGTTCAAATGTAAAATAAGCGCTACGTAAAAAGATTTTAATGTTAGATATTGCAATTAGCATTTAGATGTGATTCTGCAATTTATTCTCTTACAATATGGTGTTAATATTTAATAAAGACTAATTCAAAGAATCAGTTGAAAATGGTAATTTTAAAGAATTATTATTATCAAATTCTGTTTTTAACTTGCTAAGTACTTATTTTTGAACAAAAATAAGAAGTAGGTAGATTTTTATTGTATTTGATAGCTGGCTAATGAAAAAGATCGTTTAACTTTGGCAAGAACAAAAATTTGGTTTCGTGTATTTAAATATATAATATCAGAGAATGCCTGGTGTTAATAAATTAGTGACAGCCGAATTTTGAAACAAATTGTTATTTCGTGCAAATTTTCAGGTGTATTAAGCTTTAAAATGTCATGAATAAAACCGGGAATCCGGAAAATCCTTCGTTGTTTCAATGATCACTACTTACAATTTTTCATACCTTCAGAGGTATATTGACATTTGTGACAAACATAAGAAAAGCGAAGGCAAACCCTCTGAGTATTATGTCCCTTTAATATTGGCCAATAAAGAAAATCAGCATATCTTAGAGTAGGTAAGACTAAGGAAGGGGTTATTCTAGGTTTACTTTGTACATATTACGGCGAGGATAAAATTTCAGAAGTCGGTCGCTCGGCAGCACTGGTCGAGTCAACATCGAGTGCTCCGCTCAGTATTACCTCCGCGGTCAGTGACTAGTTTGCGTGGTGTTTTCATCGAACTCAAGAAGCTTAAATGACAGTGTAAAGTGAGCAGTCTACTGCAGCGTATAGAACTGATCTGATTACGACATACCTGTGTCTCATTGTGAATAGGGAACAGGAAATGAATAGCTGATACCGAAGCGGCTATCCGAGGGCAGGCCTCTGACTACAGGAGACAGGCTGTTGAAGGAAATGCGACCGGCCGTCCAAGTTAAAATAGAGTGGTTCTCAATGCTATGAGGCCGGAGAAGGAATATGGTATTATAATTGAAGGCAAAAATCACAGCACACCTCTCGAAAGGTACGTAGAAGCTTTGCAACGTAGCAACGATTGTTCCGCCTAGTCACATAACGTAAGCATAACAAATTTCAAATAACAGGGTGTGTGCACTTTTTAGCAGTAAGCAATTAGTACACGAATTAACAAAGAAGCACAAGACTATTAATATTGAAGTCGCCTCCCAAAATATTCGATCTCTTGTAAATAGACAGAAGCGTATTGTAATTTCAAATGTTTATCCTACGATTCGTAACGCAGAAATTGAAGACGAACTAGACAAACTAAAAGTAATATGCAATTCTCAAGTGTCGTTTCTTAGAGCCGGTTTTGTTAAAGAGCAGTTTACTCATATCTTAAGTTTCCGTAGACAGGTGTTCGTAAAGGAAGACTTATTAAGTAAGATACCTGAAGCCATACTCATCACATACAAAGGAGAAAGAAACTGGATTTACATGTCTAGCGGAACTATTAAATGTTTTCACTACAAAGAAGGGCCCATTGCGAAAAACTCGAAAAATATAACAGGCATTAACTCCAACCAATCGAAAGAAAATATTGAAAACAATGTAGCCCCTGTCAATGAACAAAGAGACAATGTACCCAGCTACCACGAATTTCCACCACTCGACCAAGGCAAGCCTGTTAAGAGGGTCTTATCACAGATCACAAGCACTCCCAGCAACAATTTAAATGAACTTCCGGAAGGACAATTCAACCGTCCCCAAGGAAGAATTAACGGTGCAGTAAAACAAAGAAAAAGAAAATGAAGGTATCCAGAGATAACACTATTAGTAGCGGTAGCAATAAGAAAAGCATAGTGGAGCAACTAGCTGCAGTGAAAGAAAAGATAGAAGATCCTACAAAGTTCTTACATACGAGCAACTAAAAGACTTTTTGGAAAACACGTAACCCAGCTCAAGTAATCCCCCTAAAATATCTCTGTTACACCAACGAGACAGGGAGGCTAGTTGAAATATTAAAAGAAATATACCCATTACTGTCTCACAGAGGAATAAAATCAAGATTTACCAGAATTATGAAGAAACTGAAGGACCCAGTCTACTCAGATTCTTCAAAATAATCGTCCAACAACGATGAATTAACCAAGAGTCAAAGTGCGAGTGTTCTTGAGATTTCTAGCCATTATTTTATCTTCCTTCTTTGTGTGTATTTCGTGCGGTGTTTGTGTGTGTTCTGTGTGGTTCGAATCGTTTAAGTTTGTTCTGTTCGTTTGCGTGTTGACTCGTGATGCTGTTATGAGTGATCATGAAATAGTTTTTGACGTTAATAACGAATGTCATCCAAGTGACACTTCATTACAAAAAGTTAATTGGATTTTCGCAGCACATACAACTTTCCATTCCCATGTATTTCAAGGGATTGTGTGCCGGTTCGGTTATGTTCCTCTAAACCTTTAACTTCTCCCATTTTTAACATTCAAAGTATATGAATTATTTGAAATTTTGGATGGCAGAAGCAACATTTCATTCATTACAAAACTGACAAGACATTTCATTATTTTACAATAATACAAAAAGAGATACGCGGACTTTCTTTTACGATTGCTATGTTACTGTCAAAGAAGTGCAAGAGCGTGCATGCTCATGAGTGTCCCGTGACTCACACAACGTTCCACAATGTTAGGAACAATCATAACAATTGCCCATTGCCATCCATCAGTCTGTTTCTATGCCACCTGCAATGGCTATGATTATCAATGTCACTAATGTTGAAAAATATTAAAAGCCAAGTATCATTAGAATACCTAAACACCGAAGAGTGTCATCTATTCTCCTAGAAGTCGGTTGTAAGTAATAGCAGTCCAAAACGTGATCCCTATGGAACACCATGGGAAATGGGTGTCGATTTTGTCAGTCCACAAGATGTGTCCAGAAAGGTTTGTGTGTACTAAACTGACTCCTGAACCCCTAATCTAAAGAAGATATATCCAAACCACATAAGGAAATTGAACATGAAACAGCTGTAACAAGAATATCGCAAAACAAGAAAATATGGGGAATGAGGAACACTTGTTTATTAATTCAATGCTGATTTTTATAAATAAATAACATTATTTCTATCTGTGTCCTTTTGCTTAATATTTTGTTATATTTTATGAGGAAATACAGAGAGGGAGACGAGAGCAGTTGGAAAATAATTACATTAACGAACATTTTTAACGGTTTCTGTAGAAGTCGAATGTTTTCAAAATGGAAAAAGAAATTTTAAATTTGCACACTAATGAGTGTTCCGTGATGTGAAAACGGTTTTTGTGAACCGCGCCGGCTTGCTCTCTTTTTGTGTCGCCGAGAGGACGCAGAGCGAAGGGAGCGCAAAGGGAGTGAAGGCCCTGGGAGACAAAAGCGAAGCCCTCGGGCGAAGACGACTGGGGCAGCGCAAGGGCGCGGCGCAGTTTAACAACTTCACCGGATGACTTCAGCTGAGAGCCATTGCCGCGGACTCTGCAGCGGGAGCTTCTAGCGTTCGAGTCCCGACGGGGTCGGATTTTCGACTCTCGCTACATAATGTATGTATGTATGTATGTATGTACTTGGCGCGACAGCCCGCGTTCAGGCCTACCGGCGAAGTCCCCGCCTCGCGGCCATGGGTTAAAGGCTACGCATGGGTAGCACGTAGACATCCTCACGCCGTATTCCGCTCTTCTCAACCTGAGAAGTGAATTTTCTCATCGTCACACAGCATCATATACTGGGAAATTGCAAGGAAAACGTACACTATAGTCTTGGCTCGACCGGAAATCGAACCCGGGGCCGTGTAATGGAAAGCTAGCACGCTGGCCAAGAGCTAGTCACAGGCTAGCTAGGCTGAATTCCGTTGCTGTCGGGAGGGGAATATTACTGTCTGGCTGATTTGATCCGTACTTTTCCGTGGTTTCTCCAATCAACACCAGGCGTTTGTCAGAGGTGTACCTTAAGAATCGGGCCATAGACCGCACGCGACCTTTTCTTCCTCTTTGTTTTCTTGTCCTCTCTCGTTATATCCACAGTTACATGCACAAGACCACTACACGGGTCTGGAGACTAATCGGCAGCTTAGAGCTTGTCGTGGATGGGGCGGTTTCCTGCTGGTGGTCTCCCGACATGTGTGGTAGTGTAGGGCATGTAAGTGTGTGTGTGTGTGTGTTAGGGGCGAGGAAGAAAAGAGCGTGCGCGGTCCGTGGCCCGTTTTTTGGGATACTACGCTGACATGCGCCTGGTATTGATCGGAGAAATCACGGAATACTATCCATCAGAGGAGCAAGGTTTCTCCTCCAGTCTGAGGCTGAATTCGACCTACCTGTGCAGCCAACGTCGAATAATCCTACCATCGTCGGAACACGAACGCAAGTGATACAAGGAATTCTGTGAATGCTCCTACGTCTCATTAACAATGGAAAACATCAACGCTATTCAAGGGATTCGAACCTAGGGTCTTGGTGTAACTCGTACTTGGGCGGACTCGCCCCAAGTCCTGCAGTGCCAGACTATCTCCACCTTCCTTACTTTATTTCGTGTTTATCAGATCAATTGGCGAGAAATGTCTCTTTCTTGCAGTCGGTAGCTCGATGAATCGTCTAACTAAAACACATGTCTCCAAAGCATTTTCAACCACATTTCCGTGTTTATTAGTTTCATACCGGTTTGTAGAGGAAAGAAGCCATTACTCCATCACCCATGCGTCGTTAACCCATGGGGTTAATGCGTCGTTGTCGCACCATGCATGACGCAATCCGAGCTACATATAGCCTCACAAGCGACGAAACCATAGTAACCAGAACGAGCGTGCAAAATAAACCGAACCACAACGAATAGAGTGTGAACACGATGGCACTCTTGTACATTCTAAGATCCCTACAAGCTATAACATAATTTCATTACGTAAGGTTTGTAATGCGTGAATGTGTGTACGGTATGGACTTGATGACGTGGTGACTGTATTTTATAGCCAGTACACCATATGCAACAACTTGCAAGTTGTTGTCCGGACGCGTTTGCAACTCTTTCTCTGATCCAGATATCCCAATGTTTTTCCTGCTTTTCTGATGAATATCTTTCAATCTTCGACTGTGGGCTGCCATAATGTTTCTTATGCTTTGACGCGTTTCTTTTTGTTGTTTGGCAATGATAAATTGAAATAACAGAGCGCTCAAGCGTTCTGAGCTCTGACACTTGCTATCGTTCCACTATCTAGCGGGTAGGTTCCATGCTGACGGTCAACAGTGCGGAACACAACCTAAAGAATGACCATACTGTGAAATATTGCATCAAGTCGTAACCCTTTACCACAGCAAACAAAGAAAGCATAGGCGTGCTCAGCCTAAAACAAGAGGAGAGGCCAACAAATTTTTGATTTACATATTTCGTACATATCATGTAAAAAATAGCCTATTTTTTCCAATTTTTAAAATGTATTCTTATAAAGTTGTAGAACGATTGTGTTTCTGAGTTGGTCGTATTGTTTGGAGTAGTTGCGTATACTTTTCAGCATATTAATTGTTTTGACCAATTTTTAATTTTTTTAATAGAATTTTAGGACTTTTTGTAGTGAAGTTGGCTATTTTTCAAGGATATATTCGAAAGTTTCTTCAGGTTTTACCCTTTAAAATGTTCGATTAGTTTGCAATTTTAGGAATGTATGTGGTATTTTTTGAAAAAAATTGGAAATTGAGAAACAAAAATTAATCTTAATTATTGAAAAATAGTCAACGAGTTAATGGATTCAGAACAAGTGTTAACTTTTAAAAGTTAGTAAAATGTCGAAATGTTTCCAAATTTATGTCCCTAGGCAAGAATACGTACTAAAACATAGATACTGTAACAATACACTAGTAGATTAATTTGCCCTGGCGTTTGTCTCTTCTGTAAAGTTTACAGCCAACACGCTCTATTCGTTTTCAGTAGGGATTCGACATATTTACCGAAATAACATCTTATATTCTGTAAGTCTCTGGGGCTCCTAAAGTTTTCAGAGCGCTCACGGTTCCCCCTAGGCCTCCTGGGTCCCATGCGCACGCCTGTACAAGGAACGGGTAATGTTAAAGCAGACTCCCTTAAGCTCCCTTATGCGGCTGAGATGGCTCAGTAACAACCGTTGCCGTTGTAGACAACCTGCGCTCTGACCGGGTGGTCCCGGATTTCGAGTGCCAACGATTGCGAATTTTCAACATTAGCAACGATTGCTCAATGTAGGTCGAATTCAGCCTCTGGCTGAAGGCGAGTTCTAGTGGCCTGTTGCTCTTACTGGTAATTTTCCAAGTTTCCTGGGGTCAATTATAGGTAAATGTCGGAGCAGTACCCTTACAGATTCACCACGGACCGCGCGCGATTTTCTCTCCCTCATCCTTGAAGGTACTTTCGCCCTTACACACATTCATACTCTTACATTCTCCCACAAAAATCGGGAGACCAGTCTGGTGCTCCGAGCTTGTCCCAGTTGGGGAGATACTCGGATGAAGGAGACTCCTGCGAAAACATCCTTCGTACGCCTTCCATCGGGGGGGAAATAAAGTCGGCTGTCCAATGTTAGTAGATTTACTTGCATGTAAAAGATCCTCATGCCTAAATGACGCCTCTGAGCTAAATTCAAATCACCTGTTTCGTCGCTCAAGAAATACCTCATTTCTTCGCTAGTTGGTGAAAGGAACGTAGTGAAATTTGCATAGACAGACGGAAGAGCGAGCCTGATGGCCCGAGTCTCGCCACGTAAAATAAGGCATCAATTCAATTCAATTCAATTCAATTCAAATCGATTCTATTCGATTCGACTCCATTCGTTTCGATTCGATGCCATGCCATGCCATTCCATTCAGATTCCATTCTATTCCATTCAGATTCCATTCTATTCCATTCTATTCCATTCTATTCCATTCTATTTCATTCTATTTCATTCTATTCCATTCTATTCCATTCTATTCCATTCTATTTCATTCTATTTCATTCTATTCCATTGTATTCCATTCGATGCGATTCGATGCGATGCGATGCGATTCTATTCAATTCCTTAGAGAGAAACAGCCGTGTAGATCGATGCCTGATCTCACACTCCAGACGAGGTGAAACACTGACTCATTCCGGCTATAACAAACACCACACTTACACAACTGATGACCAAAATGGTTGATGCACCCGGACCCAAGAACGTCTTTCTCACTCGCTAAGCCGGAGCGGTCGTTCGTTTTGGGCTCAAGGGTGGAGGCACTCGGCGAGTGTGACCTAACAGTAGACCCGCGCCGGCGCTCCATCACTGACTTACGGGGTGCGGGGCTTTCCCCGAGTGCGTTTCGCAGTCACGTGCCACGTGAATGAAGGCGGCGACGCGGTGCGACGCTGATGCGGCGTTTGTCTGCGTTTCGGAGTGTTGCGGGTGAATGCTTCAGACGCAGGCGCTGCCACGCTGCGAATTGCAAACCTGCTCTGCTGCTTGCTTGTTCCCAGGTGCTCTATGTGTAGGGATGATAATAATATATGAAAATATAATATAATAATTTTATTTTATTGATTAGTGTTTCCGGGAGGGGTAACTGCCAAGATCAGTAGTCTCGTACGTGTAGTGCATATTTTTGCTCGGTAGATGGCGCTGATCTTCCTATGCTGGATCGTGAGAACCGACAATGACCTACCGTTGGCTGGCAGGTTTTTCCCCAATCAGGTATTTCCTACCAGCGGGGCACTGCGTCAGCCGGAACAAGCTCTAAATTCTAGTGTCGAAAATCCTGCCATCACCGGAACTCGAATCTAGGACATCCCAGCCAGAGGCACTGGAGTGACATCAGTTCATGCTCTAAGCCACCGCTCCCTGTATATAATAATATACTATAAATAATATAATATAATATAATATAATATAATATAATATAATATAATATAATATAATATAATATAATATAATATAATATAATATAATATAATATAATATAATATAGTATAATAATAGTAGAATATGATAATATGTTAATCCAAAATAATAAAACATAACGTGACCTGGATAGCAGAGGTCCGGTAGCTAGAAGAGCAGTCTCGACATGAAGACGTGGTCTGACCTTTTCTAGGCCGCTAGTATCACTTAAAGAAAAAACCCTTCCTTCCCGCCCCTTCTCCTGCCTGATTAGAGTGGGTGGGGTGATGGCAGGTGCGAGGTCTGCCTCCGGTCAGGGGGAGGAATGTGTAGTCAATAGATCCACGGGCCACGACGTGCGTGCCATGTGTTCTCTACCTTCTCTCCCAACTCTAATCAGATCCACGTGACCCTAGGGACCCATGGGTCAGAGGTTGACGTGTTTATGCTAACCGCTGTGGATACACAGACCTCGGCAGTGCGAAGGACAGGTAGGCTGACGCATGCGCACAAGGGTGCTTAAGGAGAGTGGCAAATACTGAGAACGGAGGACGTCGCTGAATTCCTGGCGGAAATATAGCTACATTAAATGTCCAATCAAATAATATAAATAATAATAATAATAATAATAATAATAATAATAATAATCGGTTATCAAAAATACGATTGCTTTTAGGGGTGGAAGGTTTTCTCAGAACTAATGAAAATGAACAAGGGGAGCGAGATGATTTCTGATCGTTAAAAGTTTTCACGAAATTTGTTCTAATTACTAGTGTTTAGATGTTCTTTAAATTTAAAACTATGTTACATCCAAATTTTAAAAAAAATACATTCATGTGAACTTGTAATTTTGTACCATTTATTGCAATAATGATATCAAACTGAAACTATGATATTCAAACTACTAATTAAAAAAATATCTTGTTTTCATTTAAGGAATGCTAAAATAGCTTTACATAAATGTTCTCAAATTTTATGTGTGCAAGCAATAAAGCGATTCTGTTTCAAATGTCTGTGATAAATGAATTATAAGATTTATGCATGAAATTCGGGCTTGACAAATGTGTGAGAAGTCGACAAGTAAAATAGACATATTGAAGTTGATATAACACTATGTTTCGAGTTCTGGAGAGAGACAAAACCTACAAATATCTGGACATTGAAGAATGTTTCAAAATATCCAACGACACTACAAAGCAGATAATTCGAACACATAAGTAAGATTCGTCCTGGATTCCTCTCTGAACTCGATTGATAAATTATCTGCAATATTTGGGAACGCGGTGCCTTTAGCCGAGTAAAACTCTGACTGGTGGACTTAATTGAGGAAAAATACAAACAATGGACCAAAAAAACAGAAAGGTGCTTGATTATCACTATATCATATCCCTCATCCATAAGATGATGTTTATAGATTTTAGGTACCATGTTTTAAATGTTTATTTATGTATCAAGTTTGAAAATTATTTAATTTTTTACTTGTAGGTCATTGCTTGTTATTGACTTCGGTACGGAGCTGGATATACACAGCGTAATTTACTTGGATCGAGAGGACCGTAGTTACGAGGGAAATATAGAAACAGATGAATGATTCTGTATGCTCTCTTATGGAGAGAATTATGAAAGGGAATTATGAGAGGTAAATATGAAACGACCAACCTAATCAAGTTAACATCTCGTTAATTAGTAAATAAGGAAATTTGAATCATTAGAGTAGGTAAAAAATAAAATATTGTATGTACCACGGGCGTTAACTGATTTAATGATTCAGCGGGGACAGACAATTCGAGAGCTTCGCCGCTGGATCATGAGAACCCTTACAACGCCCTTGGTGCATATGTTTTTTGAAAGATCGGTTTACTATTCGAGGGGGAGAGTAGCAGCGCCGATGGTGGTCAAGTAGCTATAAAGACATTACTTTACAGTGGAGGTAAATACACATAATTTTGTTTTTACCTCGAAATTCATACCCTAGAACGAAAATGTTGCAATGTTCACTATATCATAAAGTAAAAGCGTGTGAAGTTAAATGTTGTAGTTGACATTAGTGTTGCTGATATTTGTAACGTTCATTAGAAACATTATTTATTATAGTATATTATTATATTAGTAGTGTAGCAAGGTATATTACATCCTAGGGTGTCTCTCGCATCCCAGCCTCCACATCTCTCTATCGGCGTAGTCTTCATTACTTAATCATCTCTTCCCTGTTGCCTCATCCACTCCCTCTCCCCAAGTAAGTCTAGGTCTTCCTCTTCGTCGATGGGTAGCTGGTTGCCATTTCCACAATATTTTCGGCCACCGCTCTTCGTTCATTCTTTGCATGTGCCCATACCATTTTAGTCTTTTCACTTCTATGGTGTCAATTACATTAAAACTCTCTTCCGCTTTACGTTTAATTTCTTCGCTCTTAACTTTATCCATTAAAGTCAATCTGCAGCTTCGGCACCAGAAATCCATTTTCATTGCCTTCAATTTCTTTTCGCTCTTTTTTATTACTTTCCATACCTCAGATCCATCAAGGGCAATATTCTCTACAACAGTCTTATATAATTTTCTTTTTACACTCTTACTTAATTTATCTTTCCATATCAGTGGATGTAATTGTCTTGTAGCCACTCTACTTTCTGCAATTCTGTTTATAATATCTTGCGTACTGCCTCCATTTGCGTTTATTTCTGAACCGAGGTATACGAATTTTTGACAGGGTTTTACTTTCGAACAATCATCCAGTTTCAGACCTTTAGCATTTCCTCCTACAACCATATAATCGGTCTTGTTAAGGTTTATTTCTAAACTCCATTCCTAGTACTCTTCATATAATTTTCACAGCATGTATAGAGCATCGTCTTCGTCTTCAGCGAACACCACCTGATCATCTGCGAAGTGTAGAGAGAATAACATAGTCACAAATTTTAATACCATATTACAACATTTCTTCCTTCATCTTCTCAGGGCTTCATTAAAATACATTTTAAACAAAGTCGGGGCTACACAGCGCCCCTGTCGTAAACCTTTATTTACTGAAAATGGCGCTGAAATGTTTCTCCCTACTTTTATTTGGCGTAGGGGTATAATTTAGTTGGCGCGTTCAAACCGATCGAAGCCGTGGATTTCTAAGGGCGAAAAAATCTTTCGTATGCCTTCCTTCGGAGGGGAAGTAAAGCCGACTGTCCCATGTTAGTAGATTTACTTGTATGTAAAAGATCCTCAAGCCTAAATGACGCCTCTGAGCTAAATTCAAATCGCCTGTTTCTCGCCCAAGAAATACCTCCTTTCTCTGCTAGGTGAAAGGAGCGTAGCGAAATTTGCCTAGTGAGCAGGCCTCATGACCTGAGTCTCGCCACGTAAAATAAGGCATTAATTCAATTCAATTCAATTCAATATCAAAATAGTTGATATTCCATTATGCAACACGTAAATAGAAAATATTTAATGGCGAGCGTTTTTTCCCTGGAGCCTTGCTGTCGAATACGTCAGCTAGGAATGTAACCAATAACGTTCTGCGTATGAGAATTCAGTCGGTATTCTCTACGTGAAAGCAGGCGGAAAACCACAATATTTCGTTTTGGATTTTCAATCAAAATCGAAACCCTTTAATTATTTTTGCCTTTTCTCTCAGATTATGCGTATCTAAAAACTCACAGATATCAGTCACACTGCTGGAGGCTGCATAGATTTCCTTCAATTTATGAGCGCGTTGAAAATTAGTGCCATAGATTCTCGTACCTCGTTTCACTCATTCATCACGCATCAATTGTGATTTAATTGTAACAGCTTTACGCATTCGTGATTTGAAATTGAACAATGGGGTATTTGGAAGGCATTCTGCGATGATCATTTCCAAACCGTGAACTCAATGCGTGTGTTCCTGCTTCATTATTGATAATCAATTCATTCGACAAATGCGCCCCAATATCGGCTGGCTGCTGCGTTACGCCAACAAATCAATATTCCCTAGTTAACCATGTTATTCTGTTTGTGTCATACCGAGTCGCTGTTTGATGAAAAATATAAGAATATTACGGACCTAAATAACAGTTGTTCATACAGCCAGCCATTGATAGGATTATGAGTTATAATTCCACTGTTACACCCCTCAAACGTAAGGCCAAGTCTGACAATTCAACTCGTTGCAAAGGGTAAACTTCGTTCACCAAATTCCCTTAATCGTGTAGATGGGTTATTTCAGACAAAGGTAGCTTGATGGTATTTCTTCGTCAATGAGTTGCTTCACACTTTTCAACAACAAACACAATTTATTTGTATTCCGTTCTCCCTGGAGATGCGTCTTCAGGTCATTCAAATGGAATCTTAGTATTCAATTTATTAATTTTACTTTCTCGCATTTTACGTACGTACGTTGTTGTAATGTGGCAAAAACTGCAAATTCTTTTCAAAAAAATTTGAATTATGCCCCTGATATAAAAAGAAATTGATAAATATTGTTTCTATATAAAATGATTTACTTCCTCCAGCACATAGACAGAATCGACATTTTGGTGGTCCGAAACGATAACGAAAAATTAGTTGACGACAAAGCGCCTGTCTCTAAAAACCTAAACGGTTCAGCGGATGTTCTCCAAAAATGATATTCTCCGATTGATCTGAACGAACTAGAGGATTTGCGAGTTTGAAACGGATATATTGATTTTTGAGGATACTTTATTGAAGCTTCAATACTTTCAACATTTTCTCAAAACTGGAACCAAATTAATTAAGTAATTTTTCTCCTCTTGTAGAGCAAGAGCACTTAAAAATGGCAAAAATTGCATTTTCTTTAAACTCTCTGAATTTTATAAATTTTCAAAATTCAAAATATTTTGGTGTCCTATTTTTCTATTAGTTTTCTCCCACTCGTGTAGTAAAGAGAGTAGGGGCTACTGAATTTTAAGTTGAGGTTTTCGAATTTTTTCTGAGTAACCCATGTATGACGAAAGGTCAATTTTCCTTACGAAACGGGTTTTAGAACATGACATAAAAGTGCCGAGTTTGAAACAGTTTTATAAAGAGTATGTATGTACTCTTCCACAACAGCTCTTTACGAGCTAAGGCCTACCAGCAGCGACCCGGCCTTGAGGCCATGGGTTAAGGGGTACGTGTGGTTAGCACCTAGTCATCCTTACGCTGTATTCTGGTCTTCTCAACCTGATAAGTGAGCTTTGTCATCGCCAAACAGCAACAGATACTGGGTCATTGAAAGGAAAGCGCACAATTAATTTTTGCCCCGACCGGGAATAAATCCCGGGGTTACGCCGTGGGAACCGAGCACTCTAACCAACGAGCCACTGAGAACAGTCTTCATAAAGAGTAATTTGCAAAAATATTTGTTCAAGAGGTCAACACCATTCTTATATTTTTAAGTACTGCCTTTAAAATTACTAATAGAAAGCCATAACTGTTGCTGCACACATGTTTATTTGTTCCATACATTTTTAGAGAAAACGTAAACGTTTCATAGAAAAACTTAGAGATGAAATTAATTATTGTAATTTTGATATAAACATATTTCTTGGTGTTATTGGCAGTGGTAGTTACTCGTTTAATTTTGTGTTTTTAATTAAATTCCACTACAAAACAAAAATTCTGCAGAATTGCACAGAGAATCACCACAAAACTTGAAGTTTCACCTGAAATTCCTTCTGAATTTTAAAACGAATTTAATATAAAATATTTGAGCTGGAAATGTTTCCCACTTTGTAATAGAGATAAAAGGAGTAAAGTTTTTCTGTAAAAGAAAACTTTTGAAACGTTCAAAAACTGTTTCCCATATAATTCACAGATATTGTAACTTTTTTTAATAAACAGTTTACATAGTAGATATACTCGAGGGCTGACGTTATTTCGGAATACAGGTTAACTAAAACGTGGGAATGTATGGCATACCAAAACCTTTTTTTCTTATGCTTGAGGCAAGCAACATTTACTTGTTGGAATAATTAGGAGAAGTGTAACAATTAAGGTACTAATTACTTTATTTTTCACAAATTGTAGTAATATAATAGGATATACGTACAGCCAGGACGAGTAGTAAGCGCCCAGTTCCCATTTGGTTCCCTGATAAGTGTGGTCGTGAAGTGCGTGGAATTGTAACTGTGTAATGAGCAAATGATGAAGGAAGCGGAAGTGGAAGCGGTAGCGGAAGCGGAAGCGGAAGCGGAAGAGGAAGCGGAAGAGGATGCGGAAATGGAAGAGGAAGGAAAGATTGCGCGCGGTCAGTGGCTCGTGTGTTAGAGTACTAATCCATAATTCAAATGGTGTGATTGAATTGATATGGTGCGAATTCATATGGTGTATGAAACCACGGAAAACTACCCAGAGCAGCCGGTCGCTCGAATATCCCTCTATGGCTGAATTCGTGCTGCAATGTTGTTAGAGCCGAAAATGTGCCAGCGACGGGACTCAAAACCTCGGACTCGGCGGTCAAGTGCCTCTACAGTGACAGTGGCAATGCTGATTCTCAGCTAAACTCAGCAGGTGTGGGAATTCTAAGCCTTCGAGAACTGCGGATCAGAAACTTTCGTGTAACTTTTTTTTTTTGAGGGCGCTACCCTTCAGAATGAGACTGAGTTTGAAAACCGTGTGCTCGCATTCCTGTGGAGGCTTTCGGGATCGTGAGAGGTTGGGTAATTTAAGAAGTCTCTGGAAGTATGTCACAAACTTCCAGAAAAACCATAGGGATCCAGTGCTACTGAAGATTATCACTTTTTATTGAACATTCTTGTCCGTTACTCTCATTTAACATAGAAAAAAATATTTGACCATTCATCCGAAAAACAAATTCTTGAACAAAATATTGCAGCTAAGAAAATATTTTTTATCGCCATTGGCACGACATTCCCACAGTCTGCCCGCAATGGCGGTTGGGAAGTTTGATTTCTCAATACCAATAAAAATTTTGGAAACTGCCCAATTAAAAAAATCCATAATTTGAATTTGGAATAATTTGTAAGAAGCCTAATGATGAGACAAACTTATCGTCGAAACGTATTTCTGAAATGACGATAAATGGTGAAGACCAATATTTTATTCATGAATCTGATCGTTGGATGAGTGACTAAACAATATTTCTGGGATTACTTTTCCCGATGAATGTGTCTAATGAAAAATCTCATAGACACAGAAGTTACAATCCGACTGCGTTTAGCTCAGAGCCAGCATTTCTGCTGACTCTGGCCGGAAAGTAGACAGAGTTCAGCCGCTGTCTGGAGGAGAATTTGGTTGCCGGCTGCTCTGTTCGGTAGGTAGTTTTCCGTAGTATCTCCGAACAACACCAGGTGAATGCCGGAGCATTACCTGTGCATTATTTCCGCGCGGCGATGGTGAAACGGTTAGCGTACCGGACTGTTGTACCCAAGTTGGCGGGTTGAAACCCGATCGAAGTCGTGGATTTTTAAGGGCGAAAAGATCCTTCGTACGCATTCCTTCGGAGGAGAAGTAAAGACGGCTGTCCCATGTTAGTAAATTTACTTGCATGTAAAATATCAAGCCTAAATGACGCCTCTGAGATAAATTGAAATCGCCTGGTTCTCGCCCAAGAAATACCTCCGTTCTCTCCCAGTTAGTGAAAGGATCGTAGCGAAATTTGCGTGGTCACACGGAAGAGCAGACCTCACGGCCTGAGTCTCGCCACGTAAAATAAGGCAAATTCAATTCAATTCATTACCCTAAGCAATTACTACTACGCGGGATCTCCTTCCTCTTCCCCGTCCTAGTCTTACCCCTTACTTACTTACACTTTCACTTACATGCACAATACTACTTGACGTTAGGTTAGATCCTGTCCTGGCTGCGTCGGTGCCCCACTGAGCGAAGATGACTGGAGGAGGGAATTCCACCTAAGTGACGGTTAGATCGACGTCGGGTGTCAGTATGCAACGTTTAAGGAATCACCACCACCTCCCCGAATTAAAACATTCACTACTCTAAGAGGACTAATGTCTAATTAGAAGACGAAGGCGACGGGTAGGGAAACATTGATTTTAATTATTCAATCGAAGTTAGACGAGTTATTTGCCGATGATTGAAAGGCAGTTTATCCTTCACTGGAGTGAGGCTGCCAGTACCTTTCTTCCACTTTGTTTTTGACTGCGTGAGATCTTGTACCTGGCAAACACCAATGCACGATGCGTTGCTTGTCTGTCAGAAGCCAATTCCACATGTGTAACTTGGTTATTTGAGATTTCACATGAACATTGGCAAATGTTCGATTCTCGTACATGCTCTACAAGTCTATAATACTTATTCTGAGATATTCTGCATTAAGGGACCACCCGAAGATGGGACTGAGGATATAATAATGAATGATCTTGCGCATGGTTTCAGTACATGAACCTTTGGCCCTGTATGGACATGATCAGTAATTTCTTTGGTTTCAGAGAAGGAAGCGCGCAAATCCTTGGTAAAAGATCCTGCATCAAAATTACTTGAGCAATGTACAAAAACGGCCGATTGGGGCAATCTTCTATTAGAATTCTCACACAGATAGCTCATCCAGTTTGATGCAGCTCTTCAGCAGATTTAGAAAGTCTGCCATCATTTATAGGTCAACAATTAGCTTCAGTGTCTCCGATGCATAAATTGCTGGCTTAAATTAATATGCTAGCATACCTTATTTCGAGCAAGGCCTGTATTTATTGATTGTTCGAAAGCGTCAAGATGTCAATGATCCCTTTGATTCCAAAAAGAGATAAGGGCGAAAAGCTTATCTGCCATGCAAACTAGATGGGGTAAAGAATCGACAGATTCACATGGATGTTTTCTCATATAAGTGTGTTTACAATTCATATCTTAGTAATATTGAAATATTATTTTTTCTTTAATACAACTGTTGAGACAGAATAAAAAGAAATCACCATATTCAAGCTAAAAACCCTAAAAAAAACGTTTTCCTCTCACACACGCTCATTTCTCATTTGATGTGTCGAACACAATTTCTTCACAAACCCAATTTCTATGCAAAGTAGAGTGTCAGAGAGAGAGAGAGAGAGAGGGGGGGGGAGAGACGAAAGGAGAAAGGGGTGGCGAGAGAATAGAGGGGGGACGAGAGAGGGGGGACGAGAGAGGGGGGACGAGAGAGGGGGGACGAGAGAGGGGGGACGAGAGAGGGGGGACGAGAGAGGGGGGACGAGAGAGGGGGGACGAGAGAGGGGGACGAGAGAGGGGGGACGAGAGAGGGGTGACGAGAGAGGGGAAAGGAGAGAAGGGAGAGGGGAAAGGAGAGAAGAGAGAGGAGAGAGGAAAAAGGAGAAAGAGAGAGGAGAGAGGAAAAAGGAGAAAGAGAGAGGAGAGAGGAAAAAGGAGAAAGAGAGAGGAGAGAGGAAAAAGGAGAAAGAGAGAGGAGAGAGGAAAAAGGAGAAAGAGATAGGAGAAAGAAGAGACGAGAGAGGAGAGAACAGAGAAGAACCGTTAGTAAACATTCTCGGATTGTCGAACTGTACAGCGCTCTCCAGAGATGCATCCGATACGCAAACTGCCTGCAGAAGTTCAAAAGACGAAAGCCCTGCAGCTCTTTCCCTCATTATTTTCGTGTGTCTTTTACGAGCACTCCGAAGTTTCTGGGCACAAGCCTTTACCTCTTTCTGCTCTCGCTTCTTCCTCCAACGCACTCGTTAATTCCAGAGGTCGAACGCCAAGCGAAAACAACTGGGGCAGGAAGCGTGTTGTTACCGCAGCTGTTCGCTTGTTTCTGCCTCGGGCAAATGGGCGCCACTAGCGCACATACGTAAAAATAAACGAAAACGTCTGAAGTTCGCAGAGTGCACTTTCCTTTGTTCATATATTGTCTCCGCTCAGTGTCGTTGACGAAAATTTACGACTTAAACTTTTTTTTTCCATTTCTGACGGCGATATTTGTATTTTTATCTTAATAACTTCGCAGGCAATAAATATTACGTAATACTTTCAGGAGTGTATCATTGGATTCTTTTGTGAACTCTAACACAGTAGATAGTTTGTCACCAGCTAAGTAGTCGAGTCAAAGCCGACCACTGCTTGTGCGAAGATTCTACAACGTGCGTTCGACGTGTTGTTTTCTGAAAGGACACTTATCCCTAGTAGAGTGACCGCCTTAGGAGGCTCAGGGCATGAATTGATGTCACTGCAAAGCGTCTCAGCGGGAGGATCTAGGGTTTGAGTCCCGACGGAGGCAGGAGTTTCGATACTAGCGACGTCGAATTCATCCGCTGTCTGTTGAGAATTCTACGGTCGGCTACTCTAATCAGTAGTTTTCCGAGTTTATTTTTCGATTAATACCAGGCGTTTGCCAGAGTAGTACCCTAACAAACGGACATCGGACCTTGCGTGATACCTCTTCATTTTCCTATGCTCTTCCTTAAATACACATACCATACTACTACACATGTCAAATCAGACGGAAGCTTAAGGCATGTCCGCATGTCCTGCCTGGGGAGTGTCTTGTTGGAGATACATGGAGGGGAAAACACAGTAGATCGACGTGTAGGTCGGGGCCGGATTTACCATCAACCCAAAAGAACCCCGCCACCTCTTTTGATAAAAAAACATGCATTACATTTACTGTTTAGCATAGTAGTTGACACGCCGAGAAACACGCTGCAATCAATCAATTAATTACACAGCTTAAATCGGAGGACAATAATGGCATCCACAACATCACAGTTGACGAAACCACAACGTAACACTCTTGAGATTAATGAGCATATGATAGCGCAAATGTGTACTCTCCGAACACGGGGCGACATGTTAGAAGGAGCCCGAAATATCACAGTTGTGACTGGTCTAATAGCCACTTCTTTCTTTTTCTACAAAAATAATTATTAATTCTGTAGATATAAACAGTATTTCGTTGTAAATTTTTAATATGGTGGTCATGAAATTATGAAAGTTCGAATTTTTAGTATGATTTCTTCACACCTACCATTTAAAAAAAAAAAAAACTTGTAAATTGTCAGTGATCAAGAAAGTTCATTAAGTTCAAACAATATTTTGATTTTGAGTTTAACGACTCAATAAACTACAGAGTACACTTTCCCATGTCACCAATTGGGAAAACTATGTTACGTTAAAAGTATCATAACAGATGATTGTATATGTTAAAATGTTTTTTTTAATTTAAACTCTTCCGTAGCATTGATTAATATTATTGAATGCAAACAAAAGTGGTTTTGTATTTTAGGTCTCTTTTTAATTACTAGCTCATATAGCAATTCCTTTGATTGCTTTACATTGAGGTAACTGAGGGGGAACATGACACGTAAGCACAACACAAACACACACACAAAATCCACACCCAATGCTGGATTAGAACCTGCGACCCTTCGAGCCAAGGCAACTACGGCCCTACAGCCTTAAAGACCACGGCTATCCAGCCCTGCAACTGAAAGTTTGATGAGCTCATTTTGTGGAATCTGAACCGACCGTAAATTGGGGAGCAAGAAATTATTTTTAACCACAACCCTAATTATAATATGTTACGTAAGTACACAAAACATAATTTTTAAAAAAAATTAAAATTAATTGAGTTTAATTTAAAACATTTTGAAATCTGAAAACACGGATCGCGAAAACGCTTACGGACACAGGACAACAAAACACGGATCGCGTTAAGTCTTATATTACAACCTGGGAAGCGTCTCAAAGGTTGACGAATCTTTCCTTTTTGTTGGTTTCCCCGATCGATTCCAGATGGATGCCGTCGCAGCACCTTAAACAAATAGTCAGGTCCCTCAGACGATCTTTCTTTCATCCACGTTTGTCGTCGATGAAGCGGGTTTAAACAATCTCCCCACCAATTGTTTTAAATAGGGCTCTGGAAAAACAATTCGCCTATATCCGCTATTCAGCAGATACATCACTTAGATCACCGCTTTATCTCACAAACGCCTTTCTGTTATACAAAACTATCACTCTCCCCTCTTTAACTTACGCTTCTACAATGTGGTTTAGAGCCTTCCACACTAATCTCTATCCTCTTCAAACATTTTAAAATATATTTCATAAACGCCCCTGATGTGTCCAAAAAACTAACTTCACCGCGATATTGACATTAAATACCTGATATTTCATGAAACAATAAAACGCAACTTATTTCTATGTCTCCTTTCAGCCCCAGATGTAACCACTAATTCACGAGGAAGTACATCATCATGCTTTACACGAATTCAAAAATCATATCCCCATGATGACATGAAATAGTACTTCATATTCCGCCAACAAAACGGGACATAAAATTAACAAACATTGCTGGTCCCCATTTGGATCAACCTCAAACGACAATAACGGAACAAACGTAGTGTGTGTATTTTATTATGAAACCATCACTTGTCTAACATTGTAGCTGACCAATGAATAAAAATAAATTTGAAAAATAACCCATCCAATTAAGGGTCTCGCCCTGCCTTGACGTAGAAAATCTGCAAGCTGAAGACCAAGGTTACAACTGATAAGCAATGAGTCCCCCGAGACACAAATTATGAGTCTGATGGAGAGGGATGATCGAAATCAAGATAAAAGAACACTGTAGATAGTACGAAGTAACATCGTGTGCCACAAAAGTCTCTCCACACCGAGCCGGGTCAGGATCTCGTATTATAAATTGCATTTATGCTGGAAACAAGTGAAGGGAACAACACTTCCAGAATCTGTTATAATTGTTTGGACTACGTAATTTACGTTTTCTTTTGTTACAAGCAGCAGCTCGTGATACCAACTTACTTTCTGTTGCTAGAACTTTCACCGGCAAGGTGCCACAGCACAGAGACTTTTCTGGCGCACTGTAGTATCTGCTTTGTGCATGTTCGATAACGCCGTGTGCCGATCCGATGCTTTTGTCTCATCCAATATGCTATAAGTGCTTTAATGGGTCTGCAGCATCACATGTGCATAATAAATTAATAATCATATTTATTTTCCTCTGAAAATTAAAAATTCCTGAATGAAAATACTTCGTGCTTCACCGCAGAATAATTAAATGGTCCACACGGCGTTGACTTATGGCGTAACGTGTATTCACGTTTAGATGTTATTTAGCAAGAAAAGTTTCTGCTATATAACCAGATATATTACCTCTATATTCAGATTCAGCTGTGAGTATACAGATCATTTCCTGATAATAACTGATTCAGATGAATAACTAGATTTCATTACGTTACAGTGGGCGTAAAAAATATTTTTGGTAAAGATTTCGGGCTGGTGTTTCAGGATTTTCTTTCAGTGCTTCAGAATTGCAAACTGGTGTTTCTGACAGGAGATGTGTGAAGCCCAATTCTTACATTTAAAATAGCAATATTAGGCACTTTCTTGCATTCTACAAAAAAAGGTATAAATATGAATGATTGAGCATTTCCTAAAAAAATAAATGAACTAGAAAATGGAATAATTCAATCTAAGGATTACGGTGTCTCTATTTTTTTAAAGGCAGGCTTGTCCAACTCTCAGCCCGCGGGGCACATGCGGCCTGCAGTGCCATTTATTCTGGCCCACGAAAGGTCATTAGTCAAAGGTGCAAGTCCCTTGCATTGATGTCAGGCATTCACTTTGTGCGCCCAGCTCACCTGTCCTGCCGGGATCAACACTCTCTTAATGTAAAAAAAGGTTAAGGTAAAAATAGGTAAAAATATGTAAAAATAGGTTAATGTTAAAATAGGATTTAAGGATTTTATTCTAGTAAATTCATAAATTCACACTCATCCTAGTGTGGTTCACTGCATTGTCCATGGTACGACCTGACATCACGTACGGTTCCTCCTTCCCCCCGTTTCGGAGCAGCCGGGCAAGCTGCTGTGATTAACAGTTCGGGGAAGACGGATAAGTGGATCGCCCGAGTAATGAAAACATGACCCGCAACCATATTAAAGGTTTTACTTGTGAACCTTGAGGCCTTGCAAGTTGGACACCTCTGATTTAAGGTGACACATTTCGGTAATAAATACCCAATGATCGGGCTGCTGTGACGTCTCCCAATGCTTATTTTATTAATACATTTTTTATCTTTTTATTATCTTTATTAGAAGAACTGTTTCAACTTTGAGGTACCAATTTTTTGTTATTTATGATGATTCAGAATATGAAATAAGGATGATCAATGATACAAATAAGAACTCAGACGTAAACCCAGCATAACATCAGTTTGTAATAATGCGTAGAGAAAAATTATGATTTATTATTTTTTTAGGAAAGTAACAGAATCAATGCTTAAAAAAGTGGCCTAAATACGGGCTACCCTAACGTAAGTACTATATTAATTTAATTTTATTGACCTTGCAACATATATTTACTCGTACAAATGAACAAATGGTTCGTTTATCGACTAAAATCACACACATACATGCCCTTTTTCTGCTTTTGAACAATCATCCTGAGCCCACATTGCAAAGGAAGTGCACCGAATCAACTGTTCTACTTTCAATCTACAGAGAGCTTGCTGTCACAAAGCATTCAGACGGCGTCTGCATCTGCAGGTCTTAATGTCACTACCAGTAATCAGAACACTACTTTTATGATAACGAATCTTCTTAGCCGCACCTGCTGCATTTTCCAGTTATAGCCGCAGTAATTTAGAGAGATGCAGTCAAATCTCTTTTGTAAGGAAAACTGAGAATTAATCTGGGTGTAGAAGCTTTACATCCCCTGTTGCTGCTTTTTTTCTTAATTGGAGAGAATGGTTTTAGAGGAAATGGAAGCACAATTCTGACATTGGTTCAAGTAGCGGATCTGCTCTCTTCACGGAGGGTAGATTCTTTAGAGAGAATGTTATGTAGAATGCAGGTTTTTGGTGCTTCACGCTTTGCAACAATAAAATCAGTAAAGATGTTTGTGTTGAATTCAAGTCAGTTTCAGTCGTTTCACTGCAATATATGCTCGTTGAACTTTCAAATATGCCGTGCCAAAGAGTCCACAATGTCATACAGATTAAATGATTTCCCCGAATTCAAAAGAGCATATTGAATCTTATTAATGTACTGGATTTTTGAAGGACCCATGAAAGTACGATGAAACGGTTGCAACTTGTGTTTGCAATGGAAAGGCAGCGAAACTGAGTTCATATTTTTCCGAACTGTGGCGATTCCCCTGCAGCATTGCAATGCTTTCTATACTTTGCGTTGGTAATATCCGAGAAAGTGAAGATCAAAGATAGGAAATAATTATTTCATTTCTGAATTTATCTTAGAGTGATAAATCGAAAAATACCTGTCATTAACGTACTATCATATTTGAAGTTTCTGCGAAATTTAGGACGGAATTACGTTGTCTCAAAGTGATCATACTAACCAGATTATTTCCCCAGCAAAATACTTCGTGTAACACATTAAATGGTAAAACCGCCCAGGGACTGGCTGATAATTCTTTCAAAGCGATGCTTCCTGGCAAACTTCACAAGAGGGAGGAAGGGAATTGGTTCCAGGAAGGGAAAATTTGTGGCTACATATCAAACATTGAGAATTTTTACTGGGAATTCGTATATTTTGTCATCTGAGGATTGATAAATTTCATAACAATTATTGAATTGAATTGTTTTAGACTAGAATTAAAAGAATTGGTGCAAGATGACGTATTTATTAATATTTTTATTCCTAATTTATATCTATTGCTTCTACAACATCACATTCTATGAATTCATTGCACGATAAGTGACAGAACCATCACTTTGAAAGACGAAACTATCACTGAGGTTTTTGAAAGGTTCTAAAAGTAAAAATCTTATAACATGAAAAAAACTCCTTACTTACATATTTTGAAAAAATCTCACTCTCTTGTCCGTTATTGAGCTCTCCCAATTGATATGTGACAATTAAGATACGCATGCGCATACGAATTCTTCCAATTATGATGAAATTACGTCTGCGATTTTGGCAGGTGTAGCTGTAATAAAATTAATGTTTTGCTGAAAATGTGTATAATCTACTTTCTTATTTAGATACCCAAAATCGGTTTGTTATTTTCCTTTGTTACACCTCAATCTTTTGGACAGACACTTTTATTATAAACAATCACATCACTCTTCACATAATAAATGTAGCAAATCCAAGCTAATAAATAAACAAATAAATCTATCGAAATACTGTTTAAAAAATTAAAATTGGCTTGTGCTAGTTGTGTGAATGTTAAAGAACTGAGATTCCTTTCCAACAAAATCGGGAGTTCAAAACCTGGTTGGTGGCCGTAGGCTTTCAGGGGATGGGATATCCGTTTCATGTCACGCTTATGGCATGTAAAAACAATCCTTGATTAAAGCCCGGCAAAATTTCGTCGCCTGATTTTTCCCGTCCCAAATATGTCTAATATACGCTTAGTCAGAGAATGGCGCAAGTAAAGAATTCGTTTCATTCATTGTAATGACAGCGGAGACAGCAACAACGACAGAATCTACAACAATGACAACAATAACATCTTTTAGAAGCTAGAACGTCCATGGAGATTTCTTAGTATAGTGGTCAGACAGAGAGTCTCCCAACTCAAGATCAAATCTCGGTCCATGTATACTATGCGATCAAAAGTATCCGGACACGTCCAAAATGGTATTATAGTGTGATCGTGTTCTTCATGGAGGGGCTGGCACCCTATGTTGTTTTGTGTGGCACCATCATGGGACAGCCCTAGATTGATGTTTTAAACACCTCCTTGCTTCTGACTGTTGAAGAGCAATTCGGGGATAACGATTGCATCACTCATCACGATCGAGTACCTGTTCATACTGCACGGCATGTTGTGGACTGGTTACACGACAATAACATCCCCGTCATAGACTGGCCTGCACAGAGTCCTAATTTGAATTCTACCGAACACCTTTGGGATGTTTTGGAATGCCGACTTCGTGTCAGGCCTCACCGACCTACATCGATACCTCTTCTCAGTGCAGCACTCCGTGAAGAATGAGCTGCCATTCCCCAAGAAACCTGCCAGCAAAATTGAAATTTTTTAAATTATTGAAATGATAAAATGATGAAATGATTTGAAATAATGAAATGATTGAAAATATGCCTACGAGAGTGGAAGCTGTCCTGAAGGCTAAGGGTGGGCCAACGCCCTATTGAATTCCAGAATTACCGATGGAGGGCTCACGAACTGTCAAGTCATTTTCAGCCACGTGTCCGAATAATTTTGATCACATAGTGTTTGTGAATATATTATGGTCATCAGAAATCAGTTTCGAGGCAGATTTTCTCGGGATTCCTCCATTTTGCTTGACTCCCATTTCTACCGCTGCTCCATCATTGTATTGTCGGCTGCGGTAGCTCAGGGCATCGACTGATGTTACTGCAGTACCTCTGACCGGGAGGTCTTAGGGTTCATGTTCTCTCAGTGGCAGGATATTCGACACTAGCTATTAGGTCTGATTCAGCAGCCATCTGGAGAATTCTAGCGGCCGACTGCTAGGATTGATAGTTTTCTGTTGTTAGGTTTATCAGATAAATAGTTGATAGGTTTCTCAGATAAATACCCGGCGAAAGCAAGAGTAGAGCATAACATACGGGCCACGAACCGCGCGCGATCTTTCCTTCCCGTTCTTTCTCGTACTTACTTTATACGCACAACACTTACACAGATGTCGGGAGACTAATGCTTAGCTTAGAACCGTGCTTAGAGCTTGTGCCGGCTGGGGCGGTGCCTCGCAGGTGGGACATAACAGGATGCGAAAACGGGCAAGTCGACTTGTAAGTCGGCGCAAGATCTCACCATCTACCGGCTGAAAAACACCTTTCCCTCCCATGATAAAACATTCACCAATTTCGGGACTATTATTCACCCGGAATCACGAAGTTATCAATCTACCTTTAATAAGATTACATCTTCATAATCTGCTGTACATCAAATCATTTATCTATCGTAAGAAGGGTTTAGGAACTGGTATCAGAATTAAGAGGAACGTAATACAGGCAGAACCTTGCTAATCCGAACACCGCAAATCCGAAATTTCGGATAATCCTAACAAAATTCGGAA
This sequence comes from Gryllus longicercus, assembly GCA_038098605.1. Taxonomy (NCBI): domain Eukaryota; kingdom Metazoa; phylum Arthropoda; class Insecta; order Orthoptera; family Gryllidae; genus Gryllus; species Gryllus longicercus. The sequence continues at coordinate 951,258 of JAZDUA010000084.1, read as the reverse complement.
TGGGAGGAAATAATTTAAAAAAATCTTATTTGCAGTGTAAAGAAAGGATTTTATAATTGTTGTAGAATTGAATAACTAATTATTGAAACACAAGTTAACGAAATGAAACATTAATTACATTGGTAACTACGATGTATATCACAAGTTTATTATGCAGCAGTAATTTTCACGTTGCAAAATGGGTAACCTTCTTTTGCCGTAAGGAATTGAATCTGCTTGATGATGCGATGTGAAAATGCGATCGCTACACTACGTTGCATTTTTCCCACATCGCACTCTACGTTGCATTGTCTCGTGATCTCCCCATATATATATATATATATATATATATATATATATATATATATATATATATATATATATATATTGAAACACAGAATGTGTTTCTTTACACTAATTAAAACATTAGTGTAAGTAATCAATAGATATTTTGGACTGCGCGGTACGTACGCCAAGCACTGCGAACAACGACGGGAGCTAGCAAGGGTCGCTACCGCCACCGGTGCCACCGCCGGGAGGCCAGCGTGAGAATGTCGGTTACAAACTGGGCAGCGAGCACGTGCGGTCAGTCGTTAGGAGAATTGCGAAGAAGACAGACGTTAGCGGAGCGGCGAAGAGTTCGGACGTGTGGCGAAAAGCTCGCCGTTAGCGCATGAACAAAAAGGGAACGTGCGATGTGTTCGTAAAGCAATAGTAATTGTGAAGCGGTAAATAAGTGAAGTAGACAATGAGATTATCATTAGAATAAAAGATTCGTGTTGATAGAACAATCGATCGCGCCTGTAGTAATTAGTGTAGTGGAAACTTTACCGAAACTGTGTGGTACGGAACTGGGACCAGCACGCGTGATAGGCGCGGGTTGAGTAATTGAATCCATCGACGGAAGGTGATTCGAGAGAGGTGCAACGCCGTGGTATCAAGATCCGAGTCGGGGAGGAGTCACAAGGTCACCAGCCCAGGACGACCGCCACGCCATCAGCCGCCGACAGCCCATAGCTGCTGTAGAGGTCGGCAACCCTGTCGATACGAGCTGTTCTACGATCATCGAAGGTATTTGGTCGGGGCCCCGAAGGTATGATAAATGCATATTACACCTAATCTTGGTACCAAGGCAGAGTGTATAAAGGTTGTCAGATCATGTAATTAACAAATTTGATTTGCAAATAAATCTTGTTCATGATTGTATCTCCATTTCTGATTAACTTTCCCAATAATATACCAACTTATCCAGGGACCCATTCACGGAAAAGATACCCTCCTTTAGTGTTATATTGCAGTGAAATACCCGGCATCACCAGGTACGTCACAGCTGGCGCCCGAACAAGTCTGGAAAGCGTGTAATTAAGAAATGTGGCCTTAGGAAAGTTGGTAAAATATTGGAAAGCACTGTGCATGTATTGGATGTATAGTAATGCAGATTAAAGATAATAGGCAGGCAATGTAAAGTTTATTATTATAGGGAGCAAAAAGTAACAGTACATGTATTAACAAAGCATGCATAAGTCATGTAAGCATAATGAATATTTGATAATTATAGAAATTTTGTTGTGAAATTAATTGTGGGCAGATATAGGAAATTATTTGAGAGTAACCAGTATAAAGTTACTACTGCAGTTACTGAGTTTATGAAAGCTACACATGTACATATTGTAAATGATATAATGTAATAGAATTTCAAATTTTGTAAAACATGTTAATAATGTTTGAATTGCTTGGTAGTTTTTAATAACATGGAAATTAAAGAATTGGGAAGTAATAATAATTCTTGTGGAAATATCTGGGTATTTAATATTATTATATAAATTGTGCACATTACCTGCTGGGAATTTACATTCAGCAGTGCATTGTCCATCGGTAATGGTAAAGTTTGTGGAATTCAATGGAAAGGATACTAGGTTGGGGAATGTATAGCAGCATTGTGAATGTATATTTTTAATATTCATATGGCACTATTGAGGGAAATTTATGGAGAAGATATGACATGTAACTGTGAGTGATTGTTGTGTACATAATATAGCAATAATTGTGTTGAGAAGTAATTTCAAATTAATAGTGGATTTACTAAAATTTGAGAGCATTTTGTAATAATGTTAATAAGTTTGTCAGCGGCATATATGTAGTCAAGTGGCAATAATATTACTGATTGTAGAGAATATGTTTATTGTGTTTTTGTGGTGAGTGAGGGTGTGTTCATCATTACTCTACATCTGAAATATTAGTGCATTACAACAGCTACGTGTAGTATACAGTGCTGGGGCGGACATAGTAAATTCATAGGATAACCGTTGTACCGTTGTTAGGTGAGGCAAAAGGAAAATTTGTGCGAGTATTTTAGCGAAGTGAGGATCGAACGGTTAGCTCGAAGTAACAGAATGGAGGCGCAAAATGGAGTGCTGGACCGGGAGGAGAAGGCGGATGAAGTAAGGGAGATAGATGTAGGAATCGATAATAGCATGTCATCGGAAAGCAGGGATAGTGGTATTGGAAGTCGGTTGGATGATACGTCAGGGGACAGCTTCAATAAAGATGTACAAGTTACATCAACACCGATGATCCAGGCAACAGGAAATCCAAATCCGGGGGATGGGGAAAATACCTATTCAGGTATGATGCAGTTGATGAAGGTATGGGAGGATCAGAAGAAAGCGGCAGAAGATCAGAAGAAAGCGGCAGAAGATCAGAAGAAAGCGGCAGAAGATCAGAAGAAGTTGATTGAAGAACTGTATGGGAAAGCAGAAGAACAGAATAGGAAATTAGATGAACAGAAAATATTCACAGAGGAGCAGATTAGGAAGTTCGCGGAAGAACAGAGTGAGAAATTAGATGAAATAGGCGGGAGGATAGGACGCATTGAAGAACAACTTGAGTTAACAAAGAATGAGATGACCAGAATCACGGAGCGGGTAGAAAGTCATGAGCAATGGACTGCCGAAGAATTAGGGAAACAGAAAAAGGAGTTAGAATCTCAAGTAATTAGTATGGGGGGAGAATTAGAGAATAAGTTATACCAGCAATTAGATGCTAAAACCGCCAAGCAGGACGAGAAAATTGAAAGGATGCAGTTGGTAGTCAAGGAAGAAATGCAGGAGAATAAGCGGGAATGCGAAGAGAAGGTTGTGTCACTACGAACAGAGATCGAACAAATAAAAGAATGTAAGGCATCCCCAATTGCAGCAAGCGGGACGGTACCATTCACCCCTCCAAGATCACTAAAATTTTCAGGAGACGGTAAAGAAAATCCGTGCATATTCATGAGGGCGGCAGAACGACATTTAGCTGTCATCAATACCTCGGAAAGGTGTAAGATACAATTGTTATACTTAATGCTGGAAGGGAACGCAAGGATATGGGCCGATACATTTGATGAGTTTCCCGAATCAGTAAAGGTATTTAAAGATCGGTTTTTTGAGCGGTACTGGAATGAGGAGATTCAAATCAACTTTAAAATTAGCTTGATGAATAATTATTATAACCAGTCAATGGGAAGCTTGCGGGAATACGCAACAAGGCGTATCATGGAATACAAAACGTTATCCCCACCGATGAGCGATCAAGAAATTATATGTGTACTAACGAGACAATTCCCAGTTACGGTGCAAAATCTATTACGTAGTGTGCAGCACACCAACTTGGAGAGATTTCAGAACGTGTTAGGGGGGTACGACCTAACTTTTGCAGGCGCACCAAAGAACAGGAATGAGGGGAACGTTAACATGATAAGAACGGAACGGAATCAGGGGCAAGGGAGTGATAGGAGCACTAATTACCAGGGAAATCAACGCGGAAGAGGGGGAGACGGATGGAGACCAGAGCCGAGAAACCAAAGACCGGTCTGGAGCGGACCCAACCTAAACCGCACGGAGTCAAGAGGCGGGGGCGGAAGTGCAGCCGACCAACCAGCACAGCCAAGCACAAGTAGAGAACAAGAGCACTATTTAAACCAATAAAGTCCGTGGTGAAAGGTGGCCCCATTACGGACGCGGAAATTGTGAAAGTTAACGTGGTCTCCATAAATACTATACATCCAGTAACCCACGATGCCCAACCGTGGCAGAGAAGTAAGAGCTCAGCGATCAGAATCAGGAAATGTCCTACGATTACGATGGAATGTGAGGGAGTAGTTAAAGAAGCAGTAGTAGACACAGGGTGCACGACTACAGTAGTGTCGGAGGAAATGTACGAGGAATTAAAAGCAAAAGGAAAAGAAATAATGTGTTTGCCTATGAATAGGGCGTATGTGATTGGAGCTACTCAGAAGAAGTCAAGCCCAATCACAAAACAAATAATGTTCCGAGCCACGATTGGCGACCAAGTATACGAGATAGTGGCCCTGGTAGTCAAAAAGTTATTACACCCGATAATCATAGGGACGGATTTTCTGGTCGATCACAGAGCAATTATTGATCTAGAACGGCAAGTGGTGGAGTTGGGGAGCCAGGCGATAGGATTCGACTTGGGGATAGACGAAGGATACGAAGCATGTACGGGTGTAGTGGCCGAAGAATCATTAGAAGAACAGCTGAGGCAGCAGACGGAGAAGATAGAGATGTTAAATACGCGTCACAAGGAGCAACTGTTGCAGCTGTTGATGGAGAATGAAGAAGTATTCCAGAAGAATCGCGCCCCAATAAAGGGATTCACATTTCGAATCCAACTTACAGATACAACACCATTTCGACAGCGTAACTATCCGATACCACCAGCGCTGAAGCAAGATGTTTCTGAACTATTAGCATCAATGATAAATGATGGAATCATAAGAAAGGCACAGACATCCTACACTAACCCAATCGTGATCGTCAAAAAGAAAGATGGAGGAATACGATTATGCCTAGATGCACGAAGACTAAATGCAGTAACACAACCATACAGAGATGCTCCGTTATCGGTGGAAGAAGCATTGCAGAGGTTTGGAGGGAACATCATTTTCTCTAGTACTGATTTTAGTAAAGCTTATTGGAAAATGCAAGTGGCGGAAGAGGACCAGCAGTATACAGGATTCGCATTTGAGGGAATATGTTATGTGTTTGTAGAGTGCCATTCGGGTTACGCAATAGCGGAGCTGCGTTGATTCAATGCGTGGACAAGATTTTGCAAGGAAAGCTGCAGAACAGGGTTACACCATATGTGATAGATAAAGTTACGGATAAAAATGTAGCTAAGTTACTAAATGACAAACAAGAAGTGGTGGGACACTACAATTTCCATAATCTAAGACCCTGTCCCATAGGTATGGAAAATAGTGAAGTGTAAATAAGTGTAATCTTAGTGTTAATCTAAAACAATCACGTGTTAATTCGATTTTAGGGTATAAGTGTATATAGGGTTCATGTAATATACAAGATAGTGTAACCATCAGCAGAGACGATGATACTAAAGTGAATTTTTCCGGAGGCGGGAAAAATCCAAAAAAAGAAAGGAGGGGGGTGATGAAACACAGAATGTGTTTCTTTACACTAATTAAAACATTAGTGTAAGTAATCAAAAGATATTTTGGACTGCGCGGTACGTACGCCAAGCACTGCGAACAACGACGGGAGCTAGCAAGGGTCGCTACCGCCACCGGTGCCACCGCCGGGAGGCCAGCGTGAGAATGTCGGTTACAAACTGGGCAGCGAGCACGTGCGGTCAGTCGTTAGGAGAATTGCGAAGAAGACAGACGTTAGCGGAGCGGCGAAGAGTTCGGACGTGTGGCGAAAAGCTCGCCGTTAGCGCATGAACAAAAAGGGAACGTGCGATGTGTTCGTAAAGCAATAGTAATTGTGAAGCGGTAAATAAGTGAAGTAGACAATGAGATTATCATTAGAATAAAAGATTCGTGTTGATAGAACAATCGATCGCGCCTGTAGTAATTAGTGTAGTGGAAACTTTACCGAAACTGTGTGGTACGGAACTGGGACCAGCACGCGTGATAGGCGCGGGTTGAGTAATTGAATCCATCGACGGAAGGTGATTCGAGAGAGGTGCAACGCCGTGGTATCAAGATCCGAGTCGGGGAGGAGTCACAAGGTCACCAGCCCAGGACGACCGCCACGCCATCAGCCGCCGACAGCCCATAGCTGCTGTAGAGGTCGGCAACCCTGTCGATACGAGCTGTTCTACGATCATCGAAGGTATTTGGTCGGGGCCCCGAAGGTATGATAAATGCATATTACACCTAATCTTGGTACCAAGGCAGAGTGTATAAAGGTTGTCAGATCATGTAATTAACAAATTTGATTTGCAAATAAATCTTGTTCATGATTGTATCTCCATTTCTGATTAACTTTCCCAATAATATACCAACTTATCCAGGGACCCATTCACGGAAAAGATACCCTCCTTTAGTGTTATATTGCAGTGAAATACCCGGCATCACCAGGTACGTCACAATATATATATATATATATATATATATATATATATATATATATATATATATATATGGTACATTTTTCCGCATAATCCAAACAGACCACTCCCCCAATTAGTTCGGAATATCAGGGTTCAACTGTAGTTCGCGACTTTGTGGTAACTACCTTTCCAGCAACGCCATTCGGCGACGTTTGGGCTAAAAATACACCGCCCGGTTTTTAAATCGTTTCCGTCGCGCGTGAAATCCACCACGTTCCCCGCGCTGCGGAGTGTCTGTGGGGGTGGGGATGGAGGTGGGGGAGTATCTTAAGCTGCAGCTCCAGGCAAAGGAAGCGGATCCCAGGGGAAAACAAACCTGTCCCGAAAAATAACTTTCGTAAAAAGTTGGCGCATGTTCTTGCAAACGGGGCGACAGCGACCCGCTGCCATATCTCTCCTAGCATGAAACGCTGGAGCAGGTTTTGTGGCCTTCCGGAGGATCTCCAGGTCGCTTGAGTGGCCTGGGCTACTGGGAGTACGGGCGAGCTGTACTCGTGCACTGTCAGAAATTTCCGCTTTACTTGAATGTAAATTACATTCAATTAATGTATATTATTGTATATTACATAAACTTAATTATCATGGACGCACATTAAATTTAATGTACACATGTACATTAGGATGCAAGAGTCAGTTTTATGGTTATATCTGGAATAAATGTATGATCTTGATGGCCTGGTGATTATGAACATACGATATTAATAATGAGGAGGGGAAACGGAAGAACTTCTACATTAAATCTACACAGATTTAAATTGTGCATTACATTTCATGTTTAAAATGTATTAAGTTATTTTTAATGTACAATATCACATTATGTTTCATGTTCAATTCATAACGGAATAAATTAAATTTAATGACATTTCTGACAATGTACTTATGAGTTTAACAACACAAATCGTCAAAAGTGGATGTAGTAAAAGACTTTCTAATAGTAGTTGAATAACACGTTTTCAATCCCTGAAGTAAAAAAAAATACATTAGAACATTCTTGAAGTACGTATTTAAAGTTTTCATGACGTGTGTCTGCGATCAAATGTTACCAATGTGTATTGTTTACGTGGTTACAAAATATGAAGTATTTAAACGACATTCTTTTTGAAGTATTTTAAAAAATCTTAAAGTACCAATTTAAATGATTACGAGCATTTGTCTAATTAATCAACTGTAATCAATAGACTATACTGTTTGTGTGAGTTGTAAGAATTAAAGCGTGTATTTTGTACAATGTGCAATGCGTAAGAACTTAATGTGCTTTTCGTATATGATTAAGTTGTTCGTGAGATTAAAATAAGACTTAAAAATATTTTTGTGCTGGAATATTATCAATTTGTGTATGGTGCTTACCTGACAGAGAGCAACATTTCTTTTCGAAAGTTTTCCCACTTGTTCCCATCGTTGGATATGTAAGAAATATATTGTGATGGCATATCACAATCCAAAAATAGTAAACATGTTGGTATAAAAAATAAACATAACAGACATCAACAATACGGAACAGAAAGGATGCATTTGACGAAGTAATAAAAAAATGAAAATGTGAGTGATGGCAGAGTAATTAATAGAGGGAAAATATTAGAATTAGTGGTGAATAGAATAGCATATAAACACATGAGTAATTTCCGTGGGTATTGAATTAGATTACAAACGTAATCCAAGGATTGAGAGTTAAAGAATAAACAAATAAATAAACAAAATGCTTGAACGATATTGACCAATCAGAAATGAGGATGTGCGGAAGGGAAGATCTTGTGCAATGGGACGAAAGAAAGCATTTTAGGTGCTGTACTGCGCATCAGTTAAGACATATGGGCGCGTGGTATAAATAAACGAGGGAGAACTTTTCCTGAGGCGGTGGCAATCGGGTAGCAGAAAGTGTTACGGCACAATTTTTGAAGGAATGTTTTCCATTTCGTAAAAAAATCGAAGGTGTAAATTATAAATTGGTAAAAATGTTATAAGACGAACGGGACATAAAACTGTGCGTGAAAAGAAAGGGGTGCTCTGATTGGAATTGGATTGCGGTGAAATGGAAATTTAAATAGACGCGAGAACGGCGGTAAAAAAGGCTAAGAACTCAAAAAGGCTAAGGACTTACAAGGCACATAGAAAGTTTTAATAATGTACGAAGACCAAGGTTTGCAATAAATTATAATATTTGAAATTAAGATAAAAAAGGGGTAGTGGCCATGCATGCAAGGGGAGGAATAAGAGAAAAATATTATAATATATATATAATTATCTTATATATATAAGATAAAAAATATTATTAAAGAGGAAATAACAATGGGGTTCTTATGTTATCGTTTTTTGTATTGTTATATGAAATGTGATGTATATTTTATTTATTTATGTCAGCTGAAGAACAGGAATTACAATGTTTATTTGATTTTTGAAACAAGTATTGTTATTATTGTTAGCGGTAAGGAAAATTCCCAAATACCGAATATAAAGAAAATAGTAAATATTTATCACGTAAATTTTCAGAACCAAGAATCTGTGACAGTCTGATATAACTCAATATAAAAAAAAGTATCTTGATGATCGACCACAGTATGTAAATAGGGCAATTGCTAAGTAAATAAATACATGAAATATCGAAGAAATTTGGCAGATTGATGATAAAGGAATGGCCCGGCAATACGAGGAAAAATCCGTCGGAATATCTCGGTAAAATTTGCAATAGAAATTTTAGCTGCGTATAACATCGCGGATTTTCAGCTTGGCTCAAACACGTTATATTTTTAGAAATGAGTCACCCCACAGTCTGTTTCATTCCTCGTTGCTCCTGAATGTCTTTATATCAAACAATTTCATGTAATGTATAACCTTTAAAAGTCGCATACCAAAGGCGCGGACGACAGACCTCAGCGTAGTTTTTTCCTCTCCTACATTTGTTTAGGCAAGGAGATACTGTTACATTATTGGGACGTATTATTAGAACCTTTCTTAACTGCCATAGTTTCGTGTTTCTACCTTTATCGGTTTCGTACAAAACAATTTGAAACCTATGTCATGCTTACTTTCGAGGAAACTTCGGTACCGATGTTTCGAGGAAACTTCGGTATTCTCTTATAGCTGCCGGCAAACACCTAGTATCTGTCGAGGTAGAGAAAAAAAATATCTGAATAAAGACTATTTCCCTTGTGCGAGAAGTCAATTGAAAATTATATATTGAAAACAAAAAATTCATACGTACACAAAAAGTTTTCAAAACTAGTCGAAAAACTGAATATTCACTTTCTGTAACACGCATAGTCAAATATATGCAGAATCTCAAGTTATCTTAAATTTATTATTAAATATTCTATGCAATTTAATCACCTGAGTATGAGCCTTTCTGTTTGCTCATAAATGCTTAGGAATATTTGAAATTTGGATGGTGGGAACGGAGCGGACCTACATGTCGATTCGCGGGGTTTTCCTCATCCAGGTATCTCCAGAAAGAGGATCACCATCCCAGACGGAACAAGCTCTAAGCCTCTAACGACTCCCGACATGTGCAGTAGTGTATAGCACGTATGTGTAAGTGTATGTAAGTAAGAAATGAGTATAGGACAAGGAAGAGGAAGCAAAGATCGCGGGTAGCTCGAGACCCGTTCGTTAGAGTACTGCTTCGACATTCGCCTGGAATTGATTGGAGAAACCACAGATCTACAGATCAGAATAACCGGCCGCTAGAATTTTCCTTCTGACAGTGGCTGAATCCGACCTAGCTATCTAGCTTGTGACGAATATCCTGCCAATGTCTGGTCTCAAACCCTAGAACCTCCTGATCAAAAGCATTATTGCTTTTATTATTATTATTATTATTATTATTATTATTATTCAAATATTGACTGCCTGAAATAATTCACGTTTTCGGAAATCCACGTTCAGGGCAAAGTTCTGCATTTTCACCCTTACCCTCGCCCTCGCAAAAACTTGCGATGTCTGTACTCGCTCTCTTGCACCCACTGCTCTCGGCCCCAAGGGTAAGAAGTTCCGCCTCTAGTCTCAGAGTGCTTTGGGCAAGTTGGGAGCTAATTCATGTTTCTTATGTTAGGGTAGTTCAGTGAAGTAGTAGGTGTTATTACATCGTAAATACAGCTTAGTTTCAAAACTTTACAAGTTGAAAATAAATGCTTACACAGAACTAGACCTCGTCCTCGTTCTCGCTCATGCACACCCACTCTATTAATTCTTCCCAAAGAACTCTTAATACACTTAATTGTAGTTAACTCTGTAACAGGAGTTGATAATATTTTGTGTTAACGTATCAACACATCTCATTAATATATTTGATTTTTTAACCTATATTGGAAGGAAAAGATTAAACAATTTCTCAGACTATTTTATGTGTACCTTGAGACCTAATTTTCACAAATATACTTAAATTTAAATGTTTTTTTCCTTCGCATTGAGGAATACGAATTTGAGGTGGTAAGACGGTATTTTATGATATTGTCATAATGGGAATTGAATAGAGCTGGACAAAAAGGCTTCTTTTATCGATCGTTCTAGCTGAGCCTACAAGGAACCGCCTCTTTCAACCATGTTGTGAACCTCAACGTTATATAAACAAACAATAATGAGAATTTACGATGTTTTTGAAACACATGACACCATTATGGTCATAATTATATTTATTACTACATTCCATGATGAAAAATCCAATATTTATGCTAATGTATTAAATATTATATTAGTAACTTCTCTAATTATGGGGCTAACCTCGCTCCAAAGCGGTACTAAGAGATGAAATAAATATAATGGAATATAATATAGATTTCCAATAACCAGAGGAACCTTTAATTTTACCAAATCGTTCGTTCTTTGGTAATGGCGGCACCTCAACTAGCGTTCTCGGACATCGCGGACCCGGCGCGCTGTCTTGGCGCCGAGAACGATTGGAACTGAGTGTCTTTGGGCGCGCCTCAAGAATTCAAAGGTATAATAAGTACCGATAATGCGTCACCTTTAAACAACCAAACAGCACTAATGCTTTCACAGACATTTTTCGGTTATCATTAAAATCTCGAAACATTTAAAAAAAATCACTTTCTTCAAAAACTCAGTTTTTTTCAAAAATACTACTATTGTAATTTTTGATCAACTCGTGTCAAGAGTTATTCTTTTTTTTTAAAAAAACAAGAACTTAAAACATTCTTCTACTATTGCGATTCGGTAAGGAAAATTTAACAAACAAATTTTGAGTACTTATTATTTATCAGGTCGGATCTCTCGAGGACCCACCCATCCTGTTACATAAAAACAATTGCTATTCTATTTTTACGTCTCTTTATTTCTGGATAGAGCAATGGTCCAGACAAAAGCAAGGCCCATGGTCTAGAGAATAATAAAGAATCGAAAGTTTAAGACACGAATGTGTAAATAAATATCACTTGGATAGGTGCGGATGAGGTCTAAACAAAAAGAAATGATCGAACTATTGTGTAGATCAAATGGGTAGTAAATATTTATAACGGCATTATGTAAGAGGAGCAGAAGAAGTGCGAACGGGCAAAATGCCAATATCGAACAAAGAAGAATGACGGTGTTTTTGTTGGGTTACGAAAAGAAGTATAGATCGAACCCTGATGGCAAACAGATCCGAGGGTTTAAGCCTTGCTAAAGTTTGGAATAATTTTCACTGAAATATGTTGCGATAGCAGTGCAGAACACCAAAAGTGATACCAGCTCTAAATTAGGCACTTGATGGTGTTTTTTGTTTTGTATTGAGAAATGATGTGAGAAAAAATCTAATTTGTCAAACGATTACCGTAGTATTAGATAAGATGGTTGTTGGGTGATGCTGACTTAATAGGTAAGGCATATATTACTTGACAAACTGCCTCCTAATCCGCGAGTAGTCGCCGTCATGATCAGATTCTCACAATGTTGAATTGTAGATATCGTTTCCGTGAGAGGTATTGGTTGAGTTAGCTCTAGACAACTGTTGTTACTGCAGCAACTCAGACCGGCAGATTTCGAATCATGACGGGGCTGGATTTTCGACACTAACTACATAGCTAGATCGATTCAGCATAAGGAGGGGAATTCTAGCGACCGACTTCTCAGATCAGTAGTTTTCCGTTGTTTCTCGGATCAATACTGCGAAGCGAATGCCGGAGAAGATCCCTAACAAACAGACCATGGACAGCGCGCGATCTTTCCTTCTTCTTCTTCTTCTTCTTCTTTATCTTCGTCATCGTCTTCTTCTTCGTCTTCTCATTATAATAATAATAATAATAATAATAATAATTATTATTATTATTATTATTATTATTATTATTATTATTATTATTATTGGTTCAGTCCTCTCCTCTTACACACTCCTACACTTACATGCACTGCACTATACCATTCTTGTATGTTGGAAAACTTGTTAGGAGCTAATGGATTGTACCAGCTCGGGTGGTGTCCGGCCGGGGCGTCCCCGACTGGAAGGTGTAACGCCCGGAATCTGACGTGTAGGTCGGCGCCGGATCCTACCATCCAGCGACGCAAGAACATCACACCACCCAAGATATAACACTTGCATGGCCAATGACCAAAATAGTGGACGAGCCTGGAAACAAAAACGGGATTAATCAACGAAGGGAGGAGAGGAGAACCGCTCAGTGCCCACAAAATTCTACCGAATTGTACGTGATTCTCAATGTTTATTTATAAAGTAAGTTTTATATACCATTGCGTATTTAAAGAGTATTGTCCTGCACGTTTTTCGTTATGTAAAGCTTAGATGTGTTGTTAAATGATTATGACGCATGGGAGAATAGGCTAATTTTAATAAGGAATCTAAACGCCTAGACAAAGGGAACACTGAGGAAAGTCACTAAATATAAATCAGAGGTGTATTGAGCGTCAAAATCAAGTATAAAAAAGACAATATGCGTTTATGCAAGTCCCTCAAAAAAAATCTCCGAATCGCGGCATACGTAATGCTTGAATGCAAGTATAAACGTGTTTTCAAATTGGGAAGTAGATACAAGGTATTTGATAGTAGGAAATAGACATACAATGAAATGCTGTCATTGTATATGTATAATGATAGTTTTGCAAACATATGGCTGAAAAATAGTAGTGTAATGTTAAAAATATCTTAACCTGTTTTCAAAATAGACACATTATATTGTACTAATTCTTCATTCATTTTGGTCAATGGCTAAGAGGCTTTTTCAAATATCGTTGCTAAAAGTAATTGCAAAACGTTGTTACTATCGACCTTTGAAGTTTAAAGCAATAAAAGTCGTAAAAGATGAAATAAAATAATGAAAATGAAAGTAATAAACAAATCACAATTTATCTTTGGTCCAGAATTTTAAAAAAATTATAAGTGTTGAGTAGCATTTTCTATAAAAATTGACCAAATTAAAAGTCATTAGAATAAAGAAAAAATAATATTTTATGAATATTAATGTTTCAATCGATGAGACTTTATTGTAACAACTTTGTGTAATTATTTTTGGGTAGGATTTTCTAAGACTCCCAAAAGGTTGAAACGTTTAAGAAAATAAATCATTTACAAATAAAATTCACGTATCTGTTCTGAAAAAAAGGTCAGAATGTTTTAACAATATCAACGAGACAACAGGTTAACGTGATAACAGCCAACGCATTCCTTAAAATTGTAGTGTAAGTTCCAATATATTTATAAGAACTTTACGTAACAAGTACAAGAAAGTCTGTGATATTTGTTAGCTCCACGAGTTATGACTTAAGGATAATTTTGATACAGTACAGCACATGGCCCTCAATCACTTCTCTGATCTTGTAGTTATCTTGACGCTGCAATTGGGCTATCGCCCATAGCTAATATAAGAGTATTGATCAAAGAATGAGCAGACAAGTGGACAATAAAAAATAACGAAATCATGTCAGTCCATGTAACTTTTACTTTGGGAAGATAAAATAGCCCCATTGTAAATATTAAGAATAAACCAATTTTGCAGGTTGAAATTGTGAAGTATTTAGGAATACATGTGGACAAAAAGCTTACCTGGAAACCTGACATACTAGCCAAGAAGAAGCAATTTCAACTACAAGTGAGAATACTACATTGGCTACAAGTGAGACACCATTGGAAGCTATCCTTAGTCAATACATTATTGATCTACAAAACCTACGGCATCCAAATTTGTGGCTCTGAAAGCTGGTCAAATCTCTCCATTTTACAGAGATTTCAATAAAAAACTCTTAGGATGATTGCTGCAGCAGCATGGTTTATCTCAAACCCAATGCTTCATAGAGACTTAAAAGTACCAACAGTCTTTGAAAGAATCGAAACCAGTGGCTCAAGCTATCTTTAACGTCTAGAAAACCACCCAAATCCTTTAGCCATTAACATATTAGATAATAGTGAAGAAATCTACCGATTACAGCCCTTACAACTCCATTATAGATTTTCAAATTAGTCACAATATTTTCTCGTATAGTCACATATATTCCTCAACTTTGACTCCTAACTAAAAGTAATAAAATGGCTTTTTGTTCTAGACATAAGAAGACCGTGAAATGTACCAATGGCATAATTTCACCCACAAACTGTCATTGTCATTGTCAACTATCAATGTTAACATATTTGCTAAATAATTTCATGTTAAATAGGTAATAAATTTACTATGTTCAGAATAAAAAATATTTACTGTTGTTTCCCCTTTCTTGGAACAAACATTTTCAGCCAGCATCACATGTCTAAACCGCTTTTTAGACGAAGGGAGCAAGCTACCTCACACACACTTATCTCGTGACCGCCTTATGTTGTATCCTGGGGGGTGGCGGTGTTCCACCTTAGCTGGAACGTTAGATTTGGCGCCTATGAAGTTGTCAGCTTGTGAGGTTTTCTTCTTCCAGTTATTTCCCTCTGCGGTATATCGCTCAAGTCGAGACAAGCTCTTAAGTTTCCAACAGACCTCCCGACATTTGTAGTAGAAGAGTGCATTTGTCAGTGTGTGCAAGAGAAAAGGAGGGGGCAGGATCAGAGAGGAAAGGTGGTGCCGGGTCTGCGATCCTCTTGTAAGATACTGCCTTGTCATTCGCCTGATATTGTTCGGAGAAACCATGTTCTCAAGAATTCTTCTTCAGAGAATGCCGAATTTCGACACTAGCTATGTCGAAAATCTGCCATATTCGAGACTCGAACCCCTTCCGATCAGCGACGCTACAGACACCAACAATGCTGCCATTGAATCGGCATGTGTTCTCTAGTGGACTACTTGGCAGCTACCTCCCCTGAATCAACGATACTTAAGAATATTTATCCATTTCGTGTTTTTGTGAAGTATTCATGTTTCTGCAATTTCTTTCAGCATAACATTTCCGCCATCATTTTCGATTGCCCACATTTTTCCTTAGTTCCAGTGGCATCCACTTAATTTTAACAGGCTCCGCTGCGTTCTAAAGGCCTTTGCTTGGACGCCGAGAAATTCTTTTCATCCGTCAAAGGAGTGGAAATGGAGGTCGCGAGCGAGATAAAGCACAGCGAACCAGTGGTACCATAAATATTCAGAGAAATCTCCGAAAGCAAAATATATGTGTGCGTCTTGAAATGCAAGACTTAAGTTATAAAACTAGTTATCAGGATGTAAAAAATATGTTAATTAACAAATTAATTACATATTCAATTGGTACATGAACCATCGACTTTATTTTCTCGAACTTTAGCTGCTTGATGTTCTTTTTGACTGGAGTGACGCGCATAAAGTAAATAAAGCGTCACAAATGGCGTAGTCCTGCAAAAGACGATCAACCAAACAGCGTTGCTGACAACTGTCAGGAGAAATCTGCAAAAAAATTTTCATGTTTCCACATTTACCAACTGTCAATCCCAGTTATCTTTCCCGGGCACTATCCCGAACGCATGGTTGATTCCCGGACCGTTCGGGGTAAACTCGACCCTGTCTCTAAGACTATCCATTTGGTCATTACTAACGTAGCCATGTTTCTGCAGAATTTATTCCAACGTTTCCTTCCGACATAACTTTTGATTGCCTACATTTATCTTCTGTCCCAGTGGCATCCACTTAATTTTAACAGGCTCCAAAGGCCTTTGCGAGCGTCCCAGGGGATTCTTTCCTTCCGTTGAAGCAAGAGGAAATGGAGAACTGGGGCAATACGGCGGGTTGTGCACTAAACCAGCGTGCTCAACAGGCGGTCGCTGGTATTAATTTCAACAGGGCGAAATAGCAATATGGAGGACTACTTTAATAGCACACACAATCGCTTTAAACAACTCTGCAGTTTCCTTTATTAAAATAATTATTTTAAAAACGAAACAAGATATTTGGGTTCCGCTTAGAGTTTTGAAACGGTTACAAACGTTTTCTGGATCGTTTTATTAAAGTGTTACTGATTTAGCTCGCTTCCCGATCCATACAAACCTTTTTACATGCGTAAAATCACTGTCGATATTACGATGTTATTTCCATGCTACGATAAGCTTTTTTTATTTGATTATTTATGACGGCCATCGTTAGTCAACTACATGCAGTTAATTTTAATTATGGGAAGGTAACTCACAGTAAATAAATATCACTCTTTGATGGAGTTCATTTTACAAAGCAACGAGTGTTACGAGTTAGTTGACAATGCACAATTGTTTATTCAATGGTCGAATAAGTACAAAATGTGTTGAATTTCTATTACTTGAATTTACAATGTATTAAAGTTCTTGTGCAATAACTAATGAATTTTGAAAGAATTTTTATCTACAACACCTTTATTTCTAGGAAGTGAAGGTCAATTAACTGTATATCAAAACTGATGAACGTAATGGCCATGGTTTACTTTTGATTGACGTTTCTTCATTCGATAAAACAAAGGAAATTGCATCTCTTAAAAGTTAGCTTACTTGAAAAACGTTCGGAAACTCAGACACTTGTCGTTTACTCTTAGTCACTTCTCAAAACATGACTGGCTGACTTTAGCTCAGAGGCAGCTGCCGCCATCTCTGCACTTCTTCTGACCGAATAGTGTTAGGGTTCGAGTCCTGTTGGCAGCAGAGTTTCGACACTAGCTTCATCGCTAGGGTGTAATTAAACCCTAGGCTAGAGGAGAATGCTAGGGGACGGCTGCTCTGATCGGTAGTTTTTTGTGGTTTCTCCGTTCAACACCAGGCGAATGCCGGAGCATTACCCTAACAAATGGACCAGGGACCGCGCGCTATATTTCCTTTATTTTTATTGACCTATCCTACACCCACATACTATACACTTACGACACACTACGGGACATCAGTCGAGAGTTTAGATCTCGATCTGGGTGGAGTGGTGCCCGGCAGGAAGAGTTATCTGGACGGGGAAACCTCCCTCCAAGCCGAAAGGTAAGTCGGCAACGTATGTCATCTTCCAACGGAGGAGAGGAACACTCCCACCTTCCTTGATAAAGCATTTGAGCTCTAATGAGCCAAATGACAATAGCATTTGACGTGCCCGAAAACATTAATCAATTAATAATTCAATCAATCGAAACGTGAAAGCAGACTAACAAGTTGAAAGAAATTTTGAATATCTTTCAAATCGAAACTGGAACAGCTTCATGCGTTTGAGGTTTCTACAATACGTGTGATTAAAAATTACAGTTTTGTCATTTTATGTCATCATCATTATGATTTTTTAAAAATGTTCTATGAAATTAGTGTAAAATACACCAAACAATGAAATTTTTTTTTCGATTTAGAAAAATCAAGAAATGATTCTGGAAAATGATTCAAGAAATGATTTTCGAAATGATTTCGAAAATCATTTTCGATTCACAAGACCTAACGTTTACCCATCTCGATTTGAGGACACTTATTACTAAAAAACATGTGTTTGGTATATTCCCTAATGTTGTACACAGACGGGCAGAAAAATGTACTGACAGACATGTAGATGTGAGCATTCTACGTCGCTGAGTTTTCTTTTACCGGTGCATTGGTCTGTTTAAACGTAGTTCGTTTAAAAATACTTTTACTTGCGTGCAATGGTCTGTTTAGACGTACGTTTAAAAATACTTTTTACTGTACCAGGAACTCCGAAAGTTCTCATATCTGTCAAAATCTCTTGATCAAATTTTTGCAGCATTACATAACTTACAACGAAAACCTTAAAATAAGCCTCTCTGACCGAGTAGTTCATTTGTATATTTATTTTACATTTCATTCAGAGTACTAAATGAAAGATCATTTTCACAGAGGCGCAGCAGTGATAACTTGAAATTCAAGCAACGTGAATCTCCTTAACTACATAACTGAATAAATTATGCCAGTGCAGAGCCCGTCGTCGCAGAGGATTTTCCGGGACAGCGTTTTCCTTTTGACGTTAACCTCTCAGCAACCGAAAAGGCGCCCACTTATCTCAAGAAGATTTCCAAACCTCTCAAGTGCACCTCAGTGAAACGTTTCCGGAAGAAGTACTTTGAGGATTGCTGAAAACCAGGGAGAGGCAAACTGTGTGTCTTGCTTTAAGTGCTAGTGTTAAAAGCGAAGTAAAACACAATTCACATTCTACTCACTCAAGGAATGTAAATTTAGTAAAAGATCTATAAACTACTCTTGATTCAACTGATCGGACATGAGTTTATGTGGCATGAAGCATATAGGTACTTTGTAGTTATGAAATCAATTGTTATTTGGAAATGTATCTATTCCTCTCAATTTAGATACGTCAATTCCTAACACTAAGCGAATATTTTATGTTTTCTGAAACATTTTAACAGCGAAAATTTAGAAGGTATTAAAATTTTGAAGCAGAACATCATAAATATGAAATTTACTCATCTGTATTATTTTTATCACTGCTGTAATTCAGACCTTGAAATAGAAGCAATATCACACTGTACCATAATAGGTTACTAATTTTAATTTTCTTTTATTTAACTATGATAGGTGAACGTGTTTATCTGGCTTTATGAAGATAATTGAAATCTTCTAGATATGGATTCGTGCACTTATAAAGCAGGTACTAAACCATTTTTATACATTTTCTAACTTTTATTAGAGAATTATTATTTTTTTTTCTAAAAAGTGGTCAAGTTGACTTAGGTGTAGTCTTATTTTCCGGTTATCATTCAATGTGTCCGGTACCGTCAATATTTGATTTATCTCTAAATAACTTTCTCAATCTCATATAAATATTCTTAAGTTTATGTATTACCAATGGAGGCTGCATACGGTTGGATTATTCTTATTACGAATTATTTATTGCAGGCAAAATATATATACTATGGTTTTGAAAAAACTTAAAAAAGGTATCTTTATATAACAAGAATTATTTACACTCAGTACACTGCCGTACACATTCTTGATTATCACTTATATTTATCAGTGAAGTCTGAGGATAAAAAGACCCCACAAACTGTACTTGATGAAAAAAATGGATATAATACGAAAGTTTAACGAGCATAACTTGAAAACTAAATTTATAGAATCATGTGTTTTAGTTTTCACGAAGTAAAACATTTGCCAGGAAGTCTCATTGAAAAGTTGGAGACACGGTCATTTGTGAGAAACTTAATTTTTTGATAATTTTTTTCTTAGAACCTCCTGAAATAATTACTCTAAAAAGCAATACAAGTTTAAAATACTCAAATAAATGTATTAATGTAAGTGCGTACTTTATCAAACCAACATTATAAGAAATTTTTGTATTATTTTTACATTTGTTATAAAACATTAAATACGAATACTGAAACGCCACTCTCTTTTAAATAATCTTTTATTTTTGTTGCCCTGCTATGCTCATAAATTCACTCAATGTTAAAATATTATTATAATAATTTCTGATTAATTTCTTCTTCCCACAGAATCAGCTTTCGGCTTTCAAATGCCATCTCTATACCTCTCGTGTATTGTCTACGGGCCGTGACTCCCCACATGAACATCAATATGACATCAAGCATGGAATAATATACTTGTTGCCTTAACAACGTCTATTCTTTGCATTTTAAACGTTCTGTATGAGTAATTCCATCGTAAATACACGCTGGACGCTTTTTTCACATTCAAACTAAACCCGGGGTTCCTGGCTTATCACAATACAAATATTATGAATCTGCTACAGTGTGTGTAAAGCATATTATTTTTTATCAGTATTAAGTATCAACAAAATTCATTGGATACGTTTTGATAAACATGGACATAAAAATAGTTTAACATGGATAGTACAGGACTCGTGATTGCCCTTAACTGTCGCATACCAATGTCATTCTGATAGTCTGAGAACACCAATGGGGGGGGATGTCAATGCAGGACCCCAGAATAAATTGCGATAAATCCGAAGGAAAAGTTTTCATCTTTACGGAATAAGAATACATGTATTAACCCTACCTGAATCTCCGAGGTCGGTAGAGTGTGTGCCGTCTCAGCGCCCCGCTCGGAAGGGTCACAGGTTCGAGGCCCGCCGTGAGCTCGGTTGTTTGTCTTTCATGTATGTGTGTTGTCGCGGAAAGACTTGTGAGTCTGCTGACCACAGAACGAAAGTACCACTAGTGTGTCTAGTGTAAAAGTTGAATACGTGGCCTCATGAGTGACCCACCGCGTCTAGTGGAAATCGGCATCCCCCGAAAGCTACAAATAGCCCCCGGAGGAAAATTCAAACAATCCATGTATTAAGAAACGTATTTAATAGACTTCCGCAGCCGGAGTCAATGCATTCTTCTCTATCCGGGATGAGCTGCGTCTCGGTCAGTTGCGCTGACGTTTCGGCCATCTTGCTGTAGTTTTCTTCAGAGCTATACTGCTGGCCTTCTTCAGAGCTATTCGCAGTTCGACACGCGGCTCATCCCGGATAGCCAAGAATGAATATTTAAATAAGTTTATGCCAGTCTGAAGTAACTATTTTCAGTCTTTGAGCTATTGTTTGGTAAATATTTTGAACATTTTGTACACTTTCGCTTCTTTTTGCAGGGTCACAGCAAATTTTCGGTAGAGGAACTGTTATTACAAGGGTCTGGTAAGAAAAATGAGAATAAATCCATTTGCTAACTGTTATAAATTGTTATGTTATAAATATATTTAATAAAATTCTGTGCAATTACCTATGTCTTCTTTGTAATTAAGTATTATTATTGTCATTATTGTTGTTATTATTATTAATGTTATTATTGTTATTATTATTATTATTATTATTATTATTATTATTATTATTATTATTATTATGTGCAGTGCAGTGGCGTGAAGTGCAGTGACGTTGTGAAACTGAGAGAAACGAGTGAGTAAGAAAGACATTACAGCTCGCTGTATCGCAGTGCGGTGAAGTGAAGTGTGGTAAGTGAAGTTGGGTTCTATGTACGATTGCACGGTGAAATGTTCACGTGATTTTGTAAAGTTTGTAGATTTTGTATAGTTGTTAAGTTCTGTAATGTTAAGTTAGTGTATTCTGCCACCAAGTTCTCAAAATTAATTGCAGAATTATTAATAAATCTAACTGTAGAAAATAATATTCTAACACGTTGTGTACCCAGAATCCCTGTTTTGTGGGTCCTTGATACCGACAAATCGAATGACGGCCAAACGTCCGTCTGTCCGTCTGTGAACAACCCTAGCAGCTAAACCATTCAGCCGATTTTCTCCAAAACTGATATTCCCCAATAGATCTGACTGACGTCGCAGTTTCTTGACTTCGAAACCGATATTTTAATTTTGGGGAGTACTTTACATAAAGCCTGTGGGACATTCCATAGTTTTTGATTGTTTTTAGTTGCTTGATATCGTGAAAGACGTTTAAGAGAATGGAGCAAGTATCATTTTCGTAAAACCCTTATTTTTTGAAAATTGCAAAAAATTCAAAATATTTTAGGCGTCTTCCTACAACTACAATGACAAAGATAGAATGTTTTTCTCTTAATAAAATGTGTTCCTTACAGATATATTTTTAAATTACATCCAGTACAATTGTTCTAAAATTTGAGTAGTTTTTGTGTAATTTTGGGTGAAAGTACGGACAAGAAAGTACGTGCTGTTTTAGCAGTACTGGTTAACACATTAACTAAGTTGATTACTTGCACTGTTCTCTACATCGATAGAAAATAAAAAAAATATTGTAATATGATTATGGGGAGGTCTGGTACTCTATCCCTCAAGATCAGACCCAGTAGAGCTCATACGAAATTCATTTGGGAAGTCTCTAATCTTCTTTCGACATTTTTCCTTAGTGTTCAAGTTTCACTTGTGAAGCAGAGGGTGCATTGAGATAGCACATTTTGAAGCCTCATTAGGGTGCTATTCAACATATTGTTTTTAAATTGCCTCTTCATAAAGCCATTCAACTTATTGTATTTACTTACATTCTCTTGCATTGCGTGGTTGATATCATTTGGTATTTTGCAGCCAAGGCAAGTGAATTTGGATACTTGTTCAATTATTGGAAATAATAATTATTATTTATATATACTAGGAACTAATAATAATAAAAACAATAATAATAGCAATTATTATTATTATTATTATTATTATTATTATTATTATTATTATTATTATGTCTGCTCCGTGGCGCAGACGGTTGCGGCAGCCGTTGTTTGCACCGAGGAGGCTGCAGGTTCGAGACCTGCCTACACATGGAAGTATTTGGTGATTGTCCCTTCACCCCTCATCATCGTCCTATCATCTCATAAGTCACACTTCAAGACGTAACAACCACGTGGTACCGAGGGATACAGTTGAAAGGAAAAATTACACGCGTTAATCGTGTATCGTGGTCAGTAATGGCCTGTACGTCAATAATAATAATAATAATAATAATAATAATAATAATAATAGTAGTAGTAGTAATAATAGTAGTAGTAGTAATGGTAATAATAGTAATAATAATAGTAATAATAGTAATAATGGTAATAATAGTAATAATAATAGTAATAATAAAAAGAAAAGAATGTAATATTAGTGTTAGGGGCGAGTCACGCAGTTGGAGAGAGGCGGCCGTCAACATTCGCTTCCCATACGCAAGGCCAATTCCCCCTCCGCGGGCCTGTCAATTCGGACTTGGGAGCGTGGGCTCCGGCAGACCTGTCAGGTGAGCTTGAAAGAGGCGGCGGAGAGAATCGAAAATGCGTTCGGCCATTCGGCCGGCAGCCTGAGAACGCGCCATTGTGCCGGCGCGTGTGTCGATTCAGATGTCAGTTCAGTTCAGACCTTACAACTTACCTTTCTGTGTGCATCTCTCCGAGCTTGCAAAATCTTCTCGTAACGCAAAGGCAGTTCTACACGTAAAGGTCCATAGTACGTACTAAGCATACGCGTCGACGTAAACATTAACATGAGTGATAGACTGAAGTATTCACAATGTCTAACATAAACGTGAGCAGAAAATGAGTTTCTATTGGCTGTAAGACATTCTAGTTTACTATTGGTTGGATGTGAGAATCTATTTTGAAGTTTCGACTGTGTTCATTGCCCATATAGCGTTTGTTCGTCTATCGACTTCGCTCCTCTTTCGATTCTCGATTTTGAGTTAACGTACTGTGATCGGTTCATTTCTTATGTCTTACTTAAGCATAAGCACGGAAGCTTGCAAGCTTTTAAGTTAACGTCTTACGTGTTATGCTTATGCGAACGCATTGTGAATGAGTCATCTTATGGACATAGTCCTAACTTTTATGTTAATGGTTCATAATCATTCTAGCGTGTTCTGGAAAGAACGACCTTGTTGCTTGTTCACTCTGGTACGTCCTATCAAGCATTTTTTGATTTTCGATATCTGTAAGTACATTTATAAAGTAGATTAATATTGATGCAGGTGGCAAAGAAAAACACATATTTTAGTATCTAAAACAACACTGAAAAATTGTAAAAATGGCTAATTTTGTCTAAAGTGTAAGAGCAGAGAACGTTGGATATGTTGGTCGCCCTGGCCCCAAACCTCATTTCATTCTTCCTGTAGTCCATAAGGCATGTATTACATGTCTTATGGACTATATCTATATGGACTATATGTTGAGAATCTGAGGGGATACAAATATTGTGTAACAATGAAAAGAATCAAACATCGTAAAATTATGCAGTGTTATCTAGATTAAGGT
This sequence comes from Gryllus longicercus, assembly GCA_038098605.1. Taxonomy (NCBI): domain Eukaryota; kingdom Metazoa; phylum Arthropoda; class Insecta; order Orthoptera; family Gryllidae; genus Gryllus; species Gryllus longicercus. Next base: position 926,889 of record JAZDUA010000084.1, on the reverse strand, counting down.
GAGGCAGTATCATAAAACAATCAGTTCGCGCAGTAGATGGAATAAAACAATCAAATATTTGCATTTTTCAGGCATGATAGAAAGATTTTTTAGTTCTTCTAGGATTTTTTCTGAGTTTTTGGGTATTTATTGATACCATAGACACCTCTTATATGGCCGGAGATTGCACTATTCCTTTTCAACTTCTTCGCGCGATTGATATTAGTAATATTGATAATAACAATAACAATTCGGCATTTTAGTGTCGGATTAATCCGGCTTTTGCCAGTTAGTAGTGCTCCTAGGCCTGAGCTTCGCTTTTATTTATTATCCACACCCGGGGGTAAGGGAGACATATGGAGAGCAAGTCGTATTCCCCTCATTATTTCTAGCGTATTCGGCCTGTCTGAACTTTTTTTTGTCACACAGCTGTAAAAACTGAGTCGATTGTAAAGGAAAGCCACGCTATACTTTGCCCCCAATCGGGAATCCAACCCGGTATCACACCAACACCACGGAGAGCTAGCACGCTATCAATGATCTACTCCCGTGGTGCCTCCGGCAGGGAGGTTCTAGGTTCGAGTCCCGAAGGGTGGCAGGATTTTCGACACTAGCTTGACGAAGGTAGGTCGAATTCAGTCGCTGTCTGGAGGATAATTCTGGCGGCTGGCTGCTCTGACCAGTAGTTTTCCGTGGTTTCTCCGATAAACACCAGGCGAATACTGGAGCAGTACTTACACACACACACACATACACTAAGATGCTCTACACTACCCCAAATGCCGGGGTACTGGTCGTGAGCTTAGAGCTTGCCCCGATTCGGGCGATGCTCCGCAGGTGGGAGTTACCTGATTGGGAAAAAACCCTTTAGGCTACGGTAAATCCCGGATAACACCGGATCTCGCCATACAGCGGGTAAGATCCTCGCCACCTCACGAGGAACAAGCACGCACTATACTTACAGAAATTATGACAGTAGCAGTTGACACGCCCGTAAGCACTACCCATCAAACAATCAACCACCTGAGAAACCATAATTATAATAATAATAATAATAATAATAATAATAATAATAATAATAATAATAATAATAATAATTTCACTTGAACTTCTGTATAATTATTTAATTTAATTGTTTATCTCTTGGGATGAGCTACAGTTTCGTTCCACAACGAAAGCAAGATTCCACACAGGCCATCCAATGCACTGGCTGGGCTGAGCTGTGCCTCTGGCCAGTGCGCTCGTGGCCGCCTGCAGGCGCCTATCCCCCACCCCCACCCCTGCAGCGCGCCGTGGGCGGCGGACGCGCGTTAATCATTTTACGAACCGCCCCCTTCCCCCTCCCCCCAACAACGACCACTGCGCAGGCGCTCAGCCAGGCGGCAGAACAAGCGAGCGGCGGACCTCGTCCCGACCGCCTGCCACGGCGCGCCGGTTTATTAAAATAATAAAGTTGAGGCAAACCTCGAACAGGCCATTCGCGCAGCGCGTAAACTCAAACCGAACACCAGCGCCTCCGAGAGGAATTTACCTTTGCCTCGATTTTTTACCTTCTCGCCCTTACTTTGCAGGAAATCGTGCGCTGGACGACAGAGAATTTTAAGCAGAAAAAATTATTGCTGGGCCCTGGTAACGAAAAAGTAGATACATTTTGTTACTTTCTTACCCTCATGCGTACTTATGTGTAAAGAAAAAATGCTGAAATGCCGCGAGAAGAAATCGGAGATTTTTCGTCAGAAAAACTCGTACTGTGGGACCCTTATACCGAAAAAGTGGATAAATCTTGTTCTGTATATAGTAAATTAGTTATTATTACGTGTTGTGTAGTCAGTATCCCCGTTTTGAAGATAGTTGAGACGTTAGTTGAAAAGTTGACGGAAAAAAGTAATTGACAGTTTTTCTATTTTGTTCTTGAATGTAGCAAACTACGCTTACAAAAATGGCACAATCTTATTTTCTTTGAATTCTCTGAATTTTCGAAAATGACAATATCTACAAATATTTTGAGAAAATCTGTGCTCGTGTAGCACCACTGGCTTCAATTTCATACCACATCACTTCACATTACATTTTCTTCTTCCTGCTTTTCTCCCCCTTGTTCTCTACTTCCTTCTGCATCTCTTCATCCATTTCTTCTTCTTCTTCTTCTTCATTTTCCCACTTCTCCTCGTATTTATTATTTCTCTCCACCCTTTTGCCGTCTTTATTTTCTCTTCTTCTTCTCGTCCAATAGCATTTGAGTAACGGACTCCTTTGAGGGATTGTGTCAGAATAACATTGTACAGGAATAAGTGTTTGCTTTGAAAACATGGCCCAGATCGTCACACCTACTCCGGACTGGCTGCCCCAACTATATATCCAGGTGCAGTACACCCCCTTGAGAACTTTTAACAGAGCACATGACCGTTGGCGTGAGCATATTAAACTAGATTTCTGGGGGGGAGGCTAGATTTCTGGGACGTCTTTTTCATTAAACGTTTCTATTTATCTATATAGAATATCATAATTTACTAATGAATAAAACATACTACAAGGGGAATTCAATTATATCTTTTATCGTTGACTTAACTACATATGCTCAATAATTCCATGAAACATTGTTGAATATCTCTATGTACTTTGCATGAGTGAAATTAAACCTCCACCGTGCAATTTAAACTTTACAACTACCAATCAGAATTCAGAAATTAATCAAAATCGTTTAATTAAGACACCATAACACAGACATTCCCAAGATATTTCCAGTCGACCATGAAACGTGAACAAAAATATACATAACAGATTACGTACAGTACCAACATCCACTACATATAAACAATGAATAAATCTAACTAAATTGATGAAGTATATGTTAGGCTAGCTGACTAATGAACAACAAAATATTTAACACGAATAAATAAAATGTTTTACATGAAAACGTTTGGTCTTAGCATTACAAAAATAATGTAAAAATGTAACAACAGATGTGTTTACCTGTTCTAAAAAGTATTTCAGCATGACTATGTCAGAAACCACTTTTTTTAGGTTCCAGTGTTTATACAAGTCGCATTCTCTCACATACCTCTCTTAAATGTTACTGGAAAGTAATGTTTTAAAGGATTTGTCGGTTTCGTCTGATATTTCCGGAGTAAGTTCATTTGTCTACCATTTGACACATTTCTTTATATTGTAAGTCACTATAGTGATCAAACGTACACCACTCATCGCCTACTAAAATAGGCCTTTTTTAGAAGCAATGCGTCACCAAAACAATGCGTCGATTGGAATAGATGTGCTTGAATTTCTCACAATTTAAATTATTCCTAAATGGAAACGAAATAAAATTGAACGTAACATGTGAATAAATGGGTATAATTGCACTCGTGAAAAATAAGAATACTCGCTCCTTTCGTCGCTCGTTTTCTTGAACAGACCACTCATGCAATTGTATACTCATACACTTTATTCACTAGTTTCGTTAATTACTATATTGATACAATTAGTAAATGTACTTGATTTTAAATTGAACCATTTGCAAAGTTGGGAAGTGCCTTAGAGAATGTGTCTCTAAAGTACGTAAAATAATTTCCCAAATTATAAGATAAAAAAAGGAATATAAGGGATTGAACGTATTATCGGAAATGTTTTTTATTACATATGACTATGGGGACCTTTTCAAACTTTCAAGTGGTGTATGCGCCCCCCCCCCCCGAGTCCCTTTGCGTAGGCCACTGAATACGAGAAATCAGGAAACAAGATTCATCTGGACAGGATGTATTCTGCCAACCAGCCAATATCGATGTTTTTGTGACTCATTCACGAGCCGGATGCTTTTGGCGGGGTGCAGCCACCACGGCGATGTGACTGAGCTTTTGTCTCCGGAGCAGCGTTCAATGAACAGTGAACTGTGAATGATTATACTGGGAGCCTTTATTGGCATCTGAGCGATTTCTGGAACTGCAGCCGCGCGCTCTCTCCGATCAATACACGATAGACTCCCCTGCCCTCTAGCGTTAATCCGCCTCGGACGATTGACTGACTGATTGATTAGTGTTTCCGGAGGCGTCAATTGCCAAGGTCATTACTCTTAGCAATGGAAGTGTACGTATTATACAGGGAGACGGCGGTGATCATCCTAGGATTATCTAAGGGGGCTGTGAGATCCGGCGCTGATCTACAAGGCACCTTGTGGGGGGGTTCCCAACCAGGTATCTCCCACTAGCGGGGCACCGCCCCAGCCGGGGCTAAGTCTAAGCTGACGACCAGTCTCCCGGCATGTATGGTTGTGTAGTACGTGTTAGTGTATGTGTGTGTAAGAGGTGAGGATTGGACAAGGTAGAGGAAGGAAATATCACGCGCAGTCCGTGGCCCGTTTGTTAGGGTACTGCTCCGGCATTTGCCTGATGTTGATCGAAGAAACCGCGGAGAACAACCGATAAGAGCAGTCTCCGCTAAAATTCTCCTTCAGTCAGCGGCTAAAAGTGACGTACACTATGTGATCAAAAGTATCCGGACTCGTGGCTGAAAATGACTTACCAGTTCGTTGCGCCCTCCATTAGTAATACTGAAAATCAACAGGATGTTGGCCCACCCTTAGCCTTGATGACAGCTTCCACTCTTACAGGCATACTTTCAATCAGGTGCTAGAAAGGTTTTTGGGGAATGGTAGCCCATTCTTTACGAAGTGCTGCACTGAGGAGAAGTATCGATATAGGTTGGTGAGGCCTGGCACGAAGTCGGCGTTCCAAAACATCCCAAAGGTGTTCGATAGGATTCAAGTCAGGACTCTGTGCCGGCCAGTCCATTACAGTGATGTTATTGTCGTGTAACTACAGGCCGTCCAGTATGACCAGGTGCTCGTTCGTCTTGAAAGATGCAATCGCCATCCCCGAATTCCTCTTCAGCAGTGGGCAGCGATAAGGTGTTTAAAACATCAACATAGGTCTGTGCCGTGATAGCATCACACAAAACAATAAGGGGTGCCAGCCCCCTCCATGAAAAACACGACCACATCATAACACCATTTTGGACGTGTCCGGATACTTTTGATCGCATAGTGTACATGGACAGAGATTTGAACTTGAGTTGGGAGACTCTCTCTCTAACCACTATACTAAGAACTCTCCATGGAAGTTCTAGCTTCTAAAAGATGTAATTGTTGTAGATTCTGTCGTTGTTACTGTCTCCGCTGTCGTTACAATGAATGAAACGAATTCATTACTTGCACCATTCTCTGACTAAGCGTACATTAGACATATTTGGGACGGGAAAAATCAGACGACGAAATTTTCCAGGCTTTAATCTAGAATGGTTTTACATGCCTTAAGCGTGACATGAAAGCGAGGATCTCATCCCCTGAAAGCCTACGGCTACCAACCAGGTTTTGAAATCCCGATTTTGTTGGAAAGGGATCCCAGTTCTCTAACATTCACACAACAAGCACAAGCCGATATTAATTTTTTAATTTCGATAGATTTATTTGTTTTTTTATTAACTTGTCTAAGGGGGTGCAAGCCCTCTCCATGAAAAACTCGACCACACAAAAACACCACGTGTCCAGATACTTTTGATCACATAGTGTATATATCTAGCTAGTGTTGAAAATACTGCCACAGTCGGGACTCAGACTCTAGGACGTTCCAATAAGTGGCATTGCAACATATATATGGACATCAAATGATAACCCAGGCCACCTAAGCCGGTAGCAGTGTTCGATGAACATTCTGTGAATGGAACCTTAATTGCCCCACTCTGTGATTTCTAGAAATGTGGCCCTGCGCTCTCTCCGATCAATGCGCGACGACACCCCTACCCTCTTCCTCCGTGGTCGGCACACAGATGAACAACGTGTCTTTGTTTCCTGATGTTCACTTTTGGTACGTGCACTCAACAGCGATACGAAAGCACGAACATCGATATTTCTAGAGTAGCCGATGACACATTATTGGTACACATCCTTCTTTATAAAATTAATATTTAAAATTAATTCGCAAAAGACCTCATCGTGGCTCGTGGCCTTAGAAATGTGCTTACCACTGTTAAATAGATTCACTTTATAAGGCAGGAGGTGTAAAAATGGCCTAATGTTATTGGCCACTTCAGAGAAAACGGAAGTATACAGGGTTAGGCTCGTTCTGAGGCGCCGTGCAATCTTAGCTGACATTGCTCAAACAGGAATAGATCGTGTGGTATTTCAATTTTGACACCGGAGATACTGCTAACAATGAGCACGTAGAGTTGCCCTATTCACCACATTGCCAGCGCCTTGTGTGTAAACTTCGTCGTTCCAGACGCGGTTCTCGGTGTGGTCATATTATCTTGATTCACAGTAGTAAATTAAGCAACTATTTTATAATGTTTAGCTTTCTTCATCAGTACATGTTTTGAAAACGAGCGACGTTAGGATGCAAATATGTTACAATTAAAAATTAAGCTACATTATAAACGATTCCATACGTTATTTTTTGTGTGATATTATGAATTTATAAAATAATCAACATTAATTTTGGGAACAACTTTATTTTGAGGTCACTGGTATTTGACACCTTTGCGGAAAAAAGGGAGGTTGGCTGTACCGTTTTCCGCTACATCCCTACGTTTTTCTTGCTGCGATTGGCTGGATGTGTGATGAATCAATCATTCGTGCCGTAAACGGCTAATACGACATAATCTGTGTTGTAAGATGTTATTTTATGAACGACTTCTCTCAACGAAAAACGTCGTTTATAATACTAGAATACAAAAATTGCTATTTATAATGTGATTAGAAAGTGACACTTTATTTTGTAAGTAGGAAAATTTGCTACATGAGACCGATAGATCGATGAAGATAATGATCAGAAGTAGAAGAGCAAGAACAGTTGTTGCTCAGACGAAAGTATTTGTTGCATTCAGTTTTATCTGAATTTGAGCATTTGAGCATCTCTCACTTTTTGCTCTAGTGTTAAAAATTGAACCTTTAGCTCTCTGGTAATGCTCTAAAAGTAACCGCTTTATTAGTGACTTTCTGAATATATTTTTATTTTCTCGTTTCTGTTGACGATGACAAATATTAGTTCTGTTTTTCGATGTCAAAAGCAGCTAATTACTGCTTCTAACATAACACACGTTTATGGAAATTTAATTTTTCTGGAATTTAGAACATTAATTGGCCATTTCACTTTCGAAATAGTAATTAACGAACGATGGAACAACACAATAGTAATTTATTCTCTGGCGGAAACCAACCAGACAATAGGTCATTAACTAAACTAGTCAATTGTTTAGGGCAAACAGAACTGACTAAAAGTAATGAAGTAACAAATTTCTGAAATGTGACATTTATTGAGAAAATAACATATACTAATATTATTTACTATTTAAGTAATAGAAATGACACTTGATTATGAACTATTTGAGGTTTTTATTACCAATTTCAACGAGTCAAACACATAACATTAGTAAGTTACTAACATTTCGTCTGACCGATTCACAAACATTCTCAGATCTAAAAAGGTTATACAAATTAACATGGTAAAAAATTAATTTGAAAAATCTTTTAACATTTTTTACAATATTTACGAATTACAGAAAAACTATATCAACGTAACTGTAGACTACGTTATAGTTATCAGAGTAAATATATTTTTCGCTCTCATTTTGCTAGATTATATTGTTTTTTTTAAAAAAAAGTATTTATATTACGGAAAACGGTTAGAAATTGTGTGTGACGTCTCATGAGAAGTTTGTTCTAAGTACGCTTTCTTAACTCTGGGATCTTTACCCTAAGCCTTATACAAGTTTAAATCTGAATACTGAAACAAATAAACATTTTTGGCAAACATTGATAACAAAATATTCGTTTCGAAAATCTATTTTCAAGAGCAAATCAGTTATAGATTTGGGCTCTCATCCATAATCATGTCCTTTGTGAAGGAATATACTTTCTGCCGCGATAATAATTTGAAAAACTATATTTCCCACTGAACTCTAAAAGTCGTCACAGATACTAAAGTTACTTTATGTCGAGAAGCAAAAAAGGGGCCTTCTCAGCATTTGCTCAAAGGATCAGGGAAACTGGATGAAAAACCTGAATGAAATGGGGATTATTGACCCAGAAGCTGATATATAATACTTGTAGCAGGTATATTATTTAATATTTTAGAGATATACAGTCCAAATAGTAACTGATACATTAAATATCATTGTTAAAATTAATATTAATTTCCCTTTTGACACTCATTACAGTCTCTAATTGTTTAGAAAAAGAAGAAGAGATTTTACTTAGGACATTAACTGTTGTATTGTTTTCAATCGTTTGTCACCTGGCAATGTGTTGTAAAATAATATTCATATGTGAAATTTGTAGTGAGCTTTTCATTCTGTTACCTCATGAATATGATTGAGAGAGCGATAGTATAAAATGAGACAGCGAGTTTTTTTATTTAAATGGCAGGACGTCTGTATCCAATCTGTGGGTCCTTTTTCGATGCAAAATTGTTTCTGTTACAAAGGAACGAAAATTCCGGTTATCAAATGTTTATCAGTGCTCTTTACTATCTTTTACTCATAATTAAATTGATGTTGCTAAAAGAGTGGGGTAGGGATTCCGGGGATTTAGAATGCATAATGGAACATATTTTACAGATATAAATACGCAACAAACAAATTTAAATACATAAAAGGCATGATAGATCAATCAAATCATGATCAAACAAATGAACCAAAATTAACATAGATTAGTGATATCAAAAATACTTTTATGTGGAAGAAGTAAAAATAACTTTGACATTTTACTGTCAACATGAAATTGTTTCGTTTTTAAGTGACACTTGCGTTGCTTTGTTATTGCCTCCCACTAATTGAACGACTGTATGGTGATGAAGAGAAATGAAAAAATGAGAGGTGAAAAAATAGGAGTGGGATGATGTTCATAAAGGATACATATCAATAAGAGAAGCCAACTGTGCCTCAATAATATAGTAAAGGCAAACGTGCTTTACACGGGAAACAGGTCGACGTGGCTCGGGGATCAATTGATGCCACTGCAGTGTCCCTGGCTGGGAAGTCGCAGGGTTGGAATTCAGACGGTGACAGAATTTTCGACTTTAGCAACATACGCCATGCGGTCAAAAGTATCCGAAAACGTGGTTGAAAATGACTTACCAGCTTTTGGAGGTAAATCTGGAATTCAATAGGGTGTTGACCCACCCCTAGTCTTGATGACAGCTTCCACTCTCGCAGGGTACTTTCAATCTGGTGCTGGAACGTTTCTTGGGGAATGTCAGCCCATTCTTCACGGAGTGCTGTACTGAGAAAAGGTATCGATGTAGGTCGGTGAGGTCTGGCACGAAGTCGGCGTTCCGAAACATGCCAAAGGTGTTCGATAGAATTCACGTCAGGTCAATTACAGGGGTGTTATTGTCGTGTAACCACCCCACCACAGGCCGTGCAGTACGAACAGGTGATCGATCGAGTTGAAAGATGCAATTGTCATTACCGAATTGTTCTTCAACAATAGGAAGTAAGAAGGTGTTTAAAACATCAGCGTAGGCCTGTGACGTGATTGTGCAAGCCCCTCCACGGAAAACACGACCACATCATTACACCTTTTTAGACGTGTCCGGATACTTTTGATCACATAGTAGAATTAGGTTGAATGCAGACGCAGTCTGGAGGAGAAATCTAGCGGCTGGCTTGTCTAATCGATAGTTTTCCGCGGCTCCTCCGATCAACACCAGACGAACGCCGGAGCAGTACCCTAACAAACGGACCTGTCTCTTGACCGCGCGCAATCTTTCCTTCCTTCCCTGCAGTCCTAACCTCACCCCTTACTTACAAACGCACGTGCACTATACTACCTCTCACGTCAGAAGACAATCCGGGAGTTTAGAGCTTGCTCCGGATGGGTTGCTGCTTCGTCGGTGGGTGGTACTGTTTGGGGAAAACCCCGCAAGCGGTTAGGTAGGTAGGCCCCAAATCCCATAATCCAGTGGGGAAAGATTACCGCCACCCCAGAGATAAAAAAAAACAACATGCAATTAACGTACGAGTTGAATGCTCTTAGCAGTTGACACGTCCGAAAACTTCAATCAATCTAAAGCGGGAATCGACGTCGCAGCCTTTTGACCCCCGGAGTCGGAGTCTGCTGCAAATCCTTGCGCCTGCGTGGCAGACTTTTTTCGCTCTCGTGAGAAGCCGCCGTCCCGCGTTGAATTCCGAATCTTGGGCATCTCATTTCGTTTTCTGAGAAAGTCGCTTTTTCGTTATTTCGAAAGGCGTTGCGGGACGTGACAGACGTCAGAGTTCAATCGGAAGCTGCTAAGAAGAGCACAAAAGGAGGATCTAGAGGCTTCGAAGGCCGCGCCCCGAGAGGCGTGCCAAATGGGTTTGCGCGGAGACAATAGGCGAATACGGAAGGGAGGCTACGCCGGCATCGAAGTCATTTCGTTGCAATCATTTTGTACTAACTGTGTGAATCACTTTATTGTTAGTTTTCTTTACAAGATAAAATTGTATACTTGACGATTTTACTCTGAAATTTAATTTGTTTTTCCTGCAGAATCCTGCTCTGTAACAGAAATATGGTTCAGATTTAAAATTTCGAGGAAACACCCACCCACGTCATTTGGTAGGAAGGTTTGGACATTTGTATTTACATTTCATGGAAAAATATTAACGTTTTTATTTTCAGCATTCTCTTTTTGAACGGTGGGAATTTTTTGAAATATTTTAATTATTTAATTCAAACGAACAACCTGTGTGAGTTTTACGTAAGGTATGTTCTGATACAAAGTCTGCTAGTTAAACAAAGAATTAGAGTTTGTTTTGACGCGGTGTCCATTTGTGTCCTTGAAAACCATTCATTTGGTGTTATCTGTAATTAAAGTTAGCGAAAATCGTAGCCTGAACTTGTTTTATTAAACCATGTGAGTTTGTTTCGTTCATCACTTGGTAAGGGTCGATTATAACATATTTTAATGTACGTTTCATGTCTTCATTGGATATAAGCTTGTTTTGAGAAAAAAGAGATTCCAATAAAATGAAAAACCAGTCATATTCTGTAATAAAAAATATATTTCTAAAGTCTGCGTAACAAAAATAATTTAACAAGCAATAATAAAACATTCTTGTCCCAAAGAACTAAAGTTGAAGAAAATTGACCGGAAAGATTGAAACGATTTGAGATTTGTATTCAGAGTTTGCCGTTAGGAGAATGGGGCCTTAGAAACAAATTTGTAGTTTTAAAGTCGCTCGTGCTGAAAAGTTCCACAACTTTTTTCGCAGCGGAGAGGTTTCGAGGAACCCAACTCGTTTAAGGAACTTTAACAGAGCGCGCTCTCAATGCACCAAAAACAAGAGGCCACGCGTTTGTGCGAAGCGGAGGGGAGAATTCATTAGGACGGCCGCTATTAACTTCCGTTTGGTAAGTCCAATTTTTTATATAATTCATTACTTCAAAATCTTAATGAACTTGCAACAAAGCAAGCTCGAAACTAAAAAATAAATAATTTTTGATTCGGAAACCTGAACAAGAATAAGTTTTGGAATAGTATTTGTATATTTGAAACAGCAATGGTTTTCGTTTAGAAAGAAGTTAGAGCTTTGTACACAACCAAATGTTATGATTTTGTAACTTTCTTGCAACGGAGTAGAGAGAAAATTATGTAATGCCACACGGAGAAGCGGCGAATTTTAGACATAAACTCTTATTACAGGGCCCTAGTAACAAGAAGTGGATAAACCCAGTTGATAAATTGAGAGGAAAAGCCTCTTACACGTGGTGTCGCCAGAACCAATGTTTTGTGGGTCTTTGATACAGAAAAATCAATTGACATCAAAACGTCTGACTGTCTCTATCATGGACTATCCCAAAACAACGCATATGTTAAAGTGTACAGAACATTGCAATTTACTGAGTTATAAAAATATTTAAAACAACACATAATCAATTACATATGAATAATGCACATAGTACAAAATATACGTGGGTTGGTACAGAAGTCATGGCAACTTTTTTTTTAAAGAAATGTTATCGGATCACACAGTTTTGTTGGTCGCTTGAATAAAATGCTGACTACTTTGTGTTCACAACAAGAAAGGGGTACGTGTCTCTATTAGGGCAGAGACCAATGTGAAATCAGTTATCGATGAATGTAACCCATCTCGAGCAGCGATAATACATCAAGATAGCAGTTCTCCATGGGAGAAGTGCCCGATAATGTCACAGGGGATTGGTGGAAGCAGTTGGGAAAAATGCCCTCCGTACCGGACATTCGCTAGATGGACAGTAGAATTTCTGTGAGGGCGCGTAGCAACCAGAGATCAACAACTCAGGTGAAGATTTGTGAGTCTGCGGACCGGTGTGACACGTGCGGCAGTCGAGCATCTGCCTAAAAGGGCATTTAGAACGAGTATTTAATGCTTCTGAAATGTTTTGAACTCACATATGCTGAAATGATTTGGAACATGAAATCAGTACTATCATTTCAAATACTTTAATATATGTGACAAAACCGATTTTGGTATGCCATTAAATGTCCTTGCATTTCTTTCATACCTTGTCGTTTCATGTGTATATTTTACATTTTACACTTGTGCTGGTATTCTCACAAAAAATAGTTGCCATGCTCACAACTTTCGTATTTTTTCAAAGACTGTGTAAAATTGAGAGAAGCAGGTTTCAATTATATTTTTATATTGGAATTTTTTTCCTTGATGAAATGGCGTAAGTCGAAAATGCTTTATAACTTCTAAGAATTGAATTGTCTATCAAGTAACAGCTCAATTAACGCTTTTGTAAACTGAATCCTGTTTGTGCCGCCCGTCGGTACTCCGCTGTGCCTTGTGTAAAGGAGAGGTAATATTCTCGTGAACTACCGTCCCCTGTCTGTCAGATGCAGAAATTATATGTCACATTTTGCTTCGTTCGCTCGGTGACAAACCGGTCCCAAAAGCGCAATTCGTCCTTTGATCGTTCATCAAAAATCGAGAGTTAATGGAAATGAGTCGTATGAGTCATGGAACTACCTCTACTGTTTGGAGAATCGGATATTGAATTCGGTAAAAATCCCGGAAATTCAACATCTTTAAGAAGATAATTATTTTTCACTTTTCACGCTTGCAATCATACTTGCCTTTATACAATATGTTGTAAACGGCGATAGAACTTTTTTAGACTCCGCTGGTGTTGTAAGTTTCACCCACAGTATCAACGGGGAAGTTCCTCGATAAATAGTTGGAAATAACCCGAGCGAACACTAGATACTGACCACCTAGCCTCGGTTTTCCTACTAAAGTTATATAAATTAACACAATAATTATCAAATAATTATACAAATATTACATAATTGTAAAGTATATTACAATACTCACAGGTTTACATGTGAATGCAATATACCATTATAAGTTTGAAAACAGAATTGGTAAGGATACAAAATAATTTTCTATAATATATATTTATATAAAATAATATTAATATATGAGTGATTTATGAACAATCCTACTCGTAATTATATTGTTATTTACGTACTGTTATTTTAAATTTTTTTTTGCAGCTTGGGAAGTTTAGGAAAATGTCTTTTTCTCTTCAGCAGGACTGAGGTCATTAAGGACGAAATTTCAATCGTTGCCATGGCAACGAATTGTGTTCAACATTGGTATAAATTCTCATAATAGTAATAAATCTAGATTACTCGAGTCGCTAAATGAATTACAGGCAGTATGTACAGTCAAAACTCTCTCTTCTCTTTAAAATGGGTCTTGGAAACGAGACGTGCATGGCAATACATTCGGTGTGCTGAATATTAAAAAGGTTGATGGCAGTTTTGCGATTTTACAATACGTCCAGAATAAATGTTTCAAATAACTTAACCCTAGACGTTTCAAAACTAAAATCAATTGTTCTTGTTTTCGTAGAGTGCATCTTAAAAAATCCCGACCTGCTTTTAAATAACAGTTGGTCAGAAAAGTTTGCAATTGATCATTTAACAATGAATTATCAGTTTGTCAGGAGACAGGCAAGAGCAGCTGTAGATTTTTCCCGAAGAAAAACAATTCTGTTAGACACCACATATAACATTGAATCATATTCATATTAAACAGATTTCTATTCTATTCTCATTTGATACATTCTTCTCATTCATAACCTTATTTGTCTTTTATAACAAAGTCCTTAATATTCTACTACATCATTACGAATTATCGTAACACAGCAAAAACCATCCATGTTAACACTTCACATCATTATAGTTCAGAGTACAAAACTTATTGAAGGGGTGTACCTGAAATCGATTCATTAAGAAACTAAACGCCAGCCTTTCGAATTCGCTGTGGTAGCCAAGATGCTACCTGTCAATGCATACTTTCTGAGTCTTCTGATACCTTTTTCGTTCTCGGCTGGGAAGAAATGGGAAAGCGCATGTTATTCCCATGATAAGGTAGCCTGAGGAAGCTACCCGAGCAAGGAGAGGAGAAATCGTTAGTGGTGACTTTATATTAACGTGTAATAAATTTCAAAAGTTCTAACAGTAACAGAATACAGTTCGTCCACAGAACAATTATCAATAAAATCAATTATAATATCATGATGAAATAACAATTCTCACTTCCAGTGAACACTTCAAGTGTTCAGATCACAACGGAATCAAGTTCACTTTTGGTAATTTTAAACATTTTAAATCTCTATGTGAAGCTCTTTTCATAGCTTAAAAATGGAAGTCCCAATGTTGCACAAAACGCTTGTAAACACCCAAACAGTGTAAACGTTTCCCTGATTTTAAATGTTCCGTAAAAACTTTACTCATTTTTCTCACACTTTTGTCTAAGTGACTTCAATCGTGCTCTGAACGTCTCAACTGAACATGCTGAGAAGAATCCTAGAAGTAGGAGTATCAGGGACATATACGCATCCTACTCAGCTGATACACATTAGCGTTCCGCGGGTAGGCTTCGCAAAGTTTTATTGATGCCATCACCGAAATCACAGAAAATTCAACATTGAATTGATTGATTGATAATTCCAGGCTAAGGATATTAATATCGTAATTATAGTATATGAGATCGTGGGATTGATGGATTTATCAGTTATTCTGGGCCCATGAACTGCTAAAATGATGGGGTCCGTAAGTGTGTTGCACGTTTTTATCGCGGGGGGCAGCAGTGACTTTCGCCGCCGGATGGCGAGATTCGGTGCCGGCCTACCTGTTAGTGTGCAGTTTCCCCCAACCAGGTATCTCCCAACAGACGCGACATCACCCCAACCGGGTTTATCTCTAAGCTTCCGACTGGTCTTCTGGTATGTATGGTAGAGTACTAAGAGTATGTGAAAGTAAGAACTAACGATAAGACAAGGATGGAGAAGGAATGATCGCGCGCGGTCCTAGCTCGATTGATAAAGTACTGCTCCAGGATTTGCCAGGTGTCGATCGGAAAAACTACGGAAAATTACCTATCAGAGGATATGGTTGCTTGAATTCTCCATCAGACAGCATTTGAACTCAACCTAACCATGTCCTGGCACGGTCGGGACTCGTTGATGTAACGCGATGATGCGCGCGCGGCGATGATGTAACGGTTAGCGTACCGGGCAGTTGTACCCAAGTTGGCGGGTTCAAACCCGATCGAAGCCGTGGATTTTTAAGGGCGAAAAAATCTTTCGAACCCCTTCCTTCAGAGGGGAAGTAAAGCCGGCTGTCCCATGTTAGTAGATTTACTTGCATGCAGAAGATCCTCGAGCCTAAATGACACCACTGAGCTAAATTCAAAAGGCTTGTTTCAAATGGCCAAGAAATACCTCCTTTCTCTAGTTTGTGAAAGGAGCGTAGCGAAATTTCAGACGGAAGAGCACCACGTAAAATAAGGCATTAATTCAATTCAACCCGTGGGCTTCCGATCAGAGGCTCTGTAGTGGCATCAATTGATGACCTGAGCCACTGAAGCTAAGCTGGTTCCACTTCGACCACGCACCACGCACAAATCTCTGGAAAAAAGGGCATTATTGCGTCACTGCAAAAGAAACGAAGAGAGCGAAATCTACGGACGTAAACGAAACGTCACGCCTCGCCCGTACGTGAGTGCAGAGATGCTGAAGTTGCGTCGCTCCTCGCTGTGGGGGTGGTGGCAAAGAAGGCTGTCGCGATGACAGGTGAACAGAAAGAAAACACTGCGGTCCCAGTGTTCAATAAGCTGCCGTCAATCAAATTTGTCTTGTGATTATGCGGTACTTTAATAAAGCTTAACTCCACATTTTTGGTCTAGCTGAGATGGCCCAGAGTATCGATTAATGACACTGCAGAGCCTCTGACCGGGAGGTCCTAGGTATGGGTCCCGTCGGCGCCGGGATTTTCGACACTAGCTAGATAGTTACGTCGAATTCTGTCGCTGTCTGGAAGAAGGTTCTAGCAGCCGGCTGATCGGTAGTTCACAGTGGTTTCTCGGTCCAAAGCAGCTCTCGTTTATAAGCACAGATATTTAATTGTGCTTGTGGCAGGAGATGTCTTTGTGGCACTACTGTCAACCATTTTCATCATCCCCAAACTTTCAATGCGTTTTGTCAACAATTATTGAATTTACACTCGATTTTTCTGCGAAGTTGTGACCTATCTCCATGCATCAGAGAACAAATCAAGGAAAGTTTGGTCATCAAACAACAGAACACTTTCTTGTAAAAGGATCCCGGAAGATTGGTTGTAAAAGTAGTAGTAAAGATCAGGATTTATTGTAATAATAATAAAAGCAAAATATGCACATGTATATGTATATAGTTTTGTATAAATTTGTAATAAAAATGTAAATTTGAAAATAAAAAAAATAATGTTGACATTTAAAATGGTGCCATTTAGCATTTCTAAATTATGGAATATAAAACGTTTTATACGAAGTATAAAATACGTATGCAGTTTAATGTATAAAGTTAATCAGGAGAAGCCGGTGTGCAGGTGAACGTTGTTCCGGCGTATTCAACGGTGAGGGCTAAGGACTCTAGGTCCATTAAATCCAATATTTTAATTGAGTTCAATTGATAAAAGACAAATAGTACCAATTACAGATCGCATCACAACGAAAAGGAGGTTTTCCATTGTTATAGACTCTGTTCTACGTATACGAGAAAGTAAAAGTTAACGCTCTAACATTTACATAATAGTATGGAATATATACATACAATGTATTCACAGTATACATCTTACGTATATACTCAGTGATTCAAAATTAAACCAGTTTAATTCAATTTGTACGAGGTATCATTTTGACTATCTAAATGGCTATATATCGATAAATTGAGAAAAAGTGGAAAAGGTACCTAAGCTATACTGCATAAAGACGAGGGATAGATTTTCTCCTGATTAATTTGTGGAATTGGTGTACAAATTGTTTACTTAACCTAATCAACTAAGTCAACATTCAATGGCGAGGAATACGGTCATCGATTGATGCGCCAATGAGCAAACAAAATTATAAAAATAAAGCATTTTCAATATTTTAGAGGAGAAATGAAAATTAGGAAATGTTTACAGATATTTTAATGGTAACAGTACAAGGACAGCCTGAGAAATATAGAAACCATAATAGCGTAAGGGATTTGCCAGTCTTAGCACATCGGACTTTGAGCTCGCCACCGCGAATGGTGTCATCCGGCCATTTTGTGCACTCTCATTATCTTCCTTTGCACGGTGATGAGCACTTCATCGCCTGAACTGAGTACAGATGATATTAAAAAAAATGAAAAATAAATCAGAAAAATGAGTTATGTTTAGAGGATTTAGAAAAAGAACGCCATAAGCTATTGCAGCTCTTCTGATTAGCTCTTGGTCAGCGACCTCGCTTTCCACTACGCGGCCCCAGGTTCGATTCAAGAGTATAGTGTGCGTTTTCCTTGCAATGTCCCAGTCTATGTTGCTGTGTGACGATGAGAAAATTCACTTCTCAGGTTGAGAAGACCGGAATACGGCGTGGGCGTTAGCACGTAGGTGCTAACCACACGTACTCCCTTGTACGTACGCCATGGCTGCGAGGCAGGGACGTCGCCGGTAGGCCTGAGCTGCCACGCCAAGTACGTACATACATACGATATTGCGACTCACTCCCGTCGCTTCAGAAAGGTAGACTTGGATATTGCACAAATATATGCCATGCAATGTGATGACCATGCAAAAAGGCCATGCCTCGCTACTGTCAACGTTCATTATTATAAACATGATCAAAAGTTTCAGCCATGAACAAGCTGAACCGTTCGACAGCATTTAGTAAATTCAGTACCCTTAGTCGCTAGCGCCTGCTGAAATCTAGGCTTCAGTGTCTTTAAGACGACCATTCCGCAGGGAAGCCAAGTGAAATTGCCATCCACCTTCCCTTTGATGTCCCAGGAATACTGATACTGTCCATTGAGTGGCTTCCCATACCCCCGGTTCGGCGTTTCTATTGTTTCCACCTGTCTGTTGATGAAGCGAGCGCGTCCCAGCTTAAAGAGACCCTCTTTCCATGATTCTAGAGGCCTCGTCTCGTTGAAAACACTGATGTAATACTGTAGTGCGCGATTCTTGATGTAACAAAAGAACATTGAAATGATTAAAGAATAATTGCGTAAAACGTAATTTATTATATTCATGCAAATGCAAATACATACATAAATTCAAATCTATACATAAGTGCACAAATATGTATATTTATATATGTCAGAAAAAAATGTTACAAACTTCTAGGTGTAAGCTGTAAAGGGGTTAAAATGACAACTTTTTGGTAATGAACATTTACAGGAAAATTGTACACGTGTAACATTTATATAGTGTGATACTGGCCCTTGATTGTTACGCAAACCTTTATTTACAGAAGTTCAGTAGGTACATGATATCTCCGACATAAGCCGAATTTCTGTGCATTATAAGTTGCCTAAAAATCATAAGAAAAGTTCACACGTCTAACTCCTTTAAATGGAATTATCAACTGCATGTTAATTGGCAAAAGGTATCACTTCTGACCCATCTACGTGCCCTATAATTTTTCAATGTTTTTTAATGAAATCTGCTTTCCAAATTAGATCGTTAAATAAAGAAATGATTAATTGCTTGAAAATTGCGTTAAGTGTAATTGAACTGAAACTGTAACAATTTAAAAAGTGCGTATACAATTATTCTCAAAAACCAGTTGTCCAAAATGATTGAGCGCGCAAAGACTAAAAATGTTAAGAATGGGCAACGTTTTACGAAGGAGACATCGAAAAAGAAGACTCTCTTGAAACTTTCTCTACCCAGCTGAAGTTGGATACATTTTAACTTTTTCTGTCAGGAAGTCTGACTTCTGAACCTTTCCAAAACTGTAATTGACTGTGCTCAACATCTGCTGTTCGCTACTCTATCTGGAAACATGAAGCGCCTTGTAAGTGGAATAGAAACAGCCCGACGTCATACGATACGACCCGCTTTTTGTGCTGTTTGCAGAGGTTTTTACGACGCCAGCAGCTGCCTGACTTAGTGGTTCGCAACCGGTGGTACATGGAGGAATCGAATGTGGGATCGAAGAAGGTCTCACTAGCAAAAAATATTTGATTAATCGCGTTTATTATGCAGATTACCCAACGTCTTTTTACATTCCTGGAAGGAGTGTTACTCTGGCAAGATAATAATCATAAAATAGCTGGTTGTATAATATATTGTTACTTTACAGTACAAAATACATGTACGATATATAAAACTATCATGAAACTAATCAACTTGAAAAACACATCCGAGTAACATGTGTTGATCTGTGAGATTAGTGACCGTGGAATGACTTACAAAATTATCATAGATAACACGAGTGCTTTGGAAATTGTCAATAAATCCCCGACTCGTAAAGCCAGGAGCGGATTTATCTGAAAATTTCCAAAGAACGAGTGGTATTAATTGAATATTCCACGAATAAAGTTACCGGCCAACAGAGTTCCAAAATGCGCCAAATAGTGGAAATAACTGAAAGCATATAAAAATCAAACATCACAAAATTGGATAGAAAAAGCAATAAATTCTTTAAGTTACACCTCCCTTATTGGGACATTTTATATGTAGAGTTAAAGACTATTGGTATTAATTTCACGAGTGGAATAGTCAACCTAAAATAGCTAGTGTTAATATGTTGTTGCTTAACAGTACAAAATACTTGAACGAAATAGAAAACTATCACGAAAGTAATCCGCTTGAAAAAAACTATTTTAGCAAAAAACAAATCTGAAAATAATTTTAAAAAGTTTCTATTTTGTAAATTCTATATATTAGATATAAATAATTTTACATAACTACAAAAAATAAGCTATACTATTCATGTTCTATCACGTGTATATTTCTTTAATTGAAAAAAATCCCATTACACTTTAAGTACCCCACGGTACTCTGTATGGATTATAAAGACCTAAGAAGTGAGCATGTCGGGATGGATTGGGATCAACTTAAAGGCGGGTACAGAATGTATTTGAGGGGTCAATGCAATTTCATTTTGGACTCTCCATAAATATTGAAAAAAATAAAATAATAATAATAATAATAATAGTAGTAACAATAATGTGATAACTTATTATTAAACAATATATATATATATATATATATATATATATATATATATATATATATATATATATATATATATATTGGAACTATTCCTGGGCTAGTGGTGTGATAACAGTGGCGTGAGTGAAATTTCAAAAATATATTGACTCTGTGCCCTGGATTCGCCATTAAACCCTGTGCTCTAGCGCACTGTGTACTCTCTCTTGCTCTCGTGTAAACGGCGCTTAACGGAAATGGAAACACAATTTCGTTCTAATGGGCGGAAAGGGAAGCTACCAAGTACTGGGGAGAGAACAAACGACGAACACGGAGCGTAAAACAAACGTTTACTTGGGGTACGTTTTCCTTTGACGACCTACCCAAAGGCGGCTGCATTTATTTCGGCACAATTCCATCTCTTTCGCTTTTAATCGTTCCCTTAATATCAATATTGTATGAGTAGGTGACGTTAGTGATGTTGCACATTGTTCAATAGCTGCGCTTCCTGTAAAACAAAGAACATGAAAAGAGTCACTAATAGCTTTTGCATACATCAAGAAGATGGTTTTATTATTTACGTTATACACTGTACAGTGAAGAGAAAACGGTGCATTTTGTTTGGTTTTATTTTCGAAAACACTTTTCTGGGCCAAATTGTCTTCTATCAACAATAGTATCTCAAAAATAGGGAATATGATTTTGTTGTTTTCAGCAGTATCAATCTCTCTCGACATTGGATCATGCGGATTAATGGAAATCTTTTATTTTTCAGAGGTAAATTATATGGAAACTGTTGTCACTGGGGCTTGCTGCGGTCTCCATGAGAATTGTACCCATCGACTACTCTAACCACTCGTTTATGTAATTTCCATCGATACATTCGACATCATGATTAACAATCGATAAAAGTAGGAGGGGAGGTCAGCGACGGCCCCCAGCAAACTTTTTTGTCTTTGGTGAGATAAGGATTTAGTATTTCATATTTTAGGACTATTATATGAACCTTTCTTAACTTTAAGTGAATGTTTCGTCTTTTAACGCTTTTTCGATGTTTATAAAACAGTACAAAACCAACGCCACGCGAAATCACTTTGCCGGTGATCACTTACATATATCCTATAAGGATGTTAAAATTTCATTTTGTTATACACTGAACAGCCAAAAATACTTGTACAGCCATGCGTATAGAAATAAAGAGATCTGGAACCAATCACAATACGACGCTCCAGTCGGCAACGACTTTATAAGACAACCAGAGACTGGCACAGTAGTTAGATCAGTTAGCGCTGCTACAATGGCAGATTATAACGATTTAAATGAGTTTGAACGTGGCGTACTAGTCGACGCATAAGAGATGTGCCATAGCATCTCCGAAATCGCGATGAAATTTGAATTTTTCCGTACGACCAATTCACGAGTGTACGGTGAATATCAAAAATCCGGTAAATCATCAAACCTCCGCCATCATTACTGCCGCAGAAAGATCATGCAACAACGGAACCGACGACGACTGAAGAGAATTATTACACGTGACAGAAGTGCCATTCTTCCGCAAATTGCTGCAGATTTCAATGTTGAGGCATCAACAAGTGTCAGCGTGCGAACCATTCAAAGAGACATTATCGATATGGGGTTTCGGAGCCGAAGGCCCACTCGTCTACCCTTGATGACTGCATGGCACAAACTTGTATGCATTGCCTGGGCCCGTCAACACCGACATTGAGCTTTTGATTACTGTAAACCTGTTTCCTGGTCTGACGAGTCTCGTTTCACATTGTTTCAAGCGGATGGACGTGTACGAGTAAGGACAACCACATGAATCCATGGACCCTGCAAGTCAACAGGGGACTATTTAAGCTGCTGGACGCTCTGTGATGCGGCGTGTGCAGATGGAGTGATATGGGGCACCTAATACGTCTAAATACGAATCTAACAGATGACGCATACGTTAGCATCCTCTCTGTTCACCTGCACCCACTCATGCCCATTGTGCCTCCCAACGGACTTGGGCAATTCCAGCAATGCGACAGTCCGCATGTCTAAAATTACTACAGAGTGGCTCCAGGAAGACTCTTCTGAATTTAAACACTTCCACTGGCCACCAAAATCCCCAGACATGAACATTATTGAGCATATCTGGCATGCCAGGCAACGTCCTTTTTAGAAGAGATCTCCACCCCCTCGTACTCTTACGAGTTGATGGACAGCCCTGCAGAATACATGGTGTCAGTTACCACCTGCACAATTTCAGACATTAGTGTAGTCCATGTCACATTATGTTACGGCACTTCTGGGTGGTCGCGGGGGTCCTACACTACATGAGGCAAGTGTACCAGTTTTTTTTTTGATTTCCAGTGTATTTCGAGTAGAAAAAACTGTGCATTCTCAATAACAATAGTGACGTTCAACTAGTTCTTCATCGAAAAGGCCATGGACATCTAGATTTCTGCGGACAAGACCGTTCAAAATATTTATATTCTTGCCATGGTTCAAAAACGGCAAATATTTTAACGCAAATTCACCCTCCGTGATGTAATGAGACCTCATCTCCATTTATCACGATCCCCAAGTCAAATGTGTGCGGCTGTACTGTTAGTACGCGGATGACAAAAGTCGTGGATGGTTAAAGTGGCAGCAATGAATATCCTCTAGCACAATGGTGTCCCTCTTACGTGCACCTTTTTGGTTTACGGAATAGATTTTGAGTACATCTGGTGCTGAAAGAATGATTGTTTAGATTTTCTCAATTAAAAACGTGATGTACTAGATGCTGTCCGTTTAGTAAAGTGGAGTCAGGCATTAAGTTTTAAGAATAATGACGAGTTTAAGTAATTTTATTTATTCACAGCAACAACGACAACAAAAATATACTAAGTAGGTTTCACAAACATCACGTTAGGAGTGAGGAATTTTGACTCCAAAATTCTAATCCAGATGAGAGTTAAATTTTTCACAGTTGGGAAGGGAAAAATATTACATGTTAACAAGTTGAAAGTAATCCGCGAAAAAAACATTACCACAATTTACTGAGCGTGAGCAGATACTGAATGTCCCTGCCTCTTGTGAACTCTTGCTCACTCGTCACTTAAAATGCAGAAAGACCAATGTTACAAAGGTAGATATTTCAGGAGAGCAAAATAATTGTTCATTTCTTTGGTTTAAAAGGTTTCTTTCGGTTAAAGACCCTATCAGATCAGCTGTAGACGTACGACCTTTAGCAGACCAGGTGGAGGTCATATCATAAATATTCATATTTGGCAATAGTAAAAAAATCGTGAAATTTTGACATACTCCATTTTGTACTTTCAGGTACGATACATGTCCCGGATGTGCATTTTAAAAGAAAGAGAAATGGACTATGTAATGCATTTATATTATTTATGTACAGTCTGGAGCCCTATGGAGCTCTGTGATGGCTGATCCTCACAGATGCATGAGATATATATCAAAATCAGATGGACACTTTCATCATACACAATTAATTAAGTGGATTTGATTCACAACTATGTCACCTGGCAGAATGGGCAAAATATGTTTCAGAAGTGAACAATGTCATATCACCTGAAATAGAGGTCGAAACACACTGGACATTGATTACAGAACACATTGATACCAGAAATTAAAGATCGAGCAACTGCGTAGCAGTGAGTGCATTGCGAAGACCATGATAGCTGCGGAGGCTTTGGGAATTGTTCACAGGCCACTTTGGCCTGTGGAGTTGTCTCACGTATTTACAGTGCGCTGCAGGTAACACAAATTGACCTCATCCGCGTTTGACTGTGCGGTCCAATACAAGTCGCACTCGGCGTGTGCAAAGACACGGTAAATTCTACACACACGCGTAGAACAAATTTCAATTGTTCATTAGTAGATCAAGTTATCGGAAGAGAAAAAATTTTCCAGACGTTGTGCTTTGCATACGACACGTTAATAGTGTCATCAACGTTATGAACTAACTTCTATAATTCATTTCGTTTTTGTAACGCGAGAATAAATGATAATGAATACCGAAATAATTGACGCATCAATCACTTGCTTATCTTGGCTAATACTTGTGTTCAGACACGCGTTGACTATAGAGCTATGGTACTGTGCAGAAATCTACATTCTATACCTACGGAATTTTTCTCCCGTTCTGCTGACCATATGCCTTGAACTTGGGGCTTGGATGTCAGCTACCAAGCGGGTCCGCAGGTGGTGGATAGCGGAAAACCCTGAGCGACCTGCTCGCTATCAGGGCAACCCCGAATAGCCAATAAGGGGTCCCGAACCAGACATTCCCCCTCAAAGGCTCGCACCTAGCGACGGGCATGGCAAACCCGAGGGTACTCAGCTACGTGGGGTATTGCTTCCACTTACTTGTACCTCACGTCTTTCTTTTAGCTATCCTATAGACCTCTCTTGGTCAACTCTTGATATTTTCCGATCCCGACGCTATTAGGTTTCGAGGGCTAGGGAGTCATTTCACTCTTCTTTCACTCTTTCCTATTCCTCTTTCATAACCGCTACCCAAGGATAGGCACCCGTAGTCGATCGTCGCAGCTAGCTGTGCCACCGACTCTAGGATGTCTATCTGTAGCAGCAGGCGGGGTATACAGTACAAGCCCCCCTGTACTTCCTTCATGTGCAGTCACCAGTTACTATTGATGCCAGGTCTGACAGGAATAAATGTTTCCGGAGTATATTCCCCCACTCGGATCTCCGGGGGGGAAACCCTGCCCAGGCCAATGCAGCACCAATCACGAATGAAGCAAATACGAAGACGTAAACCTATACTCAGAGTCGCAGCATGGAATGTACGAACGATGTTAGACGGTGATAACCGCCCAGAACGAAGAACTGCAGTTATCGACCGAGAACTACTGAGGTATAGAGTGGACATCGCAGCTTTAAGTGAGACTCGGATAGCAGAAGTAGGTTCACTTATTGAGAAGAACTACACCTTCTTCTGGAAAGGTCGTGATAAAACTCACCCTAGGCAACACGGCGTGGGATTTGCGATAAGAAACACGATCCTAAAAGGAACTACAACAGCCCCTATGGGAGTTAATGAGCGTATTATGACTCTGCGCTTGGGCCTGTTCAAAGGCACACCTATTAACTTCATAAGCTGCTATGCCCCTACACTCAATGCCGAGGCCAATATTAAAGAAGATTTTTACAAGAATCTAGACACAGTGCTCAATTCCATCCCTAAATCTGAGAGCATATTCCTACTGGGCGACTTCAACGCTCGTGTAGGTCAGAATTTTGAAGCCTGGAATGGGGTAATTGGGCGGCACAGTATTGGTAAACAGAACGAAAATGGAGAAATGTTGCTCAGCACTTGTGCCTTACACAATTTAACTATTACAAACACCTTATTCCAATTGAAAGAGATATACAAAGGCACATGGAAACACCCTAGATCAGGCCACTGGCATGCTCTGGATCATATCATCGTAAGGCAAAGAGACCGAAGAACAGTGAGAGTAACCAGAGCCTATAGGGGAGCTGAGTGTGATACCGATCATAGACTATTGATATGTAAGGTGCATATTGAACCCAAGAAGATTGGAACGCAAACAACCAAGAACAAGCAAATTAGATACGACGTCACACCTCTGATGAACTCCACAACCAGGGCAGATTTTGTAAATGAGTTACAAAATCATATACAGAAACGTCATTCTGGAAAAAACAATACTATTGAAGAGGAATGGAACTCTCTCGTACAGGGTATTCAGACAGCAACCAAAAAAGTACTCAAGCCCACTACCAAAAAGACATCCCCGGACTGGTTCAACGAGAACTCCCAGGCAATTGAAGCAGTAATCAAGAAGAAGAATAATTTATTTAAGCTTACCATTATTAAACCACAGGATATGCAACTAAGAGCAGACTATCGAAAGGCAAAAGCCCTTGTACAGCAAACTACACGTAAACTCAAAAATAAATGGTTCCAGGATAAGGCACAGGAGATACAAGTCCTTGCCGATCAGAACAATTCCAGTGCCTTCTATAAAGCCGTAAATACAATATATGGACCTACATGGAACGGCTGTTGCCCAATTAAAAATAAAGAAGGTACCCTACTTACCCACAGCAAAGAAATAAGTCATCGTTGGAGAGAGTACTACCAAGATCTATTGAATACAAACTCGATAGTGAATCAGCAAGTTATCGATCAGATTCCGCAATATCCTGTATGCGAACACCTTGCTATACACCCAACAACAGAAGAGATTACCAAAGCTCTCGCAAAAATTAAGAATAATAAAGCACCTGGACCTGATGGAATTCCGATTGAGATTTATAAATATGGCGGCGCCTCACTGCTCAGCTGTCTTACCGAGATATTCCAAAGGATCTGGCAGCAGGGTAAATCGCCCTCTGATTTCAAAAATGCTTTAATTGTAAACATATACAAAAAGAAAGGTGACAGAGCTGATTGTACTAATTACCGCGGAATTTCACTTCTCTGTACGGCGGGGAAAATCTTAACAAGAGTGATATCAGACCGCCTGCAGCCACTACTGGAAAGAATCTTCCCTGAAAGCCAAGCTGGGTTTCGTCCAAACAGAGGTACAATTGACATGATCTTTACCTTAAGACAGATTCAGGAAAAGGTCAAAGAGCAACATTCCAGCTTATATGCAACCTTCGTGGACTTAAGAAAAGCCTTCGACATGGTTAATAGGCACGCTCTATGGAAAATCCTATTAAAGTTCGGATGTCCTCAAAAATTAGTCAACATTATCGCTGACCTACATGAAGGAAATGAAGCCAGAGTCATCACAAGTGGAGGAGTAACAGATGGCTTTATTATATCAAACGGAGTGCGACAAGGATGTGTGTTGGCACCTCTTCTATTTAATATATTTATGACTGCATTCATTATCAGCCTGGACCGTACACTTCAAGATCGCGGAATGAATATCAGATATAGATTTGACAAGGGACTATACAACTTGGCCCGTCTAAAAGCTCAACGCAACGTCCGCAATCGCTACTTAACCGAACTGCAATATGCTGACGATCTGGTCATACTAGCCAAATCAGAACCAGAAGCTCAAAGAATGATGGACACCTTTGCAAGTGTATATAAATCACTAGGTATGGAGATTAACTCATCTAAGACGAAATCGCTCTTTATGTACTGTAGTGGGCCTACACTCCCACAAAGGAATGGTTTAATCATTGACGGCACTTCCATAGAGTTGGTTGAACAGTTCAACTATTTAGGAAGCTTAGTAACCACCGGAGGAGACCTGGATGCAGAAATTAGCCATCGAATTCGGAATGCCTCTTATGCCTTCTATAAGCTTAGAGATCGTGTCTTTAATTGCAATGATCTTACAATCAGAACTAAAATTATGGTATTTAAAGCCGTCGTCCTGTCTATACTATTATACGGCAGTGAGTGCTGGACCATCTACAAGAAGCATGTCAAAACCCTAGAAAAATTCCAAATGAGGCAGTTACGTAATATTCTAGGGATAAAATGGCAAGATTTCATATCCAACCAGAGAATTCGAGACCAAACGGGCTGTATCACCATAGAAAATATTCTAGCTCGCAACCAATTACGATGGATTGGACATGTGACCCGGATGTCAGTGGAGAGAACCCCTAAACAGATATTGTATGGTGAGCTAGCGGAAGGTAATCGGCGTCAGGGTGGCCAGCTAAAGAGATATAAAGATGGTATCCATGCAATGATAAAGAACATTGGAATAAAGGACACGTGGGAAACACTATGCCAAGACAGATCTAAATGGAGAAATGTCTGCTATAAAAACAAAGGCATCTTTAAAGCTCGCCAAGACGCTGGTTCAACAGCTAATAATGCAAGTTTCACCTGCTCAGAGTGTCAAAGAGCGATAGCGTCCAAGATCGGCCTAGTGAGTCATTTACGAGCACATGAAAGACGGAGGCAGCAAAAGTAAACTGAGGGATCCTCGGCCACGAGGTTGACCCCGACGACGACGACGATGCCTTGAAGTGATGTCTTGTGTTGTTCAGACATAGATTCGAGGTATGGTTTTTTAGTAATGACATTGTGAATCTTTTTAATATTTTTGTCCTATTGAAATGGGTAGAGTGGAGAAAAAGAATATTGCCTTGGTTAACAGGTTCTATTCATTAGACATTAAACATTAGACTTTAAAATAAAATTCTAGTCACATTTCGCAATGCTCGTTCCGGTACGAATTGGGAGCGTTATAAGATGATGTGCAATTTATGTAATCAATCGATTTAATCAGAAAAAACATAATTACTTCAACCTAATTCTGAGCAATAGTAGTTCAAATGATTTATGATCCAAACTGAGGGCATGTGGTGTTGGGACAATCATCTAACAATGATTCATATCTTTTGACTGATCCAGATTTCTGCGATTCTTTCGCAAATTCTGTTACAGTTACTAGTACATTGAGAGACTGATCAACAAAGCCTGCAAAGATGCAGCAAATATGCATCCAACAATGAATGCTAGTGATCCAATTATGGAATTTAATTTTAAACCTATAAACTCTCCCAATCTCCTATATGTACTTCGAATTTTAAAAATTGACTGTCGCAGCTAGCGATGGTATATCTGGACAAATGGTTTTGATCTGTATTCCATATTGTCACGATATTCTTGCACATATTATCAATCATATACTTACGAATGGCGAGTTTCCATCGACTTGTGAGACCTATTCAATGTCGAAGAAGCCCAAGTCATTGAAGAACTTTTACCCTATCACAATGCTTTCTTTTCTCTCTAAAATTGTGAAACATATTTGTAACAAACGCCTTTTCAGTCTTCTTAACTCTATGGGAGCTATTTATAGTAACAGCTTCGGTTTCTGAAGTATAGTGTTTCAACTGCACTTACCTTTCTTACTACCTTTCTGCACTTACATGACTAATTTTGATTAAGGCAAATGTTCTTCCATAGTTTCTTTAGACTATTCCAAGGCTTTTGATACCATGAATTAAGGTACTTTTATCTGTAAATTGAAAGCATGTGGTTATTCTGACTCCGTTATAAAATTCTTTACCAGTTACTTGTTTGATAGAGTACAGAGTTAACCGATCGCTGTAGTGTATCCTTTACCTGTCTGTGGTTGAGA
Organism: Gryllus longicercus; assembly: GCA_038098605.1. Classification (NCBI taxonomy): domain Eukaryota; kingdom Metazoa; phylum Arthropoda; class Insecta; order Orthoptera; family Gryllidae; genus Gryllus; species Gryllus longicercus. The sequence goes on along the minus strand of JAZDUA010000084.1, from coordinate 897,335 downwards.
TACCAACGCTGCATTCAAATGGCGCGGGCAGTACCCTCTGCAAGAGTTGGATATTTATGTATATTCTGAGACATTTGAATTGTAGTGTTCGTGCCGACCGACGCGGTAGGGAGCAATGTGGAGGAGAAGGCTTTGAGACGCGAGAGAGGAAGGTGGAAAAAGTGTGCTAATGGGGAGTGGTGGTGAGCGTTGAGAACGGACACTGAAGCTGCTGCGCATAGGTTTACGGGCGTCCATTTTCTTACACTACATTGCCATGTAAGAACTCGGGTCTGCGCGGAGACGTATATTCGGCGACACCAGCCGACTGACCGTCGCAAGCTTCACGCCGTTGAGTGAGGCAAGGCCCCGAGAAGAGGTTGGTAATAATCGTCTTTCCTATGTTTGCTCCTTATCTTTCGCCAGAAACTTGCCATGACTGCGAGAAGCATGAAGTTCGCCCAGCTTGCTAAGACGCAGGAGGCTCTTGACAGTATTTCCGTAGTGCCCCAAAGCCACCCCTTTAACGATTAGGTGCAGTGGTTGCGTGTAATGACATCCTCCAGTGTAAATAGCGGTTATTAGACCCTGTATAAGTAAAAAGTAAATGCAGAGACCAACAATCCCCCATTTAAGTGATGTTAAGTGAATGTTGTAATGAGTGCTCAGAAAGTGCATGTAACTTGAACAAACTTGATGCTCCCTTTACGTGCTTGATGCTTTCTTGACATTGTTGTCAAAGTGTAAAAATTTATATTATTGTATTTGAATTTGTTAATTTGCCAACCTTTTTTTCTTTTTCTTCAAGAGAGAAGAGAAGTTTTATGCTGGATTTATTTTGTTATTGTATAAAGGGTCATTTGTGTTTTCTTGTTTACGAATATATGTATTTTGGTTTGGGAACTTTCTTGATACATAATCCCTTTTCTAAGACGAAAAAAAAGTATATCCACGATCTTGTGTATTAAATAAATTATATTTTTTTAGCTGTTGATTAAGAACAGGTCACATTTGTTAACTTCTAACGTTTACAAGTAAAGTGAATAAAGTTAGAAATTGGTTTCAGTAGGGTGCCCAAAGAACTTTTGCACCAATTGGTATCATGTCAGGGGGACCACAGAGCTCAATTTTGGTTCCGACCTCATTTAATTTATGTGGTTCATATGCATCCTTTTGACTTGTCGTCTATTATCCCACGTATGCACCTTATATCATTATTCGTACGTATCCTTACGTAAAATACTATACTTATTTATTTAATTAATTTTATAATTTTAAATAAAATTATTTATATAAAATGTTCTTCATTCAAAGTATTTATTTAGTACGTAATGTAATTAGCTCCGATCTTCCAACCATTCGTTCTTGGAAGGTCGAAGTTGCCGTAAGTATCCGAGAGCATCCGCGAGAGTATCCGCGTAAGAGAGCTTAAAAAACAGAGCCCAAGAGTAGTGAATTTCGTCATGAAGTGATGGTACAATAAAAAATTGTTTTAGTGGGTCATTGTAAATTCAACAAACATTCACTCACAAAAAAACATTACAAGCAAACAAAATGCGAAAGGTAAAAATACCTAAAATTATAAAATGGTAAAAAAGTGACAAAAAATGACTCAATAACTAAACATTTGTCACAAACATATCGTGATAAACATTCATTTACAAGTTTTCTACATCTAGAAACCAACAACGAAAATATGATACGTCATCAGAATCCGAGCCGGGGTCTTCATGCTCTCCAAAAACAAATTTAACCGAGAGTGGGAATGGAGAAAAATAAGCGAACAGTCGCACGTTGCTCCGAATTGTCCAATATCCGAGCACGGGGGCGGGGCTGGCGACGCTGGCGCGAACCGACGGACAAGGCCAGGGACTGGCCCGCGTGTCCGGTGTCTCGGCGGCGAAGCAGCCGTGGCAACGCTGGGCGAGGCCCAATAACACTCTCGAGAGGCGACATCGACGACAAAATATGACCGGCCGAGGTGGTACAGGGTATCAACTGATATTATCCCAGCAATGCTTCGGACCGGGGGGGGGGGTCCATGGGTTCGTGTTCGAAAGGTGACGGGAATGTCGAGACTGTATAGGTATTGTGGTGAGTTATCGTTGGCATTTCCAAAGAAATAATTATATGCGTCGTCATTGCCAACAATATCATTTATTAAAAAAGCAGCTTTCGATGGCTTAGCTATCATCAGTTTTCTGATATAATTAGTCATTGATATAATTAATATGAATAATGATATCTTAATATATATAAATCTCGTGTCACAATGTTTGTCCTCAAAGAACTCCTAAACCACTTAACCGATTATAATAAAATTCGCACACCATGTGCAGTTCGATCCAACTTGAAAGATAGGATAGTTTAAATCTCAAATTATAGTCGCAATTTTAATTTATTGCTAATTTATTACAAATTTGATTGTTGTAATAATTGTAGATAATTGTGACTGTCAAATAATAACAGACAAATAATTAGCAATAAATTAAAATTGCGACTATAATTTGAGATTTAAACTATCCTATCTTTCAAGTTGGATCGAACTGCACATGGTGTGCGAATTTTATTATAATCGGTTAAGTGGTTTAGGAGTCCATTGAGGACAAAAATTGTGACACGAGACGAGATTTATATATATTAAGAATACAACAATCAGCTAGCTGACCCGGCCACGCGTTGCACGCGTTGTGCTGCCACGGAAACAAGGAAAACCACATCCTTCCATTACAGGCATATTCAAAGCTAAGACATTGGGGAGACTTTACACGGTACATCCAAAGCAACGTGAGTGCTTCTATTTACGTTTGTTATTGGTGAATGTTTCCGGACCAACGTCTTTTGAATTTTTACGAACAGTTAATGGTCGAGTATTCAATACATACCAGGATGCATGTCGTGAACTGAAATTGCTAGAAGACGATAACCATTGGGACTTAACGCTTGCTGATGCTGCGTTGACATCAACACCGAATAACATTCGTCAGTTGTTTGCAATTATTTTGACGACATGTTATCCCTCGCAAGCACAAACTTTGTGGGAAAAATATAAAAATTGTATGACAGAAGACATATTGCACCGAATTAGACAAACAAATCAATGGCAAAACATAGATTATACACCAGAGATGTACAATGAAGCATTGGTCTTGATCGAGGATTTATGTGTTCTTATTTCAAATTTACCAATTAATCATTATGGTATGCCATCACCTAATCGTCCAGCCACCTACTTAGTCAATACCGATTTACAACGAGAAAATCAATATGACCATGAAAGTTTAGCAACAATTATCATGAACAGTGAACCATTACTGGCAGCAGAACAAAAAATTATTTATGATCGGATTATGCTGGCTGTTGCTGCTGAACAAGGCGTTTTTTTTTCTTGGATGCACCCGGTGGAACCGGTAAGACATTTTTAATATCGTTGATTCTTGCCAAAATACGGTCGCAACAAAAAATCGCATTAGCAGTAGCATCGTCAGGCATTGCGGCTACTTTACTGGATGGTGGGCGAACAGCACATTCACCATTCAAGCTGCCATTGGACGTTCATAATAAACCAGATGCAATGTGTAACATCAAAAAGAATAGTGGAATAGCTGCAGTGTTGCGGAAGAGTTCTATAATAATTTGGGATGAGTGCACAATGGCACACAAATATTCACTTGAAGCATTAAACAGAACTATGCAAGATTTAAACAGCAATAATAAACTTTTCGGTGGTGCTATCTTACTTTTGTCTGGTGACTTCCGGCAGACCTTACCGGTTATACCTCGCTCTACTTTCGCGGATGAGATTAATGCATGTTTGAAACAATCATTCTTATGGCGAAGTGTTGAAACACTTCGATTGACCATAAATATGCGAGTACAATTGCAAAATGATCCATCAGCACAAATATTTTCCGAACAACTACTAGATATTGGGAACGGTAAAATAGAACTGCAACCAAATACGCAATGCATTAAACTACCAGACAATTTTTGCACTGTTGTTCAGGATAAAAATGAATTGATTCAGAGTATTTTCCCGGATATACAGAATAATTATTTGAATCATGAATGGCTTAGTCAACGGGCGATTTTGGCAGCCAAAATCGTTGATGTTGACGAAATTAACTTCCAGATACAACAGTTATTACCAGGCGATATGATGTCTTTTAAATCAATCGATACTGTTGTTGATGAAAATGAAAGTGTAAATTTTCCGATTGAATTTTTAAATTCATTAGATATCCCTGGAATGCCACCACATAATCTTCGATTAAAGATTGGTTCCCCTATTATTCTCCTCCGTAATTTGAATCCACCTCAATTATGTAACGGTACGCGTTTGGTCATCAAAAAGATCACCGGAAACATTCTTGAAGCAACCATTTTGGCTGGGAAGTTTAAAGGAAAAGTGGTCCTGCTGCCACGTATTCCGATGATACCATCAGATTCTACCATACCCTTCAAAAGGCTACAGTTTCCAATTCGTTTAGCTTTCGTCATTTCTATAAATAAATCTCAAGGTCAAACAATGTCCATTTGTGGTTTAGATTTGGAAAATCCATGTTTTTCTCATGGGCAACTATATGTTGCGTGTTCACGTGTTGGGAAAACGTCTAATCTATTTGTGTTAGCTAAAGACAGGTTAACCAAAAACATTGTGCACCGATTGGTGTTAAATTAAATTGAATTCGAAAGTATTTATAATTGAATAGTACTTATATTTGTTATACAAATTAAATGGAAATAATAAATCTGATAAATTTTTATTTTGTACCTATTGATTTCTGCTTAATATCAAGTGTAAGAACATTTTAATTAATTGTGTTCAACGTACTTCCCCTTCAAATCTCAATCCAGTGAATTTGTATACCAACATCAATATTTTCGTCTTTATTGGTAAATAATTTCAAGCACAAACTTTCGCAAGCACAAACTTTGTGGGAAAAATATAAAAATTGTATGACAGAAGACATATTGCACCGAATTAGACAAACAAATCAATGCCAAAACATAGATTATACACCAGAGATGTACAATGAAGCAATTATCTGTTAACTCCAAATGATTCTAACAGATGTCGACACCTTTCGACTGGGTTGAGTAAGTAATCAATAGATGGCGCTGCTATGGTAAAAAATCAGCTCCAAGAATCAGGACAGCAGAAGGTCATGCACAAGAATCTCAATAACAGTGTAACGAACGTATTCAAGAGAATATCATAAGAACACTGTGACACGAGATTTATATATATTAAGATTATTTAACCTCCATTTAAAATTATTTTGCACTTATTATTTCAATGTGCTATGATAACATGTTTTTCAGTTCCTCTTTCTAATATTTAAACTATTATTATTATTTTCAGTCAAATGCCACCGAAAAAATCTAACCTCAACAACGCGAGCAGCAAAGGGTCACGACGCAAACGTGTTGAAAGAGCTCAGCAATTACCAGAACAAATCGAAACAAGAAATGCAGCTCAAAGAATCAGGACTGCAGATATTGGGAACGGTAAAATAGAACTGCAACCAAATACGCAATGCATTAAACTACCAGACAATTTTTGCACTGTTGTTCAGGATAAAAATGAATTGATTCAGAGTATTTTCCCGGATATACAGAATAATTATTTGAATCATGAATGGCTTAGTCAACGGGCGATTTTGGCAGCCAAAAACGTTGATGTTGACGAAATTAACTTCCAGATACTACAGTTATTACCAGGCGATATGATGTCTTTTAAATCAATCGATACTGTTGTTGATGAAAATGAAAGTGTAAATTTTCCGATTGAATTTTTAAATTCATTAGATATCCCTGGAATGCCACCACATAATCTTCGATTAAAGATTGGTTCCACTATTATTCTCCTCCGTAATTTGAATCCACCTCAATTATGTAACGGTACGCGTTTGGTCATCAAAAAGATCACCGGAAACATTCTTGAAGCAACCATTTTGGCTGGGAAGTTTAAAGGAAAAGTGGTCCTGCTGCCACGTATTCCGATGATACCATCAGATTCTACCATACCCTTCAAAAGGATACAGTTTCCAATTCGTTTAGCTTTCGCCATTTCTATAAATAAATCTCAAGGTCAAACAATGTCCATTTGTGGTTTAGATTTGGAAAATCCATGTTTTTCTCATGGGCAACTATATGTTGCGTGTTCACGTGTTGGGAAACCGTCTAATATATTTGTGTTAGCTAAAGACAGGTTAACCAAAAACATTGTGCACCGATTGGTGTTAAATTAAATTGAATTTGAAAGTATTTATAATTGAATAGTACTTATATTTGTTATACAAATTAAATGGAAATAATAAATCTGATAAATTTTTATTTTGTACCTATTGATTTCTGCTTAATATCAAGTGTAAGAACATTTTAATTAATTGTGTTCAACGTACTTCCCCTTCAAATCTCAATCCAGTGAATTTGTATACCAACATCAATATTTTCGTCTTTATTGGTAAATAATTTCATTGTACTAAAGGGTTATAGTAGTAGAAAGTCAAATAAGGAGATCACCATATTTTTTTACAAATACCATCTGTGTGAAAAAGCATAGTGGACTCCGTGACTGATGTTCTCTTATTGTTCCTCTTAGATTGTTTACTATAATGTAATATAACAAAAACTTTAGCCACAGCAACGCGTGGCCGGGTCAGCTAGTAATTGATATAATTAACCAAAATAATTAATCCGCATATAATTATTTCATTTCGACACTAGCTACATTGCAAGGTCTAATTCAGTCGTAGTGTGGAGAACACGGCCGGCTGCTCTGATTGGTAATTTTCCGTGGTATTTTCGATCAACATCAGGAGAATGATGGACCGGCACTCTAACAACCGTGTTACGGACCGCGCGCGATCTTTCCTTCCTTTTCCTTGTCCTATCTTTCCCATTCACTTACACATGCACTACAGACATTTCGGTAGCTTAGAACATGAATTGGTGCGATATCCCCGTTGATGGGAGATACCTGGGAGGGAAATTCCCGCCAGTCAACGAGTAGATCGGCGCCGGATGTCACCATCATGTGATGGAAGAACACAGCCACCTCCCGGGATAAAAAACATGCACTATTCTCTCGGGACTAATGAGCATTGCAGTTGACGCTCCCGCAAACGCGAAATAATCAATAGAACATCAATGTTCCCAAATATTAATGTTCAATACTAAAATATCGATGTTAAGAATACATCGGGTGAACACCCAGATGTTTTTAAACATCAGTGTTTTAAAGCTGTTTACTAACCTATGACATTAAATTTGGCGCGACAAAATTTAACTTAACAGAGTTCATTTTTATTTTGTAATCAATAAAAATGGACACAAGAAAGTCAATAAATATTAACAATTGTCGAAACTAAGCATGAACGCCCAGGACAGTCAGTCTTCAGTTGTGATTTTATGAACGTTTGCGAAAAATTGTGATTTTATGAACGTTTCTCTCACTAAAAAATATCGGAAAATGTAAAACATCAATCTTAAAAAACATCCGCTTTAATATATCGATATATTGACATCGATGTCATATCCTTTTAACGCAGAGGAGAAAATATACATTTAGTACAAACCTGAGAGCTTGCCCTTTTCAAAATGTAAGACATACATAAAGAACATGTAAATAAATAATTTGTTTGCGTAGGATCGATGCTCTTGTTGTCTGAGTCTGTTCCTTCCCTCAGGGCTCCATAGACAAATGCTTCCAAAGGCCAGACTTCCTTGTGTGTGGACAGAGCTCTATTCCTCGCTTGGGTATCAACGTCATGTTATACGTATTTTCGTATTTGTCACTGCAGCGCATCTGATCAGGAGGTTCTAGGGCTCGATTTTCAATTGTGGCAGGGTTTTGACACTAGCTACATAGCTAGGTGGAATTCAGTTGCAATCAGGAAGGGCATTCTAATGGCCGGCTGCTCTAATAGGTAGTTTTCTGTGGTTTATCCGATTAAAGCCAGGCGAATGCCGGAGCAGTACCCTAACAAACGGGCCACGGACCGTGCGAGATCTTTTTTACCTACCTCTCGGTCGAGAGATAGTCTGCTTGATGAAGGTACAAACCACGTTTGTGTGGTTCGAACACTCAGCCATCAGTTTCAAATTCCAACATTTACAAAGTTTTGGGAATTTCTCATCCATGAACAAATATTATGGAACACGTAAAAAACATCAAGTACAAAACTTCGATGTTAAAAAAACATCGAATTCAATACATCGATGTTTAAAACATTGATATTTTATAGAAGCATCGGTGTTTTTTTTTAAACATTGGCATCAATGTCATATCCATACTGGCTACTCTTCGTTGTTTTGGGTCAGCGCTCTGTTCCTCGCTTAGGTATCTCCATCATGTATAAGTACATTATCAGTGTTCCTAGTTATATATAATCATTCAAATCTAGTATGTATTATTTACAAACCGGGGACTGTTCTTTTAAAATAATTTCATATATGTCTAATCTTCATTTTCGTAATTATAAATCGCACAAAAAACTTACTAAGATAGTTTGTCGTAATTTGAAGTAATATTTCACATTATAACTACATAAATGCATGAGTGAGGACTACAACATTTCTTTAACAATGATGTGACGAAAACAATGCTTGGTTCTTTGTCTCGCCGGAGTAAACACCATCAGAAATATGATAAAGCGGTGCATAAACTGCGAGAACAAACGAGTTAAAGTAACTACTTTTTCTTAGGTTGGTATTCTGATGTACCATCTTCAATTTTTCCGCTTTCTGACAAGTGATACGAATACCACCAATTGGAAACCACCATCTTAACACAGACGGCAAGTACATCTTGTTGGTCTCGATGATTCGGAAGTAATTATTTTTAAATTTTGTATTGATATTATTATTTTTTTAACTTTTCTACTATTCACGGTAGAACTTTACGTCCATGATGACCAAATTAAATATTTTATATTATTTTCACTATCGTAGGAGGTTGGCGTCCTCCTGTAATTCCTAGCTGTAATTGAAAGGGGTAGAATCAATAATTTATAATTTACTTATATACTCAATATGTTGATTCTATTCGTATTATATAAAACCGCTAGAGCATGCACAAACTTAAAAATATGTGGATTTACAAAATGTGTTGTTCTTTAGCTGTCAAAAATGTCCAAGTGACTTGTTCGTTCCGACCTGTTCAATTAATAGAAAATACTAAGAAATATAATCAATGGAAATCATGTCATTAGCAAAATATCCCTGAAAAATTAATAACTTATTCAAAATGAAATGCTGGAATTCAATGTAGATGGCTGTTGTAGATAAGTCGTCTGCAATGACAAATATTCAAACTTAAAAAAGATGCTGTGGAATGCTACATTTCCTTTTTCACGATTGATATTTCGTAGAATCCTCCTTTTCTTTCTTATGCAAGACAAAATCTTCAAACGCTCTTTTGGCGAAAACGCGGCAAATTTTGGAGGCCAGTTCTTACAAAATATTCACTGGATTTTCGGCTTCTGGTAAATAAACTGCAGATACAGACATCACATTAATTAAAATAGGTAGATAAAAACGTTTATTGCTTTGTACGATATATTTTCAGTAGGCTAAATGCAATCGGCGTTTGGTCACGGACAAATGTCAATATAAAAATGTGTTCCCCTACGCGAGTTCAATGTGCAAAAGCCCGAGTGTGATACCCGGGGGAACATGAAAAATTTGTAGCCCCCGCAAAACTGTCGCATGGCCTTCGTTGGGACAAGGGAGATGTTCCTGGACATTTGAGTGATTCTGTGAAAGGTGTTTGGTATTTACAAATAAGATGCATACCTACATAATAAGCTAGTGGTGCTACAGAATGGCACACACTTTCCCTTATTAGTTTTCTATTTCCTTTGGTCTCGGTTAGCTATTTGATCTTCCCACATATTCGTGCTTGCTGCCATATATCATCGCCCAAAGTACATTTTTGACCTTTTCCTAATTTTTCGGTTTCCTAATTGTAAAGCGGAAATATTATTTTAAGACTATTAAAGACCAGTAAAAGGCAATTTTCTTTGAAGAACTTAGACCCGTTGTTAAAAAACTGGTGTTTAAGCACTGCCATAAATTCGAAATTTGAAGCATTTGAAATTTGATTTTCACAGAAAATTTTTGAGCTTTCGAAAAACTTCGTTTCAAGTCATTTACTCACAAATACAGTACTTTAACTCACAAATACAATAGTGTTTACAAATTTCTGCGAAAGTGTATTTCAACGGCGCGAGAGATCTTTCAAAACATTTACATTTGTGTAATTTTTGAAAGAAAAAATGCACCGAAATGAACTTTGTCATATTGAAGAGTGCAATTATCATTATTCGGTCGAAAGTTTAAAAAAAAATTGCAGACATTTTTGAGAAAATGCCGTTTGAGCATTTCTGAAAATGCGGAAAATGCGAAACTTTATTACATTATTTAAAACACTTGTACTCATAAATACTAATTGCTGCTAGTATAAATTTTAACGACGTAAGAAACAAGTAAAAAAACAACATTTTTGTAATTTTTGAAAAAACGATAGAATAGAGCAACATGGAGTTTACATCATCTTATAGAGTACATTTAGCACAATCTATATGAAAAGTTTAAGGAAAAAATTTGGAGCTATTTTTGGAGAAAATATTGCTTTTGTATTTTTTTTAATTTCACATATTGCATGCAATATTGAGCGAAAACTACTAAAAGTTTAAAAAAATGTAAATTACCTTAATGAAAGAACTGACGATGGAGAACAAATTTTATTTCAAGGAAACATCTCTATCTTTAATTTTGTACTTGTAGGAAGGCAATGGAAAAAATGCATACATTTGAATTTTTGAAAACTCAGAGTTAACCGTGAAAATCGTACCTATGCCACGTTTATAAGTGTATGTTACTCTACTCTTACAAGAAATTCAAAGAACAAAGGGTACCCCCCGTTAAGATGGTAAAAAGTTCCCTAAAGCCAAATAGTATATGAGTAGTAACACTATAATTCTAACATAAAAATATTATTTTTCATAGGTTTTTTAGCCCCCAACTCCCCACCACAATCCTCAAATCTAAAAAAATGTGTTTTTTTAATTTTATTTTTTTTTGTCCATATCAAACCAACTTATCTGAATGGAAAAAAATTCTCAACATAAAAAAATATTTTTTTCTAAAAGTTTACATTTTTTTCATATTTTTTTGGCGCCAGATTCAAACAAAAAAAATGTTTTAAAAAAATAAAATTAAAAAAAAAATTTAAGTGAGATTAAATAGCGGAACAGGCGCGAAAAAAATATCAAAAATTCCTCGCGGAACGGCGGATTTTCCCTATTTTTTTCAGATTTTTCCGATCACTGGGCTAGAAGTTACAAAATGTTAATCAATATTTCAACCCTTTTTTTCATTTTAAATATGTTTTGATCATAACTAAAACAATTTTTATACACAATTTGTTATAAACAGTTGTTATAAGCATGACAGAAAATATAATTTTTCAATCATTTTAATTTTGCAATTTTTCAATACTTATATTTTTACATATTTTTACCGCTTATTGAGTTATGAAGATATTCAATAGATAATAATATGATTAAAGGAAGTAATGAATAATCCTTTTGTCGAGTGAACATTTGTGTATTAATCATGTGGTGTTCAGTTTACAAATCGTGATTGTATAAAAAATATATATTTACATTTCGTTAAGATTCAACCTCAATCCTCATCGCTGTCTTCGTCGATTACCGCATTCTCTTCATCAAAATCAAAAAGACTTGTCAAGATTTCCGCCGGTCTTACTATTTTCGACTGGTATCGGGCATACGATAAATAAAAAATCATCGCTGCGACGTGTGAACAACACCCAACTGTTCTTCTACCGTTAGCACATGAACAAGCAAACCGCTGGATACCAGAAATGTCATTACGATCAGGCACATAATGTATATAACATTTATAATTCTTCCGGTTGATATGTCTAGAATGAACTTCAAATCGTATAATTTCTGGATTTACTTTTAAGTAACTCAAAAGAAGGGTATCGTCGTCTTCCAACATTTCTGCCAAATATGATACAGATTGTTTCAGTTGGTACGACCCAGTAAACAATATTTGCAATTCCTGGGACGTCAGTTAATAGAAACAGTCAGAAAATAGTAAGACCGGCGGAAATCTTGACAAGTCTTTTTGATTTTGATGAAGAGAATGGGTGACGCCGCGTCGAAGGCTGTGTTGCCGACGTTTCGACCAGCCCTGAAGAAAATGATAAGATGATCGATACGTCGGCAACACAGCCTCTAACGTGGCGTCACCCGGACAGCCAAGATCATTTTCAGAAACACTCACAGCCAAGATCATTTTCGGTATTAGGGGACCCCAAAACGTGTATTTCCTTTGAAATCTAGAAATCTACTTTTCGCAGCCCTACCTAACTTTCTCTATACTACGTATATTTCTCCTATATACGTAATATACGGGAAAGTAAAAGGTTTTATTGTACACTTCGTTACAAAGTTTTAATATGTACATTTGTACCAAAATATTGCTAGTTGGCCGATCACCAGTTTGTAGCGACTGCGACCGGGAGATCTAGAGTTCGTGACCAGACGGGGGTGGATTTTAATCTCGTTTCAACTGGTGCTAGAACTAGCTGTCCGGTGGAAAATTCTAGCGGTTGGCTGCCGTGGTCGGTAGTTATCCGTGTATTCTGCGATCAGCACCAGGAGAAAGCTGGAGCAGTACTCTAACAAATAAGGCATAAACCTCGCGCGATCTTTCTTTCCTCTTTTATGTTCTATTCTCACCCCTTAATTACACACACACTTACACACACTATACTACCATGTATGACGGGAGATCGGTTGGTGCTTAGAGCGTGTCTCGGCAGGGGCGGAGTTCCACTGATGGAAGTCCCATGTGAAATTTCCCCACAAACCGACTTCTATGTCGACGCCGGATCTCACCATAGAACAGGGGAGTAACACCGCCACCTCCAGGTATTAAAACATTAACTGCACTATTGGGACTCATGACCTTAGCAGTTGAATTGCCCGGAAACACCGATCTCTCTGCAGAGTCAACCACTTCCATTAAATGCTTCATTAGTGCGTCTCTGCTGCTAAGAGTACGCCTTCCATTCGTGGAGGCGATGGCTGTACACTCGTATTAGTAAGAAAACCAATTTACTCAGGTATATATTATTTTCTTCAGAACGTTAAAGATTCTTCATAAATATTGTGTAAGTGCGCCATCTTTTCTTAGTAATTTTAGTAATTTTAGTAATCTAGTAATTTTTAACTATACTGGTGGGCACTCTGGCAGGCCACTTCTGTCATTGTCAGCCCTTGCGGTGGCGGGGAGGTTACATAATGTAATGCGATGATTATTTCATTTCGCACGTCACTGAAGCAAATGGAAATAAATGAAATACAGTCGATTCTGATTATTGTGAACTGGGGCCAACATTTTTGGTTCACTACGTCCGAAAATGGGAAAATACAACATCCCATCAATGAACCAAATTCTCGTAGTTATTACAGTTCAATAAAATGTTGCGAATTCAAAATTTCAATGTGGTATTTTATCTTTAAAACAATATTTATTACTGTTTTCTGTGTACAGTTTTTATTAATACTTTAAGCCGACTCTTTTTCAGTGTCCCTAATTCTACAGTGTTAACAATTGACTCAATTCCTGTAGTTGACTGAAAAAAATTCTCTCAGTGACACGTTCGCTCACCTCTGCTTTACAACTGTTATTGAAATGTAAGTCTTGAGGGGAAGTTTCCTGGAAGTTATATTTCCTATGACTATATTGTCGATGAAGAGAGTTTACTATATGCTACTTTCGTTAAGTGGTACCTAACATTCACGTATCCGAGTCGTCTATATTACTTAAAATATTCTTAATCAATTAGAGAAAAATACTTCCTTTGCTTCGTCAATCGTGAGGTAATGTCTTACTTGTCTTTCGGCTCACCTGCACTGACTGAGGTAGCTTAGAGTGCAGTGGGGTGTTCATCATCTGACGACACTGCAGTACCTATGACCGGTTGGTCCTAGGATTCCAATCCCGACAGTGGCAGGATTTTCGACACTACCTACATACCTAGATAGAATTAAGCCTCTGTCAGTAGGAGCATTTTAGTGGCCGGCTGCTCTTATATGAAATTTTCCGTGGTTTCTCCGATCCAACGCCAGACGAATGTCTGAGTAGTACTCTAACAAAACGGGTCACGAACCGCGCGAGATATTTCATTTCTCTTCATTATCCTATCCTCACCCCGTACTTAGATGCTCTACACTATCACACACGCTGGGAGGCATGTTGGAAGTTAAGAGATTGTTATAGTTGGGGGTGTTGCCCCGCGGGAGAGATATCTGGATGGGGAAAACCCCACATGCCGACTTTTTGTTCGTCGCCCAATCTCACCACCCAGACGGGAAGAACCCCGCCGCCAGCCCAACCTTCAGCGATTAAAACATACACTACACTTACTGGACCATGACTATATAAGTTGAGCGTGCGGAAACCAGAAGAAGTTTAATCAAAAATCGAAATCTGTCTTCATTTCTTTTTCTTCTTCTTTTACCTCCTGTCACTACTGTATGTTTATTTAAAATGTTAAATGAAATATACAATTTCCCTAGATGTTTTAGCGCTTGAAATTTCCTTTGTATAGGACTGTTCCGTCATTAGACACCAAAAAGCGATATTTGTGATGCTTATAATCACGATATTAGTGATGTTTCGAGTGACTTTCAGTTTGTTCGTGAAGCTTATGCTATTTGCTGTATGAACAATATGCGATCTTAACTATCATTGGAAAAAATTAAGAGAGTTTTGTCATGTCACGATAGCTTATTTCCTTGGTAAGCAAAGTATCCCTTTACCGTCGTGAATAATAATTTCTGTTTTTTAACGATAAAAGTAGACATTTCAAAATAATGTTGGTCACCGCAGTCTCTAACAGTAGATCTCCCTTAATCCGCCATCGATATGGCGCTCTGGAGGAGGTGTGCTGAATTGCTGAAGGCGACCTGTTCGTTTGCAGGATATTGCCGTCCTTACGTCCACCGCCGTCTCCGCCACCGCCGCCACCTACGCTGTCAGGGCGGCCCTGCCCTGAGGCCCTGCCCTGTCGCCCTGCCCATCGCTCACGCCGTGGACCTCCTGGCTG
Organism: Gryllus longicercus; assembly: GCA_038098605.1. Lineage (NCBI taxonomy): Eukaryota > Metazoa > Arthropoda > Insecta > Orthoptera > Gryllidae > Gryllus > Gryllus longicercus. The sequence continues at coordinate 882,199 of JAZDUA010000084.1, read as the reverse complement.
GATCCGGCCCTGGGGGTAAGTGCAATTGCGTACGCCACTCCTAAAGAACACACCTACATGCTGTGTTTGTTGTTCTTGGTCTTGGTTGGACGAGCAGCGAGTAAATTTGCTTTTGTTACGTATTTAACGAATCAGCGTGCATTTAACAGCCAACGTTCGTTAAGGATTTAGCAAACCCACTTGTCGTATTGTTGCCGTTATTATTATTATTATTATTATTATTATTATTATTATTATTATTATTATTATTATTATTATTATTATTATTATTATTATTATTATTATTATTATTATTATTATTATTATTATTATTATTATTATTGTCGTTATTATTATTATTGTCGTTATTGTTGTTCATCTTACTTGGCCGGGCAGTGAATATTTTCTCGTAATAGTGTACTTTTATCAACTGAACACAACCAGAGGAACGACAAGCCACTGTTAACAGCCAGCGTTCGGTAACGATTTAACAGTCCGCCGTCCGTCAAGAACAATCAAAACAAATGCTGAAGTCTGGGTACTGGGTAAACTTATTGTAAGACACGATACGCATTACCTATATGAATTTGTGTTATAAGATGGTGGAATTGTCCCGTCCAGGCCGCGAAGGCAGGTCCAGTACAGGCAAAAGCCCTCGGCGTCGCGCGTCGTGACGTCATCGTCGCCTTCAGTGGATGGCCGCGCTGTGCATTTCAGCCCTTTCACTTGCGCGCCACCCCCTCTACCCCAACCGTGATGCCGCTGAAAGGCTCCGGCGAGTATTGTCGTCCCCAATAGGCACCCTCCTCCCCGCTCGTACCCACAGTCTCGAAAGCAAAAAGGTTGCCACAGCTAATATAAACGACTTCCTGGGCTCCGGCATCTGGGTCAATGACCCCCATCTCGATCAGTTTCCCTGATGCTGAGATGGCCCCTTGTTTTGCTTCTGGACATAAATGTAACTTCAAATTAACTTCTCCCTGTAGCACGTCACACACAGTTTTTAACTGTTTTTGACGTAAATAAATAAATATACAATATTTTGAAATTTTTAAATATACAATATTTTCTCGTAGTTGAATTCTCTTCTCTCGCACACGACTACGCCGTCCTCGGCATAGCTGCTTTGTAGTGATAGTGGGATTTAGTACTTTAAATGTTTTTAAATCGTGTTTTGAAAAGAAGATTTTACCATTTAATAGCATTTTGAAAATTATGATTTAGGATTTTGTAGTATATATTGAAAAAATTATGTGAGATAAAAAATATTTTGATGATTTTTAGGTTTTCACATTAAAATCAGGAAATAAGGGTAACTAAATTAATATTTCACTATTTGTAAACACGACTACTGTCAAATTGAATGTTTTCAAACATCGATGTGTTCTTGTCCATGTCACATCCTTAAAGGGAGAACACGAAGGAAAGCATCAAATGCAATTTAGCAATCATATCCCATATTCACGACCATTTCTCACTTAGTACGTGATTTCGCATTTTACCGTCAATTTTTCATTTTATCGCAGATAGAAAATCTTCAGAAATATACTGCACTGACCGAAATATTTTTCAGCATTTGGTAACATTTCACGTTTTTAGCAATTGCTAAAATCTACCATCTCTACTGGTTTGTTTGCGATAAGCATTTCTTTTTCGAGAAGTTCGTCATAACAACCACGTGTCCAGTTCGACTATCGGTTAATCAACTGCGCTGCCTTGTCTTTCGAGAAGTCAGGGCGGCTGAAGCAGCCTGGAACTCGAATCCAAGACGCGTCTCTGCTAGTCGCCCGACTTTAAGGAGCCACGTGCGCTGGTGTAGACAGATTTGTTTTGTGTGCACGCTAAGGAGTGTTGGCAGATGTATGTAGTAATTCTGTCTACGAGGATTGTGCCTGTCACTGGATATCTGCTTAGACTTGGTGACTTCGGCCTGGAGTTGGTAAATCTTCTGGGGATGACGAAAGTGCTTTCGACTAATTGGTACATCTGGTTATATTGTAAAAGGGATCGTTATCGGTTCAAGTTGGATCTTTGGAAATGCATAAAGTGCACATTGTTGACTTTTATTTCCTGTGTATTTTTTTACATAAAAACATTGCCGTCGGTGAATCGGTGAATCTGTCTTCGGCGTGAATGGTATTGCGGTATGCGTTAGCCTGTTCATTCACTCGCACATACGGCCGTCATGAGCCACGTGCATTCTCCTGTTGTCTGGGTCCGAAAGAGAGTGATTGGTGCAGTTCCTTGGCCAAGTAACTGGGGGCCACATACGCGCTCTGTAATCGATAAACAATGTGGACGGACTGTTCGCACTCAGTTAATCCTTAGACTCTGGTGACTTTTATGACACCAGGGGCAAAGAATGTTTTGCAACACTCTGTGATAATACTTCACAAAAATTTCTCCCTTTAGATATGCTATTTATGTCCATTTTTACACGTGATGTAAACGTTTCAGTTTTTTATGTCCTTTTTTTATTTGTTGATTTAAAAAAAGTATTTTTATTTGGTTGGAGCCAGAAATTGCACACTTGACATCTAAACTGCAAAAGAACAATTTTGTATCCATTTCCGTTCTGTAGTATTATGGTACGGTTTCTAAATGATTATGTGGCGTACGATTTGTCTATTACGATTTCGTAACTCTGTTTCAAACATTCTCATGCTGATAAGATAGACACCTATGTATAGTTATGAGGAAATACTAAAATATTTTTCTGTATACATCATTCTTTGTTATTTAGTATGATATAGTAAATAAAGCAAATAAATAGCATCACTTTCTCAATTATTAATTCTAAATATCATCCGTACACCAAATGCTTATAAATAATTGTGTGAAACCCTAAAAAGTGTCCGTGTAAGTACTGAAGAAACAGTATCGAAGGGTTAAGCATCGCTGACGCCCACGCATACCGCATCCACACACCGGACTTGTATTATTATTCATATTATTTATGCGTATGCGTATTATTATTCATCAATGCAGCGTGGAAATTTAAATAAGGTGCATCTTCAGAAATGTGAATTTTAAATTAAACTATAACCAATTCTGTTGTATTATTGTATGAAATGCAACTGTAAGAGACGGACCAGGGATCAACTGATATCACTGCAGTCCCTCTGACCGGGAGGTCCTAGGTTCCAGTCCCGACGATAGCAGGACTTTTCGACACTAGCTTGTTAGGCTGTGACACTAGCTAGGTCGAATGCAATCTCTGTCTGGAGGAGAATTCTAGCGGCCGGCTGGACTGATCACTAGTTTTCCTTGTATTATTCGATCAACACCAGGCGAATGTGCCGTAACAAACGTGCCTCGGACCGCGCGCGGTCTTTCCTACCTCTTCCTTGTCCTACCCTTACTCCTTACACACACATACTCACACACACTACACTACCACACATGCCGGGAGACCCGTCAGGGGCTAAGAGCTTATCCAAGCTGAGGCGATGTCCCGCTGGTGGGAGGTACCTGGTTGGGGAGATATCCGTTAGCCGACGGTAGGTCGGCGCCGATCTCACCAAACACCGTCACCTCTCGAGCAAAAACATGCGTTATACTTACGGGACTAAAGGCCCTGGTAGTTGACGTGACTGAAATCACTAAACAAACAATCAATCAAATATAAACTGCATTTTCATCCATTTTATAATCATGTATCATTAATCATAACTTTATATCATTTGCCATTCATGTTTTATCATTTAATTTATTCAATGAATAATACACTTCACATTAAATAGTACGTAAATGTTATTAATTATAATTACACAGCGTTGTATTCAGTCACAATTCCGTTTCATTCAGCTAACCAGCGTCAGCTCTCTTCCCCCTGGGCAACTCGCGACCTGGCGCGGCGTTAAATTCTTTTGTACAGAGAAGGGGTCCTCTTTAGTTCACTGGCTTAACCTCAGTAGCGGATCCAGGGGAGGCATGCCCCCTCCCAAAGCTTCGAGTTTTCGTTTGTTACTTTCATTTATTTGGCAAAATTGATTTATATGTTTATGTTGGAAGTATGTAATTATTTAATAAGTAATATTTTATAGTGTCATATGTACAATACAAACATAATATACAGTAGGCTGTAATAAGAAATATGTTTATTAATTAAGAAAAATCGATGATGATCCTCCCCCCTAAATAATTGGCTTGATCCGCCTCTGTTCTTCCTTAGACCATTTATCCCTCTCTTTGTACAGGCATAACGAAAAGTATTGAACGACGCAGCCGATATCACATATACGAGATTTATTGGTGAGAAATCTCATGTATAGCCCCGGTTTAAAAACTTTAACCCCGACAATTATTTACTCTTAATCGCCGTAATGACGGTAATTAACTGTAACAGACAGGTGAAGAATTTCCAAAACAATAATACGTGTATGTCTAATTTGCGGTAATTCAAACGTTGTGTGGGTTAAACAAGTTGCTACGGACCTAGCGCGATCTTTCCTTCCCCATCCACTTCCTTCCCTAAGTCGGTACGAAAGGATAGTCCCCTGTCTTACAGTGTCCATCTGCTATTGTTGAAGAAAATATTTGTTACGAGACAGAAGACTGGGAATTTTCTGATAAGGTCCCAAACTCTTGAAGAGTCTTACAAACTTCGTAGTTAGTTAACCGAAATAAAGAGAAAGGGCGAATTGGCAATTTGCTCCAATGTGGTCGTTCAAAAATCCGGAGGATGGGGGGGAATCTAAGAACTGACAAGTAAAACAATGACCACAATAACTTACGCAGCACAGTCTAAAAATACGCTTAGCGTTGTCTTATATGCTTCAACACTTTAAGACGGAGGTTGAAGTCAGGAACCTAGGTGGAGAATCACTACGATCCTGGCAAGAGAAACAATAATTCTTTTCGAGTAGGGAACTTTGCACGGGAGTGATTCCCGATTTCCCCGGACCAATTCGCACCTGTTTAAAGTTAAAGGCATCAAATATATTACGTGAACAGAAGAGCGAACCGATGCATAGCGTTTATTCCATTTTGCCTCTTGTACTTCCCGGAAACTCCGGCGCTGCGCTCTGGTGGCCAAAGGCGTCATCGGTGGGTGACTCGCATCGCAGCTGTGCCACCCTCGGCTCAACACGAATGTCCGTGAGGGTATACGTGGAAGAAAATATACTCTTCGGTAAGGATCAGTTTCTAGAAAAAAAGTTAAGAAAGCAAAGCTTGTGGCGCTTGGAAAACTAACGTTTCGGGTACTTATTACTTTCAACAACAAAAAGCAACACATCAAACGCATTCTATGTTTGTACATCCATTGGCCGGACTGACAACGCGATGTCTTTCTGCAATTTGTATATTCCTCTTTATTAATCTTATGCGCAGAATGTATTATAACATCAATGTTCGATATTTGCGAACTTTGCAAGCTGCCGAGCAAATGCTACATTTCTACTCTGAAGGTAAATGAAATATATTGCGTATTTACCTGATTCTAGAAAGTGGTAATCATCTTAATTAAAAAAAGTATTTTCATGTATCTGTTAATGTATGTTATCGTCTGAAATGTGGCGTTATATTCTCGAGAAGCACATCCTCTATTATACAGACATTTTTAATAATGTAAATAATTGTACGAAGAATATGCAAAATACCAGCCACATAATTTCTGCAGGTCTCTTTTATTGAAGTTGGAAAACTTCCTTGGACATGCGTACTCATTTACTAATCAGTCATATTTGTAAATATACACTTTCTGAAAGGTGGGAAAATATTTCCATACAATACAAATATCTATAATTACAACACACGTCCAAGGAATCACATGCATCAGGTGTCGGTTGGCTACAAAATACCGTACCGTAATCCAAATAGTTTTCTTTCACTCAATTGAGAATTTCGAGTTTTCAAATGTTGCCAGTCACAGACTTCAGTTGCTTGTTCGTAGCTTCATTAATAATTTAACCTTGTATATTAAGAGAGAGGTATAGATTCTGAAACTTATGACAGTACACTAAATGTACTTCGTCTCCGTACGCCACACACACTTTTTCACTTTTCCATGGCCATAAATGAAGTAAATTACATCGCTTTCATTACGATGTGAATAAATCCTTCCCCTTGTTTCAAATAGAAGTTACAGAGACGTCAGACACACTCGTATCACATTCTGCTCAACAAAATTCAAATCCAAACTTCTCATAACATCGTGGGTAAATCAAATTCCAACCTTCTGACTACAGCGTTTCTTCTCAATGAAATGTAAATTGTAGACTCTTCTATGTAGAAACATAGGAATGAATCAATCTTTCACTGGAGGCACGGCTAGTATACACAAAGAGCTCCTGCTTTCAGAAATAACTATGCCTCGCTACAGACGAGATGTAAAGGAATATATTTGGAGACAAATATGCCGATCGAAAGGGTTTAAATTCTGATAGTACTCTCACTTTGTTTTAAAACTGCTAGGACACACTTGATTTTATAAATCAAGTCACCAAAGCATTATAAATAACGCTCCCGTTTCGGGTATTAAAATTTACTTTTTGCTATGGATTCGGTTAAGATTGAAGGTGTGGGGTCGGTGTTAAGTAACAAAATATTTGTTCTGTTTTGATTTTGAACAGTTCCAAACTATGATTTTTTTAAAAACATCATTAAGATATTATACAAGACACAATTTTGCATATTTATGTATGTTTAAAGGTAGAAATGTAGAATGATATACCTAGTAGTGTTGTTTCTATGTTTTAAGATCTAATTAATTTCCAAAAAAGACGTTTTTTGTAATTTATAAGTTTATTTTAAACAAATCTTGTCCTTGTGCCAGATTAAGATTCATTCGTTCGTGTGAATATTCTTGAAGGTTATTGTGAAAAGTTAAAACAGAAAGCATTTTCTGTGGGCCGCAGAAGCTAAAATAAAAGACATAAAACTTTCATTTTATTGGCTTTTGAAAAACCATCGACAAGTCGTATATTTGCAATCTGCACTGTTATTCACTTTTGTAAATGTGAATCCTGAGAAATGTTTCACAGAATTGTGAAGATGTTTTAAAAATCAAAACTTTTTATTGGGCTATATTTCCAGCATTATATTTAATTAACGATTGGTTTTCTATTTGATTTTTTCAACTGTCGTTCTTTAAACTCGTATCTCGCGGCAATTGCCTTCAGTTGTGTTGGTTGCGAGGTTCTCTCGAGAAAATTTTTCCAATGTTGTTTTAAAGAATTTCACTAGCTTAGAAAATGTAAAGAAACAAAATGATAAGTGTAATAAAGAACAGGACGTAGATTTGAGTGGCCCTTACTTTTAGCCAAATGTTTTGCACAAAACATTCATTAGCAAAATAGTGTTTTGGATCAGAGGAAGAGAAAGTAGAAGGATGGAAATACTTGATAGTGAAAAATGATGGAGCGATAAAGAGATGAAAGGTTACGAAAAAGCACAGAATAGAATAATATGGAAAACTTCAGTTCAAACCTGTTGTATCAATTCTTTGAAAACAGGAGTATGACGCAATGAAAAGCTCTTAAAGGAGTAAATAAATGGCATTTGAATATATTTGTATAGAAACAATAATGATAATGCGTTAGCGAAAATGATGTGGCAAGTTTGTTCATATAATTTCTAATAAAGAAAATAAATCTTGCTTGGCCTTTCCTTTACATTTTTCTAGCAGTAACCATGGAGTCAACAAAAGAATGAAAAATTATATCCGATATTTTTGCTTAGTACGATTTATCGGAAACCCATTGTATCGTTCCTGAAAATTTCGTAGGAAAAAAGGAAATCAATAAACGAACGGATCCAGTTTAAGCCCGCGGAAGAACGCATTTTCTCGAAATAAAAGAAAGTGATTTTTATTGTGGGTTGAATACGGCTGTTGCCGGGAAGAATATCCTTATAGCGTCTCCTCCTTCTCCTCTTCCTCCTTCTTCTAGCGCTGGACCCGACATGCTCTCTTTTCTTTCTTTCATTTTATTTTCAATCGTCTGCGGACCGATTTCGTTTATGACGGTATATAAATATGAGATTACTTTAGATCTCATATTTTCCCTCCTCTCTACTTATTACTTCTTTTATTACTACGTTATATATATTACATCATATGTATTTTCTGACTTAATTTTTAACTAAAATCTAATCTTACAATTATAACTAGCTGCACATGAATAGGAAACTCAAAGAGTACCTGTGGGATTAATTAAGTTATGAAAAATGCTGAGAATATGCTGAGGAATGAATCGAATGGGTATCTGTTTTTTATTCTAGTTGGAAGCTGGTAGGTGGTGTCTAAGCTGTATTGGGTGGTTTGGGTTATTGTGTTTATTTTGGAGAAGAAATTGTTAGATAGGAACGCAATATGGTGAACTGTAGAGGATAAATTTAGTTCTTTGTGTAGCTGAATGTTTGAGATGAACCAGGATGAGTGGTAAGTCTGAGGAAATGATTTTGGATGATCTAAAATTTACTGATGTTAGTTTTAGAGGCGTTGATACGGCATGCGTAAAGCATTAGGAGCCTAATTATTGATTTATAGATGTGATTGCAGTATTTAATGAGAGCTTATTATTGTGATTTAAAAGTGGCTTCAGTTGAATTAGTTTTATTTTGGCTTGCTGTGATTTTACTCTTACGTAATTTTTCCAATTTAGTCTGGTATCCAGATTCAGCCCTAGGTATTTGACAGATTGATTCTGTGGGATTCATGAAATTGGGAGATTGGGCGACGGCGGTGGTGTTTGGGCGGCGGCGATTGTGTAACGGTTAACGTAACGGACTGTGATATCCAAGTTGGCAGTTTCAAACCCGATCAAAGCCGTGGATTTGTAAGGGCGAAAAAATCGTTCGTATCCCTTACTTCGGAGGGGAAGTAAAGCTTGCTGTCCCATGTGACGTCCCATGTGACGATGTGAGCCTAAATGACGCCTCTGAGCTAAATTCAAATCGCCTTTTTCGCTGACCAAGAAATACCACCTTTCTCCGCTAGTGGGTGAAAGGAGCGTAGCAAAATTTGCGTGGTCAGATGGAAGAGGGGGCCCGAGTGGTGGTTTCTTGCTAAAATAAGCCACACATCAATTCAATTCAATTGTTTATTTGGAGAGGAGTAAACCATGGCTGCTCAACCCAGCGAGTCCGAGCTGACCCCGGCGCACGTGAATCTAGAAATTCGCTCGCGAGCTACGTTGTGTCGACGATGAAACGAACGTTTCTGAGCGGCTGCGGAAATGGCTTCGAGAGGGGAGTGCGAGGCAACTGAATAGCTATGGACTCCGAAGCGCGTAGCACGGAGGCAACGCGAATAACCTTCCGCATTCCTGTCTTCGTATGGGGCAGAACGTGCACACACGCAAGGCGGCGGAAATACAGTTTGAAATCAATATATTAGGTTCGGCGATTTTAAGACCATTAATAGCGATATGGAACTTTTTGCAAATGATTTTGCTGTGGACTTCGTAAAATTCAGATCACAAAGTAGTGTGAACACATCGCACCTCCAATAGAAAAATGAAAAAAGTGCGAATTTCTGATTTCTCGGAAATTGCAATTTTAAGTTTCGTAGTTCTGTAATACTCGTTATAGATTGTACCAAATATTCACCTTATAGCGGACAGTAATTGAACCAATATGTACTATCAACTTCAGAATAGTAGCAGTACCTCTTGGTAACTTCTTATCAGCTTTTAGCTGAAAAATGACGATTTCGCACTTGGGTCACTTTTCTATTGGAGGTGCGACATGATATACACATATTGATATAAACACATAAGTTGAAGCTAAAGATGAGGTGTGGATATATTTATTCCAAGAAATTGTATTTCTTGCTTACATGAATTTTTTCTAGAAAAGTATCGAATGGCACACGATCGATGACTCAAATAACAGATTCCGTTTTAATCTATTTGTGGGACTAAAGTCGATAATAACTATTTATTATCTGAAAATGAAACAGCTTAAGCAAAGATGTTTTAACGACGTTGCGTTCTTTGAAGTTGTCTTCAAAAGCTAAAACTTGAAGCACTGTTAATATTCTCTTACATCTTAGTGCAATTACAAGGAGAGTAAAAAGTACGGAAAAATACTCCGTTCAAAACGTTCTTTACTGCATCACTGGTTTTCAATTCCTCTATGTCAATAACTCACGGCCCAGTTGCTCTTAAAAATCAAGAGAAATAGTGCTTGGCCATTGAGCATTCCTGTTTTCCCTCGAGGGGACGGGGTCAAGTCCCACAATCCTGCAAGGTCGTTTCTAGCGGCAACATTATGCAGATGAAGCATCAATGCAAGCGAATGAATTAAGGTCTTTAGTTTTAATTCAGTGCGTGTGTAATGGACTGAATAGAGCTGAAAGGAAGGAAAAGAAAAAAGTAATATTAATATTCATTACACTTTGACATCCGTTATCGTCTTCTTCTACTTTGATTCTTTCTTCTTCTTTGTGTCTTTCATCTTCTTTGTGTCTTTCATCTTCTTTGTGTCTTTAATCTTCTTTGTGTCTTTCATCTTCTTTGTGTCTTTCATCTTCTTTGTGTCTTTCATCTTCTTTGTGTCTTTCATCTTCTTTGTCTTTCATCTTCTTCTTCTTCTTCTTCTTCTTCTTCTGCTTCTTTGTGCCTTTCATCTTCTTCTTCTGCTTCTTTGTGTCTTTCATCTTCTTTTTCTTCTTCTTCTTCTTCTGCTTCTTTGTGCCTTTCATCTTCTTCTTCTTCTTATGCTTCTTTGTGTCTTTCATCTTCTTTTTCTTCTTCTTCTTCTTCTTCTTCTGCTTCTTTGTGTCTTTCATCTTCTTCTTCTTCTTCTTCTTCTTCTTCTTCTGCTTCTTTGTGTCTTTCATCTTCTTCTTCTTCTTCTGCTTCTTTGTGTCTTTCATCTTCTTCTTCTGCTTCTTTGTGTCTTTCATCATCATCTTCTTCTTCTTCTTCTTCTGCTTCTTTGTGTCTTTCTTCTTCTTCTCTTTTCCTTGTTCTATTTAAGGGTTTCCCAGCTAATGTGAATGAAACATGATATTGCAGATGTCGCCACCACACGGATCGTGAAATGCATAAACCGCGAGCGGGCTCCTTCATGTAGGGGAGCAGCTACGCAAATTGCCCTCCTACGTTCTTTCTATCAACCTCAAAATCTAACAATGATGTCATGCTATGTGTTAGAGAATAGAGATACACCTGATTTACATAAATTATAAATTATCTGTCGATTTTAATCTTAGAGTAAGTTTTAGTGTTATCCCATTTCATTTTAAACTCATATTTAAGTTTTTATATTTTTTCTCAAATATGAAACTCAAAGAACTGTCTAAAATAAGGGGGAAAAATCTAACTTTAATAATACACCAGCTTGTTTGGAAGCTGCTTTCAAGGGATATTTTACTTATACTTGCTTGAGTTTTGTATTTTATAGCAAATTAAGTGCCAACAATTTCAGAAATAACAATTCTTTATTTGTCTTTGTTTGTAAATTTCAACATTTTGTTTGAAATTTCTAAACTGCGACGATAGCGCTCACGAGCATAACAATTTCTCGATAATGGTTTAAAAATGAATAAACGATGATTGCGAAGAAGCCTATAATAGTTTCTATTAAGTAGGATCATCGTTATAAGTATAGTTATGCTAACCGCAGACGTGTATCACAAGTGTGAGACGGAGTGGTGTTATATACTCAAAGCATTGTAGGATCAAAAGAGGAACTGTATAAAATAAATTAGACAAGAACTTTCTTAGTTGTTTATAGTCATGAAGACAAATATATATTGGTCTCATTTGCATATGCATGAATCTCACACTATCTAATAAAATAGCAAATTCTGACCATGCATTAAAAGACTTGAAGACATGAACTATATAGAAGCATTGCCGGAGTCATAAACAGAAAACGAGGTTCATTAAAATGCTTTCTTTGTATAATAATACCAGCATGATTCTCGCGGGATTAGTGAAAATAAGGATGGAGCATAAAAATGGTACCTAATTAACACAAGCAGATGTCTAGATGTCTAGAATTAACACAAGCAGATGTCTAGAATTTTATCGCCGACTCCGGTTGCTCAGTTCCAACATATTTGCTGAACAAAATTGCTGACCGAGATGTCTTGTATCTCCCACCAGCGTAGCACCGCCCCAGTCGGCATTAAAGCTCCCAGACGTTCTCCAGACCGTACTGCAGTGCCATGCATGGAAGTGCAAGTGTAAGGGGAACAGTCGGTGCTGAACGCGGTGTGGGGCAGAAAGAAAGACTTTAGAGACATGTTTTTAAAGTAAGCACCATTTTGAGAAAAAGCTCATAAAAGTTTTAATTCAAAACAAAATCACTTTTTACATGAAAGAGCACTTCTTAAAATATTTTTCTACGTAGTTGTCACAATTGTTCAAACGCTTGTCATACCAAGAAACCAACTTTTCTATAATGCTTCTATCTTCATATAAAGATACTGCTAGTGAAGGCAGCCACTTTTTCTGCGAAATCGCTGCTGCGATTTGCGAAAAACTCATCACAGAGCATTCTTATTTAACGATGCGTCTGTTTTAACGATTTTGTTTCTTACACTTTTTGAACCAATCCATCATTTACAACAAAAGCCGTCCACTCCGAGCCTCGTCTTTGTCTAACCCACTTTCTCACCATTCTATCACTCATTAGATTTTTACCTGAAACTTCTTCAAGTTGGCGGAGAATTTCAGCAACATTGCGTTAAAAACAGTGTTCAGAAATGGGTGTCTTCACTTGCAACATCTTTCTAAGAAAAGGGCATGGAAACATTTGACAAACATGATTTGCCGTTGTGACAAATGGTTGAACAAAGGTGAAAACTATATAGAAAAATACTTTAATAAATGCTCTTTCACGTAAAAATAAATTTAGCTTAAAAAAAACTTTCAAAACGGTACTCACTTTAAACGCACGCCTCGTAGTATGCGGCGGAGACGCGTACAGTATGCAACGCAAAGCTTATATTTAAGTACGAAAGTAAACTCTTTATACGAAAATAAAATGAAATAAACAAGTCACATTAATAAGAGGCAAATCAAAGTATCTTAATACTGTTATATTGCACAGCATGCGCCTGATTATTTAGCTTAGTAGCTCACTCGGGGTTGAAGGTTTGGGGGGTCTCTAGGCATACCACATTCCTAGCTTTCCATATATAGAACCGTGCGAACAATCCGGCAGGTTTCAAAAATGACTAACACTTGAGCTTTTGGAATAATTTTGTGAGGAGGAAGAGCTAATTTTTCCCAATAAAACTTATAATTTTTGTTAATAAGACCTGCTCCTTCATATAGGTATAATCTCAACAGACTCAAGTTCATATTTCTTTATATTCTATTGATACGGGTAATGTGTTCTCAGATTTTTTCTGTTTCTTATTTACTGATGTGATCTGCAGGATGTGTAACATCGATGATAAATGCTTCCTTTTCCTGTATGTTGTATAGTAGAATGTCTGGTATATTTGCCGGAATCATTTTTCAGTACACTACGTGATAAACAGTATCCAGACATGTAGCTGAAAATGACTTATCAGTTCGTGGCGCCCCCCATCGGTAGTGCTGGAATTCAATAGTGTTGACCCACCCTCAGCTTTGATGACAACTTTCACTCTCGCAGGCATACTTTCAATCAGGTGCTGGAAGGTTTCTTGGGAAATGGCTGCCTATGCTTCACGAAGTGCTCCACTGAGTAGAGGAATCGATGTAGGTCGGTGAGGCCTGGCACGAAGTCGGCGTTCCCAAACATCCCAAAGGTGTTCGAAAGGATTCAAGTCAGAACTCTACGCAGGCCAGTTCATTACAGGGATGTTATTGTCGGGTAACCACTCTGCCACAGGCTATGCAGGATGAACAGATGCTCGATCGTGTAGAAAGATGCAATAGCCATCCCCGAATTCCTCTTCAACAGTGGGAAGCAAGAAGGTGATTAAAAATCAACATAGGTTTGTGCCGTGATAGTGCCACACAAAATAACACGGCCCCCTTTGAAATGAAAAACACGACCACACCATAAGACCATTTTGAACGTGTCCGGATTCTTTTGATCACATAGTTTGTGTATTGGAAGGTCATAATACGTTTTGAACTGATTACTTTCTATGACGGGTTGGGCTTGGTATTCATAATAAGGGATGCTTTCTCCTTCTGACAGTAGCCTATGTTTGGTTGCCAGTGTTTGGTGTTATTATTATTATTATTATTATTATTATTATTATTATTATTATTATTATTATTATTATTATTATTATTATTATTATCTTACATCATTCACAGTATCTACTGGTCGGTATGTCAACCACACACAGGAATGATGACCAGGTGTGTGGTTGCTTTACTGAAGGTTCAGATGACTTCTGACAATACGGTATGTATTCAAAATTACTGAGTTTTGCATATTATATACATTCCTGGCATCCAAGTGAAGACACTTCAGTGCCCGAAGTGTCATTTTCAGGATCACTCCTGTAGCTGATATTATTATAGGCACAGTGTTCACTTTACTGAAGATCCACTGAGTTGCGACTTCATGGGCGAGATCGGTATACTTCTGGATCTTCTCTTGATCTATTATTATCTATTATGATCTATTATTATTATTTATATTCTTCTTCTTATTGTTATTATTATTATTATTATTATTATTATTATTTAGTTCTATATGATGATACAAAACAAAATTTTTTCTCGTCATGAATTCCAAAACACTATTTGTATTTTTGCTCCGTGTCTCCGCACCATCCGACGACTGAGGTCCCTCAGGAGTTCCTTTCAACCGCAAGGCTACTGTTTTGCTCTCAGCTCCCTTCTCGTGAGCCTCCGAGGCCTGCCGACGTGCAGTAGACTTCCAATATTGAGCTACTCCCCCGTCAATCTCTGTCCCTTTAATCTCCCTCCTTTTATTAGCATGTCTTCATTACGCAGGCCATTTTTCTTCCGCAGCCTCCTCGAAAGAAGGGTGAAAGCACTCGGTTTGCCGCCGCTTTTGTGGCAGGCAAATCCGAGGGAAGGCGACGGCGCCAATAAATCTCGTCGCACGGCGCCCTCTATCGCAGGTGCTGCCACGCCGCCTGCCGGCCAAGCGGTGAATTACTCGCCCGATCGCTCGCCAATGCAAACAAACCACCGCAGATTCCGTCCGCCTGGGGCGCTGCCTTCCTGCGGTTCGGTCTGTTTCCGCCTTTGTTTACGTCCGCCAGACACTTTGAAACGATTCCGTTGGGGCCGCTGGCAGCGGGAAGGGAATGGGTTTATACTACTTCGGATTGTCAGAGCAATGCTTAGGTAACCATGAAGGGAGTACGTCTTTTTTGTCCCCATTTTTTTAGGTAAAAACTCAATTCCACCACAAATATAGGGTCACTAACTTCGCACCTTTTTTCAGGATTGGGGACCAAGATCAGTATTTTCTTCATGTTTGTTTAATCTTGTGTTCTGGAAATTTATTTGTAAAATGTTCCGAAATTTCTGTTTTAATATTCTTATCTGTATTGTAAATTGTTACAAAAGTTATCTTTCAAAATATGTGAGTTTTTATTGCATTAGAAAGTTAATTGTATGTAATTCGTTGTCAACGATTTTTTAAATATTAAACTCAATGTAATACTATTAGCAACAGGAAACAGCTTTATTTATTATTAATTTTATGTATATATTTTTTTAGTATGATTTATCATCAATGAGTTTTAGAATTAAATTCAAAATAAAGTTATTATATTTAAAAGTCGCTAATTTTGTGGTCGTATTAACACAAATATGAACGTTAAGAAAATATTTATGGAAGCTCATTATAACGTTTTGGTAACGTGGTAAAATTAAGTTAAATAATTAGACATTAAAAGCTTGGAAGTATCTCTAAAAATTTATCGATTTGGAAACAACAGCGGTTCTCTCCGCAATTTTCTCGCCACACGTTAGCCACTTCTAAGATACAGACTTGACCAATCACGTATGAACCCGTTGTGTATAAGGCGACAATCGCAGTGCTTTTGACAGCAATACAGTAGCATTGAGGCTGTCCATTATCATTTATTTGTTTACTTATGTATTCAACGTCAAAATCCGGGACAGGTCAGAGGCTCAGAGCATGAACTGATTTTACTGCAGTGCTTCTGACAGCAAGATTCTTAGTTCAAACCCCTGACCCAAGATTTTCGACGCTAGCTAGATTGCTAGGTCGAGTTCAGTCGCTGTCTCAAGGAGAATTATAGTTGGCGGTTACTCTGACCGGTAGTTTCCCGTGGTTTCTCCGATCAACACAAGGCGAATACCGGAGCAGTACCCTAACAAACGGGCCACGGACCGAACGCGATCTTTCCTTCCTCTTCCTTGGCCTATCCTCACCCCTTATACATTTACACGCACTAGACTACCACAAATGCCGGAACAACTATCGGGAGCCTTAGAGCTTGTCCCGGCTGGGAGGGTGCTCCGCTGGTGGGTATTACCTGGCTGGACGAGATACCGTTAGCCAATGATAGGATCTCACCAAGTCATCAGAGCAGAGATCGTCACCGCTTCCCGTGAAAAAACATGCACTACACTTGCGGGACTAATGACCGTTGCAGCTGACACACCCGGAATTACTAATCAACCAAAAATCAAAAATTCGACGTCAAAAAGAGTTAAAAGCTGTGTGACTCTTGGAGTAGAATTGCAATATGCGCACGTTTTCCTAATCTCCGGAATCCCCTCTCCCTCTCTTAATTAAGTATAAATAAATGTAGGAACGATGGTTTTTGGTAAAATTTGATAACTGTGTAATTAAAACTATTGGCATCGGTCATTGAAAATTGAAAATTTGGCTTTCATCCCACATCGTGTCCCAACGTGAAGAAAGCGACTTACCACCACGACAATATGAAGATAATTGATGTCGCTGTTTACGAAATAACTATAGCGCGCTAGGAAAAGGTGTCTGTAGTGCCACCGTGTTGGTGAGAGCGCGTATGCAACAGACATTACGTTAATTAAATTATGTTGTTACAAGAAGCATGAGATTCAGCGCGTAACAAAATAAATAGTATTTGATAACGTAAATTGGCATCGTAATATATAACAATGCTAATAGATGTAGGAAGTGATGTCCTCTTCATTTGTGTCCTAGTGAAATGATTGCTATGAGCGTAAATTATATATTTAATAGGAGGCCTTTCGGCTCGGCGTGGAAGTGCTTTCCTGCATCACTGTATATCCACCAATACTTCTCAGAACTCAAGAAAACGTACGCTTAAAGTGAAGCTACATTTGCTTTCCCGAAGCAAAGAGAGAGGTCGTCCCAGCATTTGATGAATGGATCATTGGAAACTGGACGAAAAGCCTGTTGACGAGATAGAGATAATTGGAAAATGGGTAAACCTGACTGAGATGGATCATGTCCCATAACGTACCGCACATCTCAATTACGAAAGAAGCTCAGCCATTCTAATCCGATTAATTATCTTACGTACTTGTCTGTTATCCACAAAATCCTAAACCAAATCAAGAAAGATAAATTGCAACAATCACGGCACAGAATAAAACGATTCAAGTCTCATACTAAACTACTACTTTAAGGACCGCCCACAAGTAACCTTATTCACACCTTCTGAAAACAACAGACCTCATGACATCCTCTGCATATATGCACGTGTATCCTCTGCATAACATTCTCCAAACCTTAAACGACACCATATTTCCGTTACAAACGTATCTCCGAAAAATGCGTTTATCCACTTTACCATAGCCCACCATACACAACTCTCATTCCCTAATTCTTGTACTAATTGCATCTAAAATAAGAAACATATTCATAGTAAAATATGCGCATTGACTATTTCATTGTTCACATTAATCATTATATCAGAAAAGATTTCTTCAAATGAAATCTCTTGATCTCATACCTCTTGCACCTTTTAAACACATTACTGCGTACATTTAGAAGCATGTGTTCTATGGACATTCTATTATTGTTCTATTCACTCCATTCCGACAATTCTAAATCCATCCTTATTCACATAATTCTGCCCACATGTTAATTGTAAACAATCCCTCAAAATATTCTTGGAAGCAGCATGCCTTAAGCCATTCTCAAGTTTTCTACTCCACTAATCCTCTTATGGCAATAATAAAAAAAGCAGTAGTGCTACAACACGTATTTCTCGCTTTAATTTATATACACATATAATACTGCATAAAAATTGTTTTCAAGCAGCAACAAAATATTCTGCGACGAGTCTTGAACTCCATTGAGTTAACTCCCTTTGCGCTTTACCGCTACTCCTCACAGCCGCTCAGACAAAGTCGCTTGTGTGTCGACGCTTAAAAATCCAATTGTCTCTACCTTTATTTCCAATGCGCAATTTTCGATCATTCAGGGAGATCAACGAAAATGAGACCTGCACCAATCTTTAAGCTCCTTTACACTATCCGAGAACAAAGAACAAATATTTTAATCCAAAAATTTGGAGCTATTTTTTTTTAGAAAATGTGCAAATGCGTTAAGTAATATATCCACAAAAATCAAAATATCCGTTTTAAAGTAAGAGGGCCTTGAGTTCATTTAAACAGATTGAGGAATATCACTTTTGAAGACGATAACCTAAACGGTATAAGCGGCAGCGTTTACCACAGACCCACACGGATGTGGAGTAGAGCGGAGTGTGGCGGGATGGGGGAGGGGTGGCGATGGATGAGACGAACGAGGTGAGGTGAGGTGAGGTGAGGCGAGGGGGAACGGAGCGAAGCGAGGCGGGGCGGGGCTTAGCGAGACGAGGGAAGCGAATTGAATTGAATTATAGCCTTATTTTACGTGGCGAGACTCAGGCCATGAGGCCTGCTCATCCGTCTGTCCACGCAAAATTCTCTACGCTCCTTTCACTAACTGGCAGAGAAAGGAGGTATTTCTTGGGCGAGAAAAGGGCGATTTGAATTTAGCTCAGAGGCGTCATTTAGGCTTGACGATCTTTTACATGCAAGTAAATCTACTAACATCGAACAGCCGGATTTACTTCCCCTCCAAAGGAAGGCGTACGAACGATTTTTTAAGCGATGGAGGCCAATGCGATGCGGAGCGAAGCGAGCCATGGGAGCAAGGGGGCGGGAAAACGGCGGGGCGGAGCGAGGCGGGTCAAGGGCGGGGCGGAGCGAGGCGGGGTAGAGCGAGGTAAGGCGTTGTCAGACATTGCAGAGCGTGGCGAGACGGGGTGGGTAGGGGCATGGCGTGGCTAGGTGGGGCGCGGCGGGGTTTGGTCTGGTCCTGGCGTAACGTTGCGGTGATGGCGTGACGTGGTATCCTGTGGCGTGGCGAGGGAGGGGGGCGGAGCGTAACATGACTGGGTGTGGTGTGGCCGGAGTGGAGAGGCGTGGCGTGTAGTGGCGTGGCGTGTAGTGGCGTGGCGTGTAGTGGCGTGGCGTGTAGTGGCGTGGCGTGTAGTGGCGTGGCGTGTAGTGGCGTGGCGTGGCGTGGCGAGTAGGGGCGTGGTGTGGCGTGGCGTGGCGTGTAGTGGCGTGGCGTGGCGTGGCGTGTAGTGGCGTGGCGTGGCGTAGCGTACACGGTCGTGGCGTGGCGGGGAATTGCGGTAACGGGACGTCTCTTGGCGGAGCGGGACGTGGCGCGTCGCGGCGTGGCGGGACGGGCCTAGGCGAGGCGGGACGAGGCAGTGCGTGGCGGGGCTTGCCGTGCCAGGGCGGGGCTTGCCGCCGCGGGGCGGGAGCGGAGCCGGACGTGCGGTTGGCGAGGCGCCGCGAGTGATAGAGGCGCCGAGCGCGCTCTCGAGGAGGAGGAGGAGGGGGAGGGGGCGCCTGTGTTTGCTTTCGCGGAGCCCATTACGCCGCCGCCTGCTATCGCCGCGCCACACGAGCGCGCTCCCCGGCGGCTTCGCACACCAAAACGCTTCCAAAGGGGGCGACTGGCGAGTGATTCGTCAGCGTGTGGCTGCGACGGGGTTCAAGCAAATATTCAATTTCCGCGTGTATACTAGTGGCCTGGAGCAACAAAACTGTCTTCCAAAAAGGTGCGCGCATGCTGCTGATGAACAAATAATAAAATACTCAGTTATAACGCTACAACAAATTAAATATTATAACAAGAACGTCCTCATGAATAGAATAGCATAATATACTTCATATTCAGGAGAAGAAATCTTGAAAGCCCAATGCAGTGAAAGTTGTTCAATGCGGAATCCCAAGAGACCGGTGTTTTTTGCCGTATTAGACAAGATTCCGCATTATGCAATGTAATACAGTAGAACTTATGGTTGGTAGGACCACGATTAATATTCTTATTAGACAGATTTCCGCATTACGAACGTTTTACAGTAATATAGAAAAAAGTTGTCGATGCGTAACGCAATTCGCAAATGGCAAATATTTAACGACGGTACCCCGGAACCTTACTTTTGCATGATGTCAGATGTATGACAAGTGGTGACACACGGCGTATGAGAATGCAGTTGGTATGCGCAGTACGAAAATATGCGTAATAACATAATTAAATATTCGCATTTTTCAGGCAAAATCGAAACTGTTTCATTAATATTAAATTTTTGGAAATTAGTAATCGGTAAGCATGGGGCAATGGAAAGCAGTCACATAGATGCCACTGTATGTTCTGTGAGTTGTTGGGTATGTAACGAAAGCACAGACACCTCTCTTATTGCTAGAGGCTGCGTAGCATTTGTCTTTTTCTCAGAGCACATACGGAATTAGTAGTATAGATATTTCTATCACTGGAGGAGCCATGTAGTTTTGTCATAATTTGAACTTAAAATGCATAATTGTTTCCCCACCATTTTTAATTTCAATTCTTCTTCTTAAAATGTTGCACATTTCATTTTCATATTCAAGAGGAAATTGCTATCTACAAGATTGCCTCCACAACCTTTCTCACCTTTTATGAAAGAATTTTAACGCGCATTCTAACAATTCTTTTGCAAATCGTAAGAAAACATGCGGGGTGGGTTGTAAATTCCATAAAATGTTTAATATGCTTACTAAATGTATTTAATTCATTTAAATATTATACTACAAGTAATTCAAGGTCAAAGTTATGTTTTTTTCACAAAATGAATCAAATCGATCAACTAAAAATGTTACAATTAATTTCCACCCACTTCTTTTTCTGACGTCTTTGGGGAGTACATTTCCACATTTTTGTAGTACTATGACACCAGATAATTTAAGCCTGGCCCCTACGCTCAAAGTGGATGATTGAAAAGCATGTGCACTTTGCTTGTGGCTTTGTATTAAAAGCTGTTCTGGCTACCAGTTCGCACTATGACGATGTGCGTGTTCGAATAACGCCTGAACGACGTCTGAAATTTTGAGACACGGCTAACAAATGGGAATATTTTATTTATAAAACAGTTCAGGTACGTAAATGAAGCCTTTTCATTCTACTCAATACCTAAACAACTGCCTAGTGTGAGATAAAAACTAGTGGGAGTACTAACATACTACTACTTCTACATATTATTTTAACAAATATTGAATATTATAATATGTCAACTTGTATTCTACTAATTCTTCAGCCTCGTCGTAAAAATCATAGGAATCGAACATTTGCCTTCAGAGTGAGAAGTAAGATAAAGCCTAACGAGAGACATTATACGGAATTGTAAAATAAAGAATTACTATTTTCAAATTGAATGGTTCTCGCGATTTAAATTAACGACATCTTTCTAGAATTGAAGGGTTGAAGTAAATAGGGATCTAAGTGCCAAAAATCAAAATTTTGGGTTTTGATCGTTAATGTGATCTATGTGCCAACGCCAATAACGTAAAATAGGATCTATGTGCCAAAATGGGGGCTTAGTAGTTGCAGTGGTCACCTACAAAATGCGCTGGGTGTATGTGCCAGGCTGTCCAACATATAAAGGGATATAAGTCCTCCCGCCAGGTTGCCTTCTGTAAATTTCTGTTGCTGTCTGCAATAAGAAAAGTAAATAATAGGCCTATGAAAAGTAAAATTTAGTTATTAAATAACTAAATTTTACTTTTCATAGCCCTATTATTTATTTGCAAGATCATTATTTGTAAAAAAGGATATAAGTGCCAGTGGCACTTACGTCTTCTTTTAGGTTACAACATGCGGACTTAGATCCGACCTGATTTGTATAAGTTTTAATTTTATTTCAAGTTAATTTAATAAAAAAATAATTGTTTTAATGATAAAACCGTGCTTATAATACCTCATACTGAATTGTAAATTCTATTGTGTTTTGAAAAAATACATTTGTATGCTCACTACAGAAAAAACATGATTTCTGGGAAATTTGGAATTTGGCACTTAGATCCCTATTTACTTCAACCCTTCAATTATTGTCACTTTCTTAAATTCATGTTTTTGGCACATATGTGTTTGGCTAGTCTTCAAATAGCAAACCATTGTTCTAACCTAATCTTCACTGTATTAATAATATTAATTGTATTCTTGTATACATTCAAAACTAGCATACAATAACTCTTTCTACTCTTTACCTCGGTCAGGCAACTAATCGGAGTTGTAGAAAGACTGCATTTTATTCGTATAATACATAAAATTGCACGTGTTAAATTTGTTCAGTATATACTATGCTTCAATGTAAATTGGGTTGAACATTGTTCATTTGATTGCACATGGTGTATTAAGACAATGAATGGCAATTCGGAGTCTTTCTCATAAGATTTAAAGTCTTTTTTCTGTACAGGGCTTAGTGGTTAATTTCAGTACAAAATATTGGAATAATGGCTTGGTGAATCAGTTTTCTTCTTAATAAAAATCAAACTCTATTCACTTCCTAACATATTTTAATTGTCCTGAGGCAAGAGGTTTTGAAACATGCACAGTGTTTTCTAACACAAATTCACTAAATAATTAAACATTATGACTTAACATTTTCAAGTTCACCTTTTTTATTTTCACTAGCGAATATGGTCATTTAATTACTTTTTATAACAAAGTATAGTGAATAAAGTGCTAGCCGTGCCCTTATAAATTGGTGATACAACAAACTCTCGGCAATGTTGCCTCTGACTTTCACTCATCGTGTACAAAGACAGGTGACCTCCTATAAATGTCCACAAACAAGAACGAGGAGCACGTGGGAATAAACTTACGTTTACATGCGATGCGTTTGAAAGCAAACTTAACCTGAGAGATGCTGCCAACAGTAAAACACAGCACGCAAACAACGTATTGTACTTTGCCTTTCGCAAACTGCTTCGATTTCACAACCCAAGTAAAAAGAAACAATGTAATATTTACCTTTAAGATATAAAAAAAACATACATATGATGGAAACCAGTTTTCTTGCGAAGTGCAAGCACATTTTTAGGTTCTCCAGAACAAAGTAAATGGTTGATAGTAATTTTGATTTGATGCGAGTTAGTGAGGCAGACAAATAATCTGATTAAGAGACTTGATTTTAATTCCGATAGAATAGAAATACGTTTAAAGTACTGTGATATTTTTCACCCTTAACTTAGAAAACAGTTATTTGTTGGGGTTGTCAAGAATATGGTTACGGTTAGCTGTTAAATTATTAACGTGTATTTTATGTTGTCGGAATTTTTTATAGACATTTTGCCTGGAATAAGATGATTCTGTAAACAAATTAAATAACATGTATTTGTCTGAATTGTGTGAATTTATAAACTAAATTATTTTCAAACAAGTCTTGTGAAGAAATATTTCCACTTCCATCGTTTGGAGATACGCCATCTTAATTTATTTTGCGTGTTTGAAAATCTTTACTTTTGTAAGTTTAATGAAATTCTAACCAATTAGGAATCTTTGGAGGACGTAACAGGCATCTCTAGCGCAGCGTTTTTATCCTTTGTCTTCTTGAAAACTTGCAAATTGGTGACCGGAACCGCACACGTGAATGGAAACTTGTGCGCAGTCAGGCCTAGGGCGGGACTCGAATTTACGACCTTCGCATCAACGCTTCGAGAGGATAGCACCATAACCACAACGAGCGGCTTGTACTGCAAGTTCAATCTCTCCATTCACTTCTAAGTAACGGAGTTTAAATTTGGAGAAATTTGTGGCGGGCAATGCGGGTTCATCACGGGTTTTCTAAGTAACCCCTACCTCTTCTTGTTCCATGGCTTCGTAATTGTTTATCGCAACAGAATCTTATCATCACCCATCCATCAAAACATTAATTACAAGTATGTTCGAGCAGGACCGTCTTTTCACTAAGGATCTCATAATGTACGAGGAGCATTCAGAAAGTAGGATCTCATAGGCGTCAACAAAAAGAAAAGAAAATGTTATGGAAAAATGTTATGGAAAAATGTTATGTTGTAGCACATTTTGCACAGTTTTTTCACTTACTCGCTACCATAATAGAAACATTTTTAATTCAGAGGTAATAAAAGTTTGTAACACTATGTCGCAGTTTGAGGGAATGAGAAAATGATCAAACTCCACCCAACAGAACTGCTGCAGTAGATCTGTTGTGAGCCGAGCCATATGTGGCCGAATGTTTGACCATTCACTCTGTTTTCCACCAGGGATTTTCATCTCTTCTTACGCCTCTGGAAATCCCTGTCCAAAAAGAATTATACATATCGTAATGACTCATTGATGCGCAAGTGTCAGTCGAAGTACTTAACCAAAGCGGCAGATATCTACGACACAGGATTACAAATGTTATATCCACGTTATAAATAATCTCAGTTGTGGTTGTGGTGTTTATTGGGGAAAATTGCGCGACATGTGCTATATCCGTAACAATAAAGTTTCCACGATACAATTATATTTTTTTGTTGGCGACATAGGAAAACTTACATTCTTGATGCTCCTCGTAGATTTACCACCTCAGATAAAATCGTAAATCGTATGAAAGAACCACAAACTATTTTTTAAATGCATTTGTATCAGAGAGGTTATTTTTAACATTTTTTTATGAAAATATTGAGTTTTAATTCCAAATAATGGCACGCTTCCCGATCATTGGGTCTTGACTAAAATCAATGTGTCTAACGTAGTGACATCACTGAAGGCACACTTTATTATAGTTCTGGCGGTAGAAGGATTTTCTACTAGCTACATAGCTAGGTCGAGTTCAGCCGCTGAATGGAAGAGAATTCTAGCAATCGGCTGCTCTGATTGGTAGTTTTACATAGTTTTTCCGACCATCACCAAGCAAATGCCGGAGCAGACCCATAACAAAAGGGCAACGGACCGCGCGCGACGTTTCCTTCCCCATCCTTGACCTACCCTCACTTACACTAACATGCACTACACCCTAACTTGTCAAGAGGGCAGTCGGGAGCTTCGAGCTTGTCCCGGTGGGGGCCGTGCCCGGGCAGTGGGAGATACCTGGTTGGGGAAGACTCCGCAAGCCAACATGCACATCGGCACGAAATCGACCCATCCAGCGGAGAAAGATCACCCCTACACTGTGCGATAAAACATGTACTACATTTACGGGCATAATACCTTATCCGTTGACGCCACCAAAAAACACTAATCAATGAAAACAGGGGTATAAATTCTAGTACCTGAAAGGTTTGTCAGCTAAGAATTATGGGAATTAATAAAGGTAGGACAATATAGTTTGTCAGCTAAAAGTAATGGGGAGATAGGACAATATTGCAGATCGATTAAAATGAAAGAAGAATTGACAAGCCTACTGCTTTCAAAGAAACTATTAAGTGACAGAAGCTTTAGACGTGATGGGTCTGGGGCTATCGTTTCGTGGCTGGTGTGAATGTTGGAGAGTAGTGGAGGCCAAACACAAGAGATAAGGACCGAGCGTCAAAGAAGGAGAGTGCAGAAGCTCCCAGACGACAGATCACGACGATGATGATAGCTAGAGACGGATTGATTACGGTTTCCGAAAGCATCAACTGCGAAGGTCATTAGCCCCGTAAGTGTAGAAGCGTAGTTCATGTTTTTATCGCAGGAGGTGGCTGTAATCCCCCGCTGGATGCTAAGATCCGACGACTTACACATCAGCTTGCGTCGGCTTCCCCATGCAGGTATCACCTACCAGCGAGCTAAGGCTCCGTCCAGGACAAGCTCTAAGCTCCCGTCTGGCCTCCCGACATGTGTGGAAGTTTATTGTCTCTAAGTAAGCGGTAAGATAAGATCATAGAAGATGAAGGATCCATTGTTCGTTTTTCGAGTACGGCTCGCCACTGTTCGGAGAAATTGCCTCCATTGTTTGGAGAAATCGTGGACAACTACCGATCGGAACAGCCGGCCGCTAGAATTCTTCTCCAGACAGCGGATGAACCCGGGCTCCTGTCGAAAATCCTGCCACAGGGTTCGAGCTCCTGAATCCCCCATTAGAGTCACTGCAGTGACATCAATTGATGTCATGCGCCACCTAGACCCGTAGTAAAGATGGAAAAGCACCTCTCTGATCACAGCGCTGCTGGTCGCCCACCCCACTTGTTTACTTAGTTATTTTCTTATTTATCCATTTTAAAACTTATTTATCAATTTATTTATTTAATTATTTATTTATTTTTTGGGGATACTTGAGCTCGTCAGCCACATAACTGTGTATCGCAACCGTGTTTCCGTTTCGCTTTGAAGCATACCTACATTTGAGGCGCTCAGGTTAACAACGGCAGATCCCAACCAACCTCGCATTTTCAGTTGAAAGTATGACGGTAAACTCCTGTCACCTACCTATCGTAAGCTGAAATATCAAATGAAATAAGATATAACAAGACCCTCAAAATCCACCTTCAAAAATGTGTCTGGAGTGAAAGTGAATATGAACGAAAACAGAAAATTATCATTTTTCTCGAATCGTAATTCGGTTGGGAAATGTCTTTATTATTCTGATTTCTTCATTTGATGATTTGTAGATTTATTTATTTATTTACTTATTTATTTACGTATTTGTTTATTTAATTTTCTTTCGAGATTTTCCATTTGACAGCGTTTTGCAATCATGTCTCCGTTTTCCTTTGAAGCCTACACTCATCGTAAGTATAAGGGGTTTCATGAGCGTCCCTTGTAGCGCCTGAAAGGGACTCCCTTCCTCTGCCAGGCGTCGATCGAAGGTACTATTAGCCGAAGTGTCTATCGTGAGAACATTAGATCTTCTCAGGACGTGATATTGCCGGAGGAATTAATTTTGGCGGCCCCTCCCGGGGTTCCGTTGTACGCCACAAGCGTGAAAAGGCACACGAGCAATTTTCCGCCCACTGAAAATTCATTCCCTCAGCCTGGATTAAGTCTACGAACTTAAGTACGGGAATCCAGTGTGTTAACACCAATTTTACTGGAGTCATTAGCCCCAATATTACCAAGTGTGTGTGTGTGTATGTGTGTGCGTGCGTGCGTGCGTGCGTGCGTGCGCGCGTGTTTTTTGTGGACTCAGAAAGTCACCGAACATTGTTTTTTATAAGTTGCAAGTTTTCTAGAAAGCTAACAATTATGAAGTTTGTTTTTAATGTGCCTTTCGACCAATATGATGCAATTTAGTATGAGTCTTTTTTAAAACTTGAGTTATCGTAGCGTATTCACCTGTGAGTAAAAAAGGTTATATTCAATCAAAAGCTGAACATTGTAAATACCTTCGGAAATATTTGTAGCATTTGGCAATATTTTAGCCTTAGCATAATATAGTGCAACAAGCTGAACCGGAGGAAACATTCGGCACATTGAACATCTTTCTTAAAGCTCTTCTCTTAAAGCTTTACAGGCCCGTTATGACGGAACTATAGACGCGTCAATCTAATTTTTCATCGATTATATTCTGTTCGTTTCAGATCATTTATTTAGAGTCGGCGTACCCTGAAGAGATAATTATAAAATGTAACAAAAGGTTCTAGTATATCTTATTTTCTTTAAACCATTTTTTTATTTAATCGTTTGTTGAAGTACAATGTTCAGTTTACAATTAAAAACTTAGCAATTGTTTGATGACTTAATCTAATTAACTTAATCTAGGTTAAAATTGTACTTAATTAATCTTAATCTAGGGAGAGGAAACAAAAGCACCTCAGGAGAATTATTCTACATTTGCAAATATCTGGAGGAAAGAATAAAGCGGGAATCTGTTCTTAATTCTGGTTTTGTATCTGGGATCTTTGCCGAGTCTGTAGTGACTTGATGCCTTTATGAAGGATAAGTTTGTGTAAAAGTTGTTTGATAGGAACGCTATTTGGTGAGTTATTTCATTTATGTTTAGATCGTTATGAAGTTGTTTATTACTAATGAACCATGGTGCTCTTGTTATTGATCTTATATATTTGTTTTGAATCACTTGGAATTTGTTGAGATTGGTTTTTGCGGCATTGGTCCAGATCGGGCATGCGTATAATAATATTGGGCGAATGAGTGATTTGTATAGTGTTAGTGCATTTGACAGTGAGAGGTGGTTGTATGAGTTTAGTAGTGGTCTTAATTGGATGAGTTTGATTTTTGCCTGTTGTGCTTTTATCTCAATGTGTTGTTTCCAATTAAGTTTAGTATCTAAATTCAATCCAAGATATTTTATTGTTTTCGTGGTTGGGGTCCAGTTTATAGGATTATTATTTATAAGTAGCGGGGGTGGATATGCAAAAGGTTTTAGTGAGAAGACTTTTGCTGCTGATTTTGATGGATTTAATTAATTTTCCAGTTATTTGCCCAATTTTTATTAGATTTAGATGCTGTTGGAGCTGGAATTGGTGAGTTTGTAATGAGTTGCCGGAGATATACAGGGTGGTCGTTTTAACTTGAGACAAGTGAATATCTCGAGAAATATGCATCCTACGAAAAAAGTGTTCGAGATAAAAAGTTAATATTATCGTGGGGGACATCAGTCAGTGCTAAAAGTAGCCACCCCCCGCCCCCCCTTTGGGGGGGTCGGGGGGGTCACTTTCATATCTTAAATGGGAACCCCCATTTTTTATTGCAGATTTAGATTCCTCATAAAAAAAGAAGTAACTTTTATTTGGGACATTTTTTCCAAATTATTGATAGATGGCGCTGTAATCGCAGCAAATGCCATTTTTTGATATTTTTGAAGATCGCACCTGAGATAAGAAACCTAACAATGGGTTTAGGTTCTAGGGGCTTCCCGAAGTTAAGCACCCCAATGGTGAGAGGCAAGGGGACTCACCTTAAACCAGCACCCCGATGGTGAGAGGCAAGGGGACTCACCTAAAACAAGCACCCCGATGGTGAGAGGCAAGGGGACTCACCTTAAACCAGCACCCCGATGGTGAGAGGCAAGGGGACTCACCTAAAACAAGCACCCCGATGGTGAGAGGCAAGGGGACTCACCTTAAACCAGCACCCCGATGGTGAGAGGCAAGGGGACTCACCTAAAACAAGCACCCCGATGGTGAGAGGCAAGGGGACTCACCTAAAACAAGCACCCCGATGGGAACAGTAACTACTACGTCCACGTCGTTGTTCCTGGGTAACGCTAAAAGTAGTTAAGAGCTTTGAATAACATAACAGGTTATTATTTGTTTGTTTTGCAAAAGCGAAATCTAATAATTTCCAATTTTTCGTATTCCAGTCTATTTTTTGTTATTACAACGCCATCTATCAACAATTCGAGAAAATATCCTTAATAAAAGTTACTTCTTTTTTCATGAGGAATACAAGTCTGCATTAAAAAATGGGGGTTCCCATTTAAGATTCCAAAGTTGCCCGCCGCTCCACCCCCAGGGAGTGGAGGTGGGGGGTCATGTTTTGAGTCATACGATAAGTTTTTGAAAAATATTAAACACATGTTTTGCAGTTTTTCGATCCAATGTGAATTTCGCAAGATATGAGACCGTTTCCTTCATTTTTCTAGGGAATCGGGATAAATAGTTTTTTCCGATTTTAGCGCCATCTATTAATAATTTGGAAAAAATGTCCCAAATTAAAGTTACTTCTTTTTTTATGAGGAATCTAAATCCGCAATAAAAAATGGGGGTTCCCATTTAAGATATGAAAGTGACCCCCCCGACCCCCCCAAAGGGGGGGCGGGGGGTGGCTACTTTTAGCACTGACTGATGTCCCCCACGATAATATTAACTTTTTATCTCGAACACTTTTTTCGTAGGATGCATATTTCTCGAGATATTCACTTGTCTCAAGTTAAAACGACCACCCTGTATAAAGCAGTGTCGTCGGCAAATTGGGCGGTATTTATTTGATGGGAAGTAAGAATGTCTGCAATGTATAGATTAAAGAGAGTTGGGGATAGCGGCGAACCTTGAGGGACCCCTGCGGCAATTGGTTTGGGGTTAGAACAATGACCATCTATTGTTACTGAGAAAATTCTGTTAGATAAAAAATTTTTGATTATTTGAATTAAATAATTTGGCGTACCGATTTCGACTAATTTGAAGTATAGGGCTGGATGCCATATTCTGTCAAATGCTTGTGACACATCTAGAAATACAGTGGTGGTGTGAAATCCCTTTTGGAAAGCAGAGTGGATGTGTTCAGTTAGTCTCAATAGCTGGTGTGTCGTTGAGTGTTGGGAAATGAAACCGAATTGATGAGGTGGAATTGAGTTAGTTTTATTTATATGTTTGTTTAGTCTGGTGTGAATTAATTTTTCTAAAATTTTTGACATGATGGGTAAAAGACTGATTGGTCTATAATTTTCTGCATGTGAATGATTTTTATTTGGTTTTGCTATTGGATGTATTATTGAGTGTTTCCATGATTGGAGATAATAACCTATTCTTAGTATGGAGTTGTATATATTGTTTAAAAATGCGATGGCATTGTTTGGTAATCTTTTGAGAATGATAGTATTAATTCGGTCGTGACCTGGGGATTTTTTATTTGGCATCTTTTTTATTATTTGTTTAACTTCATAGGGACAGATGAATTTAATTTTGTGAGGAACGTTGTATAAAGGAGCGTTTGAAAATGTTAATACTTCATCATGCTTGGAATTTTTTATGGAGTCATTAGGAGTGAATGTGCTAGCAAAATGGGCTGCTAGAATCTCGGCTTTCCATAGGCGAATATTTTTCCCCAGTTTCAGTTGACAGTGGGGGAATGCTGTTCCTTTTCCTTAGAATTTTCTTTGTGAGTTGCTAAAGAGAATTGGTTTTAGTATTTAGTCCCTCAATAAATTGATTATATTTTTCTTGGTTGTATTTACTGATTGCCTTTTTGCAGATATTTGTTAGGTGATTTAATTATTTTTTCAGTTCTGGGATTTTTAGGATGTTCCATAGCCTTCTGGTTTTGTTTTTAACTTTTATTAGTTCAGTAATACTGGGAGGTAGTGGTCTTTTAAGTTTTCTTCTGGTGTCTAATGTTTTATATTGAGAGTCATTGATTGTTTTGATTATTATAATATTTAATTTAGTGATTTCTTGATTAATTTCAATTGAACAATTGAGGATTTGAAATTTTGGTATTGATTTTTCAACAGAATTTTTAAAATAATTCCAGTTTATATTGTAAGTATTCAGTGTGGGAGGAGGGGGGGATAGAGATTTTGTAAATTTAGTTGTTATAACAACAGGAGTGTGGTCTGAGTCTAATTCATGATGAACTGTGGAGTATAATGGGTCTTTCAAATTTGTTATTGCTATATCTAAAATATCTGGGTTTTTATTGGGATCATATGGGAAATGGGTTGGTTCTGTGGGCGTAAGTATTTTAAGCTGCATTGTGTTTTGTATTCTGTTTAAGTATTCACCGGCAGGGTTTGTGGTCCGACATCCCCAAGCAGAATGCTTTGAGTTTAGATCTCCTACTATGATGAAAGGATTGGGCAATTGTAGTAATTTATTGATAGAGGTAGTTTTTATTTTTATGTTGGGTGGTTTATAAGTCGTGACTACAGTTAGTGTTTGATTATTGTTATATGTTACATTTATCCCGATTTTTTCAATGCCTGGAGTGAGTGGCAAGGTTATTTGGTGGTGTTGAATACTAAACTTAATTAAAATTAAGACACCACCTCCATAATTTTCGTTTCTGTCGGCTCTGATGATTTTGAATCCTGGTATGGTGAATGTTTTGCTTGGGCTTAAATGCGTCTCTGTGATGCATGCGATGTCTATCTTTTTTGCCTGTAGGAAATGTTCTAGTTCGGTTTTTTTGTTTACGATGCCATTTGCATTCCAATTAAGAATGGTTAATGCTTTATGGTGTGAATCTGCAATAACTGTTACTAAATGTGGAGGTGATGGAGTTCTGAATACTTTGTATTATTGTTGGAATTAGCGAGTTGATGAGGTTAACTATGTGATTGGTGATAAATTGTGTGATGTTGGTAATGAAGGAGTTATTGTTGTCGTATTGGTTAAATTGATTGTTCGTTTTCTGATTGTGACATTGTTGATAAACATTATTTGCATTCATTGGTTGATAGTGATTATTAATTCTTTGTGTGAAGTTAGGAATATTGTTAGTTGTAGACAAGAATGGAAAGTTCGTTGAGTCATGATTGGGTGGTGGCGTGCGCGGTTGTCGGGATCTGGGACTGGAATTTACATTTTTGCTGTTATTTTCCACAATGTTCCTATAATATGGACATTCATTAGACCTGAGGTCAGCCCTGTGCTTCCCCATGCAATTCTTACAAGTAGGAGTTGATTTCTTTGATGGACAGTTTGCTGAAAGGTGGTTTTTTGCACAGAACACACACGAAACTTCGTAGTTACAGTTATTTCTACTGTGTCCATAGTCTAGGCAACGGTAGCATTGAATTGGACCTACAGTTTTCTTTCTTCTTTCCGGCTTTACTACGGAGTTGCAAATGTATTTTAATTCCAGAACACTTTCGATTTTTTCGGTGCCGTTGAATTCTACTGCGACTACTGGGATCGGGACATTGTTCTTGTTTAGTCTCGTGACCTTTGTAACTGATGGAAATCGAGATGCGATGTCTTCAAAAATTTCGTTTTCAGGAATTGTGGGATGAATGTTCTTTATCACAATTGAATATATCTTTACACTGGGATCTGAGTACGTATGGAATTGGTTATTAGAATTTATAAAGTATTTAACTGCAGCTCTGAAGTCGGATATAGTAGTGAATTGTATTTTAATTTTATTGTTCTTGAGTTGAGTGGTGAAGTTTTCAGTTAACTTAGATTTGATTTCCTTTATAAATTCAGTATGATTGCTAATTCCTGTTAAATAGATAGGGAGGATTTATTTTACTTCTACTGGTACTTCAGGTAACTCTTCATTTAAAAAACTGAATCTATTTGACACATCTACATTATAGTGTTTTTGCAAGTTGTTATCGGGGTTCAGTTCTGAGGAAAGTTCTGTCGAGGTCATGCGTTTGGCGTCTCTGTCCCTGGAGTCGCCTCTGTCCTCGTGGTTTCGCTTGCCTTGCATTACCTTGTTTGCACTCGTATTGTTACTGGTCCGATTCATTTTCTTACTTTCGGAATCACTTTCACTATCACTGACTGACCTTTTCTGCGCCTGAGCAGGTTGTGATGGTGGGAGTGATGACGACACATAGATCTGGCTGAGGTAGGCAGGGTTGTTGCTGTCCTCGGTGCTGGTTGGAACTGGCGTCGCAGCGAGGCTTATATCCATGGCTTCGCCGCTTGCTGGTATTGGTGACACTGGTGAAACGACACCGTTGTCGCCGTTGTGGACGATGCGCAGGGCTTCATATATTGTTTGCCCTGTGTCTGGATTAATGGCATAGGCCATTAATCTTTAATCTTTTTTTAGCTAGTTGTGATCAGAGCTGTTTGTACATGAACACTAGCACGAACACTATAGTCACTCGGTTGCCTCAATGTTAGATAAGAACTCTGAGGCAGCCTGTCCTGCGCGGAGCGATATCGACTGCGATAAGAGCGAACTGCACTGTACCGTGGTCGAAGAGAGAATGGTCTTCTTTAAACCCTGCTTAAGAAACTTAACTGGAGCTCCCTCCCGAATACTTTCCTGCAAGTTCCCTGTATTAGATAATAAGACCATAAGATAACCTGGAAATAAAACGAGAAATGCCACAATTTAATATTTTTTTAAATTGCGCAATATATAAAAGTACGGCGGCGAGTGGTTCCCCTGGCGGATATTTGGAAAAGTTTTGAATAGAAATTTAATTTTCGGATTCAAAATATTTTTTCACAAAAAATTAATCTCTAAAAACATAACTTTCTGAATCATTCTGTAACTCGTCAAATTGAAACTACTTGTAGGTTCCCTGAAAAGCCAACTTGAAGCGTTTCTGGCAGCATGTACTATGGGGGACCTTCACAATGCAACTGAACGTCGAATAAAGTTTACTTGATGGTCTAGGATGCATCGTTTACGAGTTCCGGCCGATTGTAACGCTGCAGCGCAATGTGTGATGAGGATTTAGTTTGCGCCTGATTTTCTAATTATCCCATAATATCGAATTTATGAGCATTTTCTTCTCAAATCTGTTTGACCTAGAACGTAGGAATATAATTCCTGATTTAACCACTCAGGGAGTTTTGTGTTAATGGCTTATTATACAATCTAAAACAAATCGTTAACGTTCATTAGTGTATTTAGTAAACTACATTACTATGCTGTGAAGTGACATTGACCTTCATTTTGCAGCCGCGTGCACCTTTCATTCACTGATCCCTTTTTTGTGTGGAGTAGACATCAACTGCAATAATATTGAAAATAAAGATTTTTTCCATAAAGAAATCTGTTCCTTCGAGACTGATCTTTAAATAGGTTCACGATCAATTTTCGAAAATGTTGACTGTTTTCTAGTAATTTGGGGCGATATATAGCCAATTAAAAAAATATTTTTTCTCTCAAAAGCCGCTCCAATTTTTTTCTTAATTTTTTCATGAATTATAGAAGGGATACTTAAAAAAATGGTGCGGGGCTCATTTTCGTTAAACTTCCTGAATTTTCAAAAATTTCACATTTCAAATTCAAATTTCAGAAATTTTGTGATGTTGTAGCACCACTAGTTTACCATGGTATTGCTAGGGTTGAAATCGTCCCGCAAGAGGGATCTGCTGTCTTTGACGGGAACGCTGCAAAAGCAGGAGCCCCTTTACGCCTGTACGATAGGCAACTCAAAATACTACCCTGTGAGGCGGAACGCAC
Source organism: Gryllus longicercus (assembly GCA_038098605.1). Taxonomy (NCBI): domain Eukaryota; kingdom Metazoa; phylum Arthropoda; class Insecta; order Orthoptera; family Gryllidae; genus Gryllus; species Gryllus longicercus. The sequence goes on along the minus strand of JAZDUA010000084.1, from coordinate 847,327 downwards.
ATCGCATGGCAGGCGCCAGGCCGCACAGTATAAGCATCCCAGCGGAAAATCCTTTAGAGCACAACCTCATGTTACTTTTTTTCGTAAATAAGGCTTACAAAAGAATATAACGAAAACTCATAGAAACTCATAATTTTTTAATTAAATTCATGTCTTTATTTTTCTGGCACGGTTTTCTAGTTATAATATTTCATGGGCATTAAAATTAAGCTACATAAATGTATTTCAGTATCGATACTACAAACTGAGATTACTTTCGTCTTTTGTAAACCAGAAAATATATCTTTTGCACGGATAAAAAATATTGTTTCCGAGAGTAAAGGATGTTTATAAATGTAAAAATTGTCCGACAACCTTCCTAAAGAAGCAATTAGAATGTGTCTTATACTTTTGGTAAGCATTATAGAGGAAAATATGTAATTCTTCAAAATTGATTCTAAATGTAATGAAAAAATAGTGAAAGTAAAATTTGTATCCATTTCTTCTACGTTTTAGAGGAGTAAATTGAAGATGGACAACTTCATTCGTGTTCTAAATAAAGGTCTTAAAACGATGTAACGTTTTTTGAAAATATTACGGATTTCTCGTAATTTTGGATCAGATAGTGACAATCATCCAAAGACAATTACCCCCTCCAAAACAAACGATTCCATCTCCTCGGCGGCATAATTCTTTCCTCTAAAAGTTCCATGAACAAAAATATTGTGCTCTATGGCATTTCGATATTATTTTAATCAAAGAATTTTCTATACATATGTAAAGAATTTGTGAGAATTACTATTGCAAATATGGAAAATTCTTTTGTAAGTCATAGTATACACTAGTTTCTTCTTCCACTAATCTTCTAAAGTTGGGTATAAATTTCCACTAATTTTAGTGACCCATCCCAGAGAGTTTGAGAGTTGCCCATTCTCCCAAATTGAATCTAGCAGAAAATTGCTTTCCGTGCTATCGCCCAGCACAAATTCTTTGGACTTGACAGTCATTGACCAGTAAAGAAGCCGAGCAATTTAGTGGAGACTGCGCTCCATGAAACGCGGCCATAGTGCCAGGGCGAAAACGGAAAAAACGACGATCTTGCTGTGTTCACAGCCTCCTACAGATACAAACGTAGAGCCTTCGAATTTCCTTTGAAATGTCTAATATATTCGATACGGCATTGTCTATCGCGATTCGATATTGGATCTTTAGTAAATGCCCATTTTATACTCATCTTCATATTTAAAGGAAGTTTCCGATTATTTGTTCACGAATGAGAAATTAAACATTATTGCAAAATTATACGTTCGTCTATTTTGACGTACCGTTAACAGGGATTACTTAGTACTGCGCAGGTGATTTTATTACACGGTATCTTTTAGAAAACTATTTCCTTAAACTATGATGTGTTGTATGTTTATGTTGTATGTCTCTACATAGAGGCGTTGGTGAATACAGAATGTATATGATGAGTGCTGCTATCGATTAAACGTTTAAGGAACTGCATTCCCTTTACTGTGTTTCCGCGTTTTTAGTTCTAATTTTACATCAATTGACTTTTTAAGTACCTGGGAAAATTTGTGTTTCAACTCAGAGTACAGTACCTTTAAGGAAAATAAAGTAAATTCACTGTTTTACGTCATTAATAATTAATCTAGTGCTATAGAGTCTACTATCTGATTTTCTTTGTTTTTTATTTATTAGAGAGGAATACTCTAATGGAAAATTAAGAGGTGTCTTTGTGCCAGCAGCTCTTGAATATTCAATGCAATATTTTTAAATATGCTGATGCAAGTTTTTAACACTCTTGTTAAATTAGTTAAATTATACATTTAGTTATTTTTTGAAAACTGAAAATTGAATGATTAAAAATTAATGCATAGATGATTCTCCCTATAATAGCATTCGTAATTCATTATTTTCTCAATCCATCACATAAGAATTTTCAAAGGAGTAGTATGAAGGAGATCTGTTTTCTGGACAATTCACTGCTATTGAAAGTGATTCGGCATGGGTGAATGTATTGCAGAAATTAGAGAGTTCATGAAATGGCCGCGAAGTACGCGGGACATCATTTACAAATAAAATATACGTTTCTTTTGTTAAAATAAACGTGTTCTGTTAGATTGTCAGCTCCCGTATGTGATGGCGCACATTTTCAGGGAATTTAACAATACCCTTTATTATACTCAAATTAAGTAGAAAAAGGGGTGACATTCTTATTATTGCCCTATAAAACACCAAATATGTCTACGCCTCTGGATATCCTCGTTCTGTTCAGTTCACTGCGGGAGATGAAGGAAGGTAGGATTCGTAGTGGGGGACGTGTGAACGTTTCAACGGCTGCTGCAGGCGCTGCGTGCTTAGATTTCTTCCAGTCCCGGGAAAACCTTTTGCCGATGGAGCGTAAACCCCACTGCTTACTGCACCGAAGGCGCGATCGGGTTTTGCGAGTGAGTCACCTCTCTGAGTATCAGAGTAAATGAAACATACGCGGTTGAGAGACCATCAAGTATGATTAAGAGTGTTCATGATGGCATCGTAACGGATAGGAACTCCATACACCTAGGCGGAGGTAGTGCATTTGGCAACACTGCATCCTGTGCTCTCTAGATGGCTGTATCAAAGGAAGATCTACCGAGTACACATGCAGTGCTCCACGATCGTCGGATATTGCATGGTGAGCAGGGGACGTGACGGAAAGATCGACACTGATTGACTGATTGTTACGGGACCCGTCAACCACTATTGCAATTTGTAGCGTTAGGGAAGTGAATGGATTATCCCTGGAGAAAGCGGTGTTCTTTTCCCATTGGATAGTGAGATTTGGTGACGATTACAGGTCAGGTTGCGAAGGATTTACCTTCGTCTTGCATCCCTGACTTGGTATCACCCTAACAGGTCACCGTTCTGGCCGTGTCCAAGTCCTCGACCTACCTCCCGATGCGTGAGGCAGTGTGGTTCATGTAAGTGTGTGTGTGTGTGTGTGTGTGAGAGAGAGAGAGAGAGAGAGAGAGAGAGGGAGGGAGGGAGAGAGACAGAGTTAGGGAAAAATAGGACTAGGAAGAGGAAGGAAAGATCGCGCGCGATCATTATCCAGTTGGTTAGGGGTCTGCTCCGGCATTCTCCTGATGTTGATCGGACAATCACGAAATTATTCGATCAAAACAACTGGATAGTGTCGAAAATCCTACTATCGTCGGGACTCGAATCCAAGAATCTCTCGGTCAGAGGCACAATAGTGACATCACTTAATGCCCTAAGCTACCCAAGCCAGTCATTGATTTGAGAAACCATTGAAAACTGCCGGTCAGAGTAGCAGGCCACTAGTATTCTCCTCCAGAAAGCGGCGAAATTCGACCAATAGAGCTACTTAATTCGGGAATTCCGTCACCGTTGTGTGTGTGGGTATGTGGATGTGTGTAGGTGTGGGGATGTGTGTGGGTGTGGGGATGTGTGTGGGTGTGGGGATGTGTGTGGGTGTGGGGATGTGTGTGGGTGTGGGGATGTGTGTGGGTGTGGGGATGTGTGTGGGTGTGGGGATGTGTGTGGGTGTGGGGATGTGTGTGGGTGTGGGGATGTGGGTGGGTGTGGGGATGTGGGTGGGTGGGGGATGTGTGTGGGTGTGGGGATGTGTGTGGGTGTGGGGATGTGTGTGGGTGTGGGGATGTGGGTGGGTGGGGGGATGTGTGTGGGTGGGGGGATGAGTGTGGGTGGGGGATGAGTGTGGGTGGGGGATGAGTGTGGGTGGGGGATGAGTGTGGGTGGGGGATGAGTGTGGGTGGGGGATGAGTGTGGGTGGGGGGATGAATGTGAGTGGGGGGATGAGTGTGGGTGGGGGATGAGTGTGGTGTGGGGATGAGTGTGGGTGTGGGGATGAGTGTGGGTGGGGGATGAGTGTGGGTGGGGGATGAGTGTGGGTGGGGGATGAGTGTGGTGTGGGGATGAGTGTGGTGTGGGGATGAGTGTGGGTGTGGGGATGAGTGTGGGTGTGGGGATGAGTGTGGGTGGGGGATGAGTGTGGGTGGGGGATGAGTGTGGGTGTGGGGATGAGTGTGGGTGTGGGGATGAGTGTGGGTGGGGTGATGAGTGTGGGTGTGGGGATGAGTGTGGGTGTGGGGATGTGCGCGCGATAAGTATCCAAGTGAGAGAGCGAGCCACTTGAAGGAAGTGGGGCCGAGCAGCGAAGCGTCCTCGGAGCGAGAGGTAGCGGCTGCTGCGCCGAGAGGCAGAGGGCGCGCGACGGCGTGGCCTTGGGGAGAGGGGTGGGGCCGCGACCCACTTCCTGGGGACGCCGCGTGGCGAGTGTGGCAAGGCACGTCATGTAACGTCACTCGTGGCCTAGGGAGACGCGCCATCATGGCTCGTCTGTAGGGGGGATCGCAGGCACAAAATAAATTAAACACTGCAGAGAAAGGATGTTGGAAAATTTTCTTTCATAAATCGAACGATGAAATTATGGACTATATTGCCTGCGAAAACCTGTGAACCCTTTCCTCGAAGCGTTCAACAGTTTAGGAAATTAATTTAGGGTATTAATAAGTAAATGAGGAACTTAACTAAGAATAGTAGGTTATAGAGCGAAGCATAAGTGATATATTGTGAAATGTGGTGTCGTGCAGTGTAGAGCAGAGAAATAATGAAGGAAGTGATTTAAGTGTCATAGTGAAGTACAATGCAGTGCAGTGCAGTGTATTGAGCTTAGTAGAAGCTCACACAAGACAAACCTGTCCTTCATGCTAAAAGCACAAGCAAAGTGCCATGGGAACTTAAAGTTTAGTAGAAGAAATGTTTTAGATGACATAAGTGGCTATAAAACATGTGCTGAGAAATATTTCCAGATATAAACATCTTAAAAGGAAATAAAATGTAAATTGAATATTTATGTGTACAAAGTATCTCCCAATACGAATACGTTTTGTAAATCGTCATACATTACACTTTAAAATCGTTGCCAAAACGTGAAAAGTTTGTGTTGGTATCCAGTGCTTGCAAAACTAACAAAACTTGAGTTTTATCAAACAAACTGAAGGAAAGTCTGCTGTGGAAATAACTTTTTGCCGAAGTGGCTGCCATATAGTATTCGCGACAAAATTCCGAACTGTGCTCTTCAAATGGCGACTTTCTCGATCAATGTTTCACAATGTTGGTACCGAAAAAAGTGACACATCTGGCATATTGTAAGAGAACGGTTTAATTCTGAACGGAGAAGTTTATTTCACATCAAATGACTAAATGATGTTAAATGATTCACTACGTACCGACTATTTAGTGGAACTATTTTAATGAAATTTTTATAAGTAAAACTAACGTATTTTTTAAAAATGTATTCACATAACATAAATTGGGATGTTTGAAATGTATCACTGTTTTTGTGTGCCTAGCTCTAGGCCAAGAGGTGATTTTACGACTTGAGTGATTATCTCAATTAGTCATGTTACATCAGCAAATGATTTCTCGTATTACTTTTAAATTCCCGATTTTCGAAATTACAGAGAGCTCAACAAAAACTGTTAAGCGTTTTTGGGCGTTTAATCATTTTAAGCGTTCTTGTTCTATCCGCGGGAAAATCTGAAGAAAACAATTTCGAGAGGTTTTTGAGAAAACGTTTCTTATTACATTGCAAAATTTACAAGCATACATTACGCAAAAACTACTCATTCTTTTCAAATCATTGTACATGACCTTTTTTAAAGACATGATTTTCAGAACAGTTTTTTAAAGGTAAAAAGATGTTCAAATACAACAGCCGGAATCGCTAACCATTGTATCACCAAAGAAATAATGCAAATTCTAAAATGTTTTTTTTCTCATATATTTCTTACGTAGTAGAGAAAGTACTGCAATGGTGCGTCAAAACATATAAGATGTTGCGAAAAAAACGTATTGTGGGGCAAAGAGTCCTAAAAATGGGTAAATCTCGCTCCTGAAGGCAGTAAACTATTTCCTGTAACTTGAACAATGTTGCAGCACTTAAAGCAAAAGAAATTACGTTTTGTTGGTTCTTGAGTTCTAAAAATTCTTAAAACTTCCTAAAACATTTGAAACATATCAAAAACAAGCATCGATGGACCTCACAACCTCCCTTCCCCCTTGCTATTGTCAGGGCTAAGAACAATTCTTTACAGGCAGTAGTCGACTTCGATGCAACCGTTAGACAGTCAGCAATTTGTCACCGGATTCGATCCAGTGAGGCCTTCGTTCGACGCTACAGGGAGTAATTTATCTTTATTGAAGGCAAATATTTTCCTATTCCGGACCAATAAACTTTGCGCCTTGCTTCAGCATGGCTCGTTCCTTGCTATATTGCACGGAAGTGTTATTTTCTAAGCGACATCCGCTTCAGAGGGGATACTGAAGGTAACCGTGCACACAAAAAAAAGAACTTCATTGCGCAAACGCTAATATTTTGACACTCAGATGCGACCCGATCATAACCATCGGTTGCCGCAAAGCAATTTCTCCTTCGTTGTACAACATGTCACGTTTGATATCGATAGCAGTTGACGTGTTGACAACACGATTGAATATACACGATTGAATATACACGATTGAATATACATTTATTATTCATTCACCAATAATGAAAGAATTGAGCTGATTGGAATTAATTTCTTGAGTAAAATTTCTTTTAAGAGCCATTTTTTTGTCCAATTAAAAATTAATTTGTTGTTTCTCCATTATGATTAGATGAAAGTGTATCTTGCGTTGTATCATAGCATTATTAATTTGCAATTACTGGCAGAGGATTATGATCTGTAATTGTTTCTAAATTCGCAAATGGCACAATCTTCCTTTGCGCTCTGTTGAAAAGAAAACGCTTGAAATGTCATCAGATAAAATCTCTAGGTCATTTTTGTGAATATCCTGCGTCACGGCCAACAATGAATCTTTTCATTGGCATCTGGAAGAAAGCAGATAGCAAGTAGCCCTTATGGAAGAGGTCGGCAACCTAAGACCCGCACGTCACCATTGTCCCATTTGAAAGTTCCAAGTGTCCCGCTTATGTTTTGAAGATATTGCATAAAAATAAAGTTCCTAAGTTAATGATCAAAACTTGATAATATTTGTTTTCATAATATTTAAGACTTAAAATTTTGAATATTTGAGTTGTAAGTTTAAAAGTATGTTATATTGTTCTCAATAAAGTGTACATTATTGTTCACTGAAAGACTTTTGAAATATAAAACTCTTTTTGTCTCATTTTAGTCGATATTGACCAAAGACCGAAAGGAGGTTTGTCTGCCATAAGGCTTAAATACTTGGGAAGTGCTGCACGGTCAAATCTCAAGTATAACGATGTTAGAGACTTCTTTTTACATCATGTGAGTATTTTCTGGCGCAGAAAACAGGCCAGAGAGTTCTGCACGTTGCGATGAACATGCCATTTTGCTAGATTAATATGCCATTTTTCTGAGAAACACTTCAATACTGGACAGAGTTTGTCGACGAATGCTCTTGTTCCTTAACTTTCAGAGGTTGGGCTGATATCATTGTGTTCGTATTGCTGGTTCAGGTATGAAGTTGGAATACGAATAAATAGAGCTTTGTAATGGAGTTGGAGCACGCTACGTTCTCTCAATTTATCCTTCAGCTGAAATTCAGAAACCACAGCGCAAATCTCAGCGTATCTAAACGAACTGCTACAACAACTCGTGAGTCTTCGTGAAAATGAAGCTTTTTACAAATGATCTGATGAGATACAGGCTGTGACGCAAATTCGAATAATAAAAAAATACGAAAAACTTTTCATACTAGAACCATTTTTCGTAGGTTGGAGATATATACTACCGTATGTACCATAACTATTGATAATAGTATTAAGAGGATTATCATGCCATTGATTTCTTTTTCTTTCGAGTGATTTATTCTGTATTTCTCAGTTGGCTTCGGTGATAATTGCAGATATTTTATCAACCTACTGATATGTTAATGAAACCATATTGTAACAGCGACATATTTTTCGTTGCTCTAGTGGTCTATTCCATAAAAGATATTCGTTGCTAACATCATAATTTGGCTTATTGATAAAGACTCATACTTCTTCTCGAAGTGAAGGCCTACAGAAATTATGATAGAAAATATGACCTTAACACGCTATGCCAACAACATTTCGTCCCAAAAAGTTACGGCGTCGCCGCTTCGAAATTTGTTTCTCTGTTTTAGGGAACTGAATAAAAAGACGAATAGAATACTACGTAAGCAATAATGATAGACATATATCATTGAAAGACATTTCTTTGTGCGTAAATAAAATAAATGTCACACTAACGGCATTAACGTTTTTCTAAACAGAACCGCATTCTGTTTTTTTCCTTTCGAGCGTAAATACGTTTTTCTAATAATCGTTCACATACAAGTCAGGAAAGTTCGCTGAGCATTTGCATAACATTGCAAACTACATTTGCATTTGCATTAGCATTCACTGAGCATAACATCCACACTCACGCACATACGCGCGCGCGAACGTATGCTCCAAACACTGTTGTAGTTTTTTTGCGCCACCAGTTGCAAAAAATCCAAGTCCAGCTCGAATTCCGCCGACGTGGCAACACTGGCGCGCCGCGTCGTGGCCGCGTGGGCGAAGGGTTGGGTGGGGTGGGGTGGAGGGATGGGGGTGATGGAGAGAGCGTGTCGGCGCGTCGGAAGCCGAGGGGGCAGCGGGGGCAGCGGGGGCGGCGGAAAGTGCTTTGCAACCCTGTCGGCACTTAACAAAATAGAGAACAGCATTTTCCGTATGATGAGACCTCGGATTAATATCACGGCAACGCCTGTTTAATTCTTTTAACACGCGAGTAACCATGTGTTGTAAAGTTCTACGTAAATTCAATGAGGTTATCCATGTTTCAAGGGTTTAAAAGTGTTAAAAATTTGTGTTTTTGTGGACAACGTTAATGTATACAATATTAGACACCACAGATACTCCTGGGCGCTTATAAATGTAATTTGTTACTACTGGAACAAATAATTGAAACCTTTGAACACAGAATTCAATATAAACATTTTCACGATTAACGTTTTAGAATGTTGTTTCGGCCGAATAGGGCCCTTTATTTAGTTACTGGAACGGATTGTGGAGAGCACTCTGAATCGATTTCAAAGATCGTAGGTTAAATTGAGCGTAAACAGTACGTTGTAATGATCGATTAAAATACACGAACAGTGTGTGCTACGCAAAAGTCGCGCAGCTGAATGAGCATTAAAACGTAATTTTTCAGTAGTGTTTTATTATTTAGTGCGTTATATTATAAACTGGATATTTTTAGGCTTTGTAAAATGGATGTACCGTTATTTGTTGTACACAAAACTAAAAAATGCTGATATTTTGCGAGTATTTACTCACGATCGAGAATTCGCGACTTACACATTATCAATGTGAGAAATGTGTGGTTATGAATTGAATCCAAAATGTTGTGATATCATATTTGTATAAGATCGTGTTCTTTGCTACTATGCATTCCAGCCATTTCTAAAGGATTGAAGGCCTGGTTTGAGGCTGGGGTGGATACAGACGATCATTTTGGAAGGGGCCATCATTGATTTTAATAATAAAATAATTAATTTAATAATTAATTATTAACGATTTAAATAATAAACACTTGTTTTTACATTGTATATTATTTTTGTAGTGAATATATAGTACTATACAATATTATTTTTTAAATATTTACATAATTCTAACATACACATTCAAATCAATTTTGCCAAATAAAAGAAGGTAAAAACGAAAAGTCAAGACCTTTGGTGAAAGGGGGGCTGGCCACCTTTCTCCCCTCTGGAACCGCCACTGATTTGCAGCATATGGTTCCTGCGCATATCCTCTGCTCCTGGATGTTTTAAAGGGGCTCGTCTTCCTTCTTTCTGTGCTTCCGGTATTTCGTCTTAATATCCTTTCTTTTTTTAACCCAAATCACAGTATTAAATGGAATTTTAATAGCGGCGGAAAAGGTATATTTTTACTTTATTTTAATTTCAATCAGAAATGACGGGAAGGTTTTGTGCTGGGTCTCTTGTTCCCTGGTTGTGTTGCCTCTGAAAAGAAAAATCCATCGAGTCGTAAAATTGCCAGCTTTGCCTTGTCTTCCCCTGTTAGTAGTGATTTTGAGTTATATCCTGACCTCTCTCGAGTGAACCAAAGATGGTATGGTTGCACCCAAATGTCAATATCAGTAACAAAACAGTTGTGCTTACAAATGGGTGGCGAATTATTTCAAATCAAAAATGAGGAAAATAAATCGCAAAGTCATAGCAATGGGATATGGAGTGTGGTATTAGAACTGGAAAAATCAAATTATAAAGCATGATAATTACGATATGATTGTATGCCTACAGAACGCTTAGACCTAAGGAATACGCTCTGTTAAGTCAACCGACAATAAGATATAGTATTCCATGCTTGACGTAAGAACGCTGTTCATTTTTGAACAGCATGGCCCCGAGGACATAAAATGCAGGAAGTGTTGAGATGGATTTGGAAGCCGTAGATATGCGGAAATGTTGAAAGATTCATTCCCTTCACTCCCAGCAACCGAGCCGAATGGATGCAGCAGTTAAAACGGTACGATTACTATTTCGGTTGAAACTGGGTAATAATTTTATGATAAGGTAGCGGGAACTTCTAGTTAATTGTGACGACTTCATATTGCAGACGTTAAGAGTTCAATGGTATTAATTTAATGTCATTATAATTTTTAATTAAGAAATCAAAGTAAAATAGACTCCCTATCGAGGGGAATTATGTTTGTAGATGGCGATGATTTTTACGGATTGGGCTGGAGATAGTCACGCGTAGGTGTTTCATGAGAAGGGAAAGTCGCGCTCGCGAAGTTATTTAGTTAAATCTATTGAGTCTTATGAAAGCTGCGACTAATTTAGAACACTCCGGGAATATTGGAAAAGTTCGTCCGTTGTTAGAATATACCACGATAGGATGGACACCAATGAGGGCATTCCACGGGTGACATCAAGCCTGAAGACATCTGAGAAGTCATCATATTAAGCTTACGAACTTTACTCAAAACCGTACGGGACGTTAATGATTTTGCAGAGGAAATGTTAATTATTTCATTAATGAGCACAATATAATTTTGTAATAATGTCATAATAAATTTTTAATTCTATTATTGAGAAAAGGAAACGATAATTTACAGTAGTTGCCATCACTTCAACAACAGTTTACAACAAACAGAACTTGCAGGAATCGCAATTCTGTACAGAATTGTACGTCAACAAATAAAAAGGGAACGTATTATATATCGAAACTCACGAGTACAAGTCAAATAGAAATGAGGTAGTCATGGTTAAATAATGTGAAAGCTAAGGAGCATAGCAGGGCAAGAAAAAATTAAATTAGTCATAGCAGTAATAAAAGCGATATCAGTCGCCCACCGAAGATGATTAATTATTTTAAAAAAAGGATGTCTTTCACAAATAGCTGGCCCAGTGTGACGCACAGATAAATATTAAATAATTAAGACTGAATTAAATAATGAGGATTATTCACAGGAGGAAACTGGTACAAAGTTTTCCCAAGTTTTCCGTTGCTTCCATTGTAGAAGTCGCTATGGATCCTCATATGAAACAATATTGAGTTGATATCAAAACCTAGACTTGGCTTGTAAAACGCCACGTTTCAGAAGTAAACGTATCGATTTCTAGGTACATATCTCAGCATCCCTAGCTGCCAGCAATTGGTGCATTGATTCATGTGTCTAACAGAGCTGCGTCACTTTTGTGAAGGTCTGCCTGAGGAATAATGATATCTCACTAGTCCTGTTTTACTAATCGTTCTACTCCATAGAAATTGTGTTTTCCAATGATCCTTTTCACGTTTACGATCGGTTTTGTTGCTTTGTACTTGTGTGTACTCCTCGGAATTTATCTACAAATTGCTGAAGACTTTTGGTGATTTACAGCTAGAGTTTGTGGGGTGTTCATTAATTCGTTTTTACCCCTTTCTAACGATAAAATGGTTTATCTGCGGTCTGAGTGCTCCTAAATGAGAAAAACGTAACTGTTCGACTGCGAGTGAACGAGCAAGGAAATTTTTACAGTTTATTTAATTACGAACTTGTTCCAGAGTTTGAGTCAAAGTAATGACCTGTTTGACGGGATAGAGCCGTGAATTCATGGAGGCCTTAAAGATGCTCATTTCTATCACATGTTCAAACTAGTGGTGCTACAATAGTGGTACTTTCTTACATTATTTCTAACTCTAGGTAATATTATACCGCTATATGAATCTGTAAAAAGTGATTTCAACCGGCAAACAATTTTTTCCGCCTGGAGACACGGAACTCGGGTTCCCCGAGTTAAATCGCCGAGCATCTTACCTCTACACCAAGCCAACTGCTCTGACGTACCAACTCGAGCTGATGCTTAAAAACGAATTGTTTCAACTCAATATCTCCATCACGCAATTTTCAGAAATTGTATATTTTTGTGGCTTTTTTCAAGAGCTGATATTTTATACCTCACTTTAAGACAAATATCTCAATCTTCAATTTTGTAGGAATGGAATATTAACATTTTACAATTTTAGAAAAAAGGGAGAGTTGGCTGAAAATAGGACCAGCACAATTTGTTTGCCGTACTTTGATACATACGAGGAGAAAATTTAAAGAAAACGTTTGGGACGGTTTTTGATTTTTGTTTTAGAAATTGCATAAATTTCAAGCACTAATTGCGCAAAAACTACTCGTGTTGTAAAATTAAACTGTGCATGACCTGTTTTACAGAGCTGATTTATTACAACTGACCTTGTCTAAGGCAAAAATCGCTATATTCAATTTTGTAGTTTTGAAATGTTAACTTTTTGCAATTTTCGTAAATACAGAGTTCGCTGGAAACGAGACTAGCACCATTTTTTACCGTTCTTTGATACATATAAGGAGAAAATTTAAACAAAAAGTTTGTATCCATTTTCGAGAAAAAAGTCTATAATTCTGACTACACCACGTGTTAGAGAAAATAATTTTCTATGTATAGGAAGATGATTTATTCACTTTTTCGTTACCAGGACCCGGCAATAAGAATTTTTCGGTCGAAAATTTAGTTTTCCGTCTCACAACTACACTATTTTCTGTTCTGACGAAGTCAGGTAAGAATACATGTCCTGGAAGGTGAAGTTGTTTTATGCTACTCAGCCAGAAGTCGCAAAGAATGAGTCAATAAACACGAGAAGCGATGAGCAGCACATTAAACTTTGCTTTGTACATTAAACGGTGTTTATGTACAAGCTTTGTACATTAAACGGTGTTTATGTACAAGCTTTGTACATTAAACGGTGTTTATGTACAAGCTTTGTACATTAAACGGTGTTTATGTACAAGCTTTGTACATTAATCGGTGTTTATGTACAAGCTTTGTACATTAATCGGTGTTTTGCATTCTCTTATAAGGAGGGCACCTGCAAATATGAGAAAGACTTTCTGTACCTTGGTATTGAATTTTCTTCCACAAGTGTTACTAAAACAACACATTGGATATTTCACTGGCTCTTTGATTCGGGGGGAGGGGTATGAACAATCGCAATTTCCCAGAATAGCTGATCAAATGCAAAATAGCAGTATGATGTGCGTTCAAAAACCTCTGGGATCTCAGAATTACTCCGGGAACGATAGAGTGGAGATTATACTGAAACATTGCTTGAAACATACAAAATGAAATGATGAAACATGTCTCTTAAGAAACATTTTTTTCATGTAAACTGTTTCGGTTTACTCACAAAGCAGCGTGTTTCCAAAGAATCGTTCCATCAGTAAAATTGAGTCAATCGAATATTGTTTCAAATACGGTCTCCCAATTTGCTAACTTAGTTTCGACAGCTACGCAACTTTACTTGGAATGCTATTTTGTATTTTCATATTAGACTCCCGGATAGATATAGAATATGTGATAAACCTTGCGCAAATATGGTAAATTGGGTTATGTAGTATGGATTTAAAATCTTTGTTTTATAAATGAAATCACATGTAAAAAAATATTAGCAAAGTAAATAATTTCTAAGCAGGAAGTCCGTACTACTGGAACAGTGAAATACTGCGAGAGATCAGAAAAATTCACATTAACTGAAGCAATCAATACATATAAAGAACCCTCTATTAGCCTATGCGTCTATGAGCGGATTACTCGAGACGATTTATTGATTAGCGATACCGGGTATGCCAACTGCTAAGGTCATTAGTCCCCAAGTGTAGTGCATGTTTTTTCCTCAAAAGGTGGCTGTGAACTTATCACGCTGATGGCGAGAATCGACAGCTTACCGTCGGCTAGCAGGGTTTTCCCCTACCATGTATCTCCCAACAGCACGGCACCGCCTCACCCAGGACCAGCTCTAAGCTCCCAACTGGTCTCCCGGCATTTGTGGTAGAGTAATGCATGTTTGTGTGAGTGTGTGTGTGTGTGTAAGTAGTGAGGATAGAACAAGGAATCGGAGGTAAGGCTCGCGCGCGGTTCGTTGCCCGTTTGTTAGAGTACTCCTCCGGCATTCGCCTGGTGTAGAAACCACTGAAAACCGATCACAGCAGCCGACCACTAAAATAATACTCAAGACACCGACAGAACTGAAGCTAGCTGGTATCGAAAATCGTGCCATCATCGGGACTCGAATTCTGTGACCTCCGCGACAGAGGCGCTACCAGTTGATCAGTTGATGTCCTGAACCACCTCTTCCGATCTAAACGAGGTGATATGGATCAGAGACAGCATTGCCGTTGCACCTGCAGCATCGCTGATCAGTAGGTTCTAGGGCTCGAGTCCGACAGCGCCGGAATTTCAACTGTCAGTCTGGAGAAGAATTCAAGCGCCCAGGTGCTCTGGACGGTAGTTCCGTGTTAGCGATGCCGATCCTACTGTTTGTAAAATATTGTTCAATATGACTTGTGCATTATATAAATTAGTTTGTAAAAGTGGTCGATGCCATGTGAAAGTACTCTAAACGAGCGTTATCTGGATGACAATGTACATAATGTAGCCAGCAATGTAGATAAATGTTATGAAGTAAGAGAAGATTTGAGGGGTTCATAATCAAAACCGATCGAGTTCATTTTCCACGAGTTTGAGGAATTGAGTTTCTAAGGTTTGTACAGAAAATCAATCCCGGTGAAGTAATAAAATAAAAACAAAAGGCTCTGCGCTAATATGAGAACTAGGAACTTGGTTCACTATGACAGTGAACATAGTTTTCTTAACAATCATATAATAACAATATTCTTAAAAACGGTCTTGGTCTGTTTTGGTTGTGAACTGTTCCTTTTACTTAATGTTTCTTATCTCTCTATTGAAGTGTGATATAATTTAGGCTTACATACAATTTAGAACAATGTGTACATTACATTTTACAATTTAGAACAAAAAGTATATAAAAATACAATATATTATTATTCATAGGTTTGCAAATTTATCAAAGACTTAAAAAATCTGAATATATAATGGAGTGTACTGTAATGTTATTAAAATTATTAGATAAATGTTTCCTTCTTTAACCAATATTTGCACAAAACATTTTTTCAACATGAAAAACGATCAAAAATGGTAAAGGTAAGATAAACATAAATTATAACATAAGTAACATAAAAATTATGCTGACATAAAAATTGTACTACAGAGGGGGAAATCAATATTATATTATTTAAATAAACAGAAACACTGACGTAAAATATGTTTTTTGCTTTTGAGAAATTAGAACTCTTTTTATCGTTTGATAAACGCTCAAAATAAACGCTCATTACTAAATAATTTCATAAATACTCATTTAACTAAACAAAATAAATTTAATTAATTAATAAATTAAACTAAAAAATTAATACAAAAAGTAAATACTATACAAATAAATAAATGTCATTTTTATTCATAAAGATGCTATTTATTTGCATGTGACTGCGCTAGGTAGATAATGCGTATATTACATTTGTATTAGTAAAATAATTGATTCAAAGATGAACAAAACTAATAACAGCAATTGACATGCCCTTAAAAATGAAATAAAATTCAAAACTAGGCAGTGAATAAACGTTTTTCATAGCAGCTTGACATCCCACCGCTATGCCACATTCTGCGAGTATGTTCTCTATGTATTTTCAATGCTAATCTCGGACTTAATACGAGACAGATTATTTTGAAATATAATAACAGATTGTCTGAAAGAACTAAATAAATGTAGTTATTAACATTGTAATAAAATGTTTAAATTTTGTACGATAAGTAACTTCAATTTATTCAACTTGATCTGGAGTGCGAGAGCTTACGATGGTTTTATCTCTGGTGTGAAACGCGCAAATAAACGGGAAAAACACTTCAAATGACTCACTCCACCAAACGACGATCGAACAGCATTGCTAACAACTTCCATCAGAAATACATACATTTCGGTATTTCCACCTCTCGGACATCTATCACGTACCGTTGTAATCACCAGGCATTACCGCGGTCGCATGTTTGAATCCCGGACTGTCCAAGCTAAGCCCAGACTGACCCATCTAATGCCGAACGTTCCATAATTCTTGCGATCTCGCAGTTTGCATGGACAGGGACGTTCGTCATGGGATTTAACAACAGCTTCGCGTCGAGGCTACCTTTCAGAAACCTCAATAGGGCGTAGGGCAGCACCGCCAGACGAAAGGACACGCGAATGACCTTAAGACCGGTTCGGTGCGTGCGGCGGGCTCCGCGAGCCGATGGCCAGATAATGGAGCGAAGAAATGAGGGTTGGAAAACCTTAAGCGAAAGCTGCGGAATGGTCCCAACAAATGCTTTGGTATTTCATGAAGTGTCGTTTTTTAAGTGATAAAAGTTTTTTGTATACCAGCATTATAAACGACATTTTCTGTTGAAAGAAATGGTTCATAATTGGCCATTTTACGGCACATGTAATGACGTATTAGATTTCACGGCACGAATGATTGCGTCATCACATATTCAGCCAATCGCAGTGAGAGAATCGTGGGGAGGTAGAGGTACACGGAACAGTCGACTACCGTTTTGTCGTCGTGGGGTCAAATACGTGAGACGTCATAAAGTTGAATACCTAAATAGTACACTAAAAGGCGTATATTCCTTAAGTTTTATACTTAATTGCGAAGTAATTTGGTAATTAATTCAGCCTTAAGATTCACTTAAAACAACTTCAAATAAAACCATTTATTAACAGTAATCATTAAACTTACGATTTAATTCTTTGTACTCTATTTTATTTGAGACGTCACAAAGTTGTTTCGAAAAAATTAAATTTGATTTTCTTGTAAATTTATAATGCTGTTATACAAAAAAGCGTATGCAGCTTGCGTATGATATTGCTTTATTGCGTTCGTACAAATGTGAAAACTCGCTCTTAACGTCGCTCGTTTTCAAATCATGTACTCATGCAATAAAGCTTAACATTATAAACTAATAGGATAAACTACTATTTTATTTCAATTTAAATTTAAATCAATATTAGGCCAATTTCATTTTTATTCAAGTTTTGTTGCTCTCACAAAAAGCAATAGCCCTGTGTGAAGACAAAGAATTGATATGAAATAAAGCGCTAGATCAATTATCGTGTTGCGAAAATTAAGTGTTCCTTTTCGCTCTAGAAAAAGAAGAACGTGTTTTATATTTGAATTTTATTAACGTATTTATGCTCCCTATTTTTTTATATTTTCCATATATTTTATTATAACTTACCAGACATGACAGTTTTTTGCTCTGAAAGTTTCCAGGCACCTCTAGATGGCAGCGCGGCATCGGAGTGATCTTAAAGGAACATCTGACTATAAAAAAGAAAAAGAATTAATACCTAAATATACTCTAAAAGACGTATATTCCCTAATTATTATACTTAATTGCGAAGAAATTTTGTTTTAATTCAGCCTTAGAATTCACTTAAACTTTCAATGAGCGCCATAAGTGCAATAATTTTACCCGTCATGATACAAAAAATCTGCTAATAAAATCATTTTTATTTATTAAAAGTATTCATTAAGGTTACAATTTAATTATTTGTACTATAATTTATTTATTTACTAGAAAATTTGGATCAATTCTCTGCTACGCTTTTTCGTTAGGTGCCTCGGCTACAAAATAACACTTAACATCCAGTCTTTACAAATTCCTCTGTACCACTGCAAACGCCCCCTCGTTTATAGCGAATTCCCATTTACATGTCAGTGAACTCGGTAGTACTTCAATATCTATTCATTTTTACCACTACTCCTCTCACTTTTTCCACAAAATTCAAGAGATTTCTAGCCGTACTGTCTAAAGAAATTCACACCGTGAATGACTAACACGAAAACTCTCAGTTCAGTTTTTTCCCTACCTTTATTTTAATTCACCATGTGTGAATTACGAATCATTTAATTACTTACCCAAACACGTATTAAATCAAATATAATAAAAACAATGAAAATGAGTATCCAATAATGGAATACAAACTTTGAAGATATGCTGGCCAAACAGGAATAAATAAATTTTTAAAAAACACGCGATGCAAACATTTTCAATACATTTTAATTCTAAAATACTTTTAGGATCGATTTGACTCGCTTTTCTCGCATGGTTAGTAAAGTATTAATGTTTAATGAAATGAAATAAAAAGCACCCTAAAGTTTTTGACTTTCGATTCGAGATCCATCACTTCCTTCTACTCTTTACACCACTGAATTACATTCATCGTATCCGCTCCCCACATATCACTCAATAAACTTGTATTCAATATTCCATCGTGCAACACTTAGTAACCCACAAAACACCCTACAACCCAATTCACAGAAATAGTTGAATAAAGAATATCAAAGAGTATCCGCAAACGAATT
This sequence comes from Gryllus longicercus, assembly GCA_038098605.1. Classification (NCBI taxonomy): domain Eukaryota; kingdom Metazoa; phylum Arthropoda; class Insecta; order Orthoptera; family Gryllidae; genus Gryllus; species Gryllus longicercus. The sequence continues at coordinate 828,554 of JAZDUA010000084.1, read as the reverse complement.
TCGAATTTTGGCGTAAGAATCAAAAACCGTGCTATGAATAAAACCAACCCTCCCAAAAAAAGTAGTCCATGTGCAAAACATTAAATTATTCGTCCTATTTTATAATACGTAGTAGCTTGCTGGTACCCTTATAGAAAGTGTCGAAGACAGGGTGGATAAAATTCAAAGGTGGACAGAAAAATTCTCATTCGATAAACAAAGCACGTTCAATGGTTTTTTTGGGAACCTTTAGAAACGCTTAGAAAAATTCCATGCTTTGCGCTCTATTTAAAGCTTACATAAGATCAACTGCATTGGGTGAAATTTATAGCAGAATCTAGAAACTCTCTCACTATAGCAGGGGGATCATCCTTACAAAATCGAAAGCAGCAGACGGACGGACGTTACAAAACACTCTTTTATGAATCAGACGGTAAAGGATTGGAACAGCTCACCCTCGACAGTCTTTGAAACCTTTCCTCGCTTTGAAAAATGTTTAGAAATATTTTAGATCGAATATAATTTAGTTTATATTAACAATATTATCTAGTTTGTATTTGCAATTCAGAAATAGAAGAAGAAATAGAAAAAGAAATGCACGTGTAGTTATGTGCAGTGCAGTGCAGTATAGTGAGTTGCAGTGTAGTGTAGGGTTCAGTGAGGAAATTCGCAAAGAGAAAAAAGGTGAAATGGGCCGGTAGTTTAGTGCAGTGCAGCGTAGTTACGTGACGTCAAGTGAAAGGCAAAACGACAATAATATCGTACACAAAATTGTTACAATAGTTTTCATGCTGTGGTTCGTACTTGCTTTCATTACTTTTGCTTTCTCATAACTTAGGTTGTATATTATTATTGTGACAATATAATTAGTGTTTCATTGTTATAGTATTTTTATTATTGTATGAATATTATTGTAATATTGTTATTGTATTACCATTATATTATTATTATTATAAATTTCTGCCACCAGTTTTTGTAACTATTTGCAGAATACATTTATCTGCCTAAACAAGCATGGTTATGCAAAAAAAAGGTTCAGAAAGGCCTCATTTTGTAAATTACGGTCTAATGAACATTACTTGTCAGTCCCCTTCGTGAGGCCTCCGTATTGTAGGTTTCAAGGACAGGGACTTACAATTTCCAAATTAAACTTTTCAAGTGCAAGGGAAAAGTAAAACAAACGAACGAAAAACTTTCAAAATCTCTTTATATTATGATGTAATATGATAAACATACTTATTTAACATGCCCGATCATGCTTCAAAAGCACGACAAAATTACCTTTCTAGAGACGCATTTGAAAATATTGATTAAAGTTACAGAAAATAGGGTATTAGCAAGAGAAATAAAGAATGCTTTGAAAGGGTGGGATCGACAATACCCAACTTTGTCAAAATAACTATCACACTAACATAATAGTTACCTGCAGTAGTAACGTATCGAAATGAATGCGGGTTCGCCCGGAAACGTTTATCCGGCCGCCTTTATAAAAGTGTATAACAAACACAAGTACTGTTATTGCCTTAATTAATAAAAAATATTCTTTTACAAATTCATATTCATCAGTCTATGATTGCTATTTATCCGCGTATGATTTCTTGAACCCCTGTTTTGCTACATGCGAGAGGAGTAGAAAGTTTGATTATTATGTTGACAGGACTATTAGATCAAATCTGTGAGTCGTTTTTGATATAAAATAGTTTCTATTACACGAGATAAAATATTTCTAAAACTTGATTTTGTCTACAAAGCTCGTTCCCATCATTTATTCAGAATTCAACTAATGTTAGTAATGGAGTGGTAGTAGATAACCCGGGGCTCAAGAAAACCTGCGGGTATATGACTTAAGACATCAATGTTACAAACAGATAATATTGATTAAGAAACAAGGTTACTTAAGCTACCGAAGCGGAAAAAATCGTTCTTCTGGAAGATTTTTAATTTTTTATTTAACCACCAACCAAAAGTATTAGAAAAAGTATAGAGTAATTAATATTTCTTACAATCTCAACTCGTTGTGCGTAAAAATAGGCCATGTTTTTCCGCCCGCATTGCGGGCCCGAACGTTACCTTTCTGGCTACGAGCGAATAAATAGAACCATTAGTTTTCTCTTTCTATTTCATGGTTTCGAAATTAGTTCTTCCTTCAGTAACATTCGTCTGCTGGAAAAGACGACCTGCCGGTTTGTGTGGGCAGGAGTCTCCGAGGCATCCCCTGGGGCCAGAGAGCATGCAACATGCGCGAATGGCCGCTGCGGGGCGCCTCCGTCGCCTTGCTGGTGATGGGTGTCGGGGGACCCGTGCTGCAGTTGGTCCCCAACTTCGAGCTCCTGGGGGGACTGGGTTGAACTCGCTCGTGTTTCTAGTTCCAAAGTCGGAACGAACTGTTCTTTTCATGCTGCCATGTCGTTGGTGCCACCTGAACATACGAAATCACTTTCTTTTTTACTCTGAGTAGCGCTGAAGGCGGAACGGCTCGCTTGCGAAACGCACTGCAGGGAAAGTCTAGTGGCCGGCCGCTCTGATAGGTGGTTTTCCGTGGTGTCAATCAATACCAGACGAATGACACAGGAACAACCTAATGAACGGACCGGGGACCTTGTGCGACCTTTTTCTTCCTTGTCCTACCCTTTAATAAAGCACACACACACACACACATGCGTTACCCTACCACACAAAGGAGACCAATCAATCGACTAGAGCTCTCACCGATTAGAGCGATGATCCGCTGGTACGTGAAGTACGTGGAGGGGGAGACTCTCAAGCCGATATGTAGGTCTGCGCCTAATTTCACTATCCAACGGACGAAACACTTCCATCTCCCGGGTTATAACATTGTTGAGGCTGCTAAATATTGCTTAGATGAGTTGGGAGAGCATTAGCAGAAACTGCAACGAGAATCTCCTTCTGTGTTCTCATCAAACGAGAGATGTTCTGAAAAAAAGCGACACATAATTGACAAAGATTATTACTTTTCCAAAAGAATAAATGGGCATTGAAGAGATTGCCATGGTTACCTCTGAACAAAAATAAACTTTTTCCTTACGATTTTTACGCTCGGTGCTTATGCACGCCTCTTTTCTGCCGCGTTTTGGAGTTTGAGGTCACGAAGACTGAAGCAATGTGCTGGGAATTGCTTGCCAATACACCGAATCAAACTTTCCATGCGCCCAATACGCGTTTCACTTACTTTCTCTACACGATCGATACGAAACTGCTTGCGTCTTATCTGATTTTCAAACAATGAGAGCTCGTCGCGTCTGATGTGGAAAAAATTGGTTTCCGGGAAATCTGACATTGGGTAAATCTTTCGTTGCGGCCGCCCAGGAAGTGATGCAATTGGTGACTTTTCGAACCACATGAAAGCAGTTGGCAATCGATTTCCAAGAACTTTGAACAAAAAAATGAGTATTTGGTCAGTTGGGAAGGAATTCGCACGGTTTTTGAGCAAGATTAATCTCCGCGGCGGAAAGTTTGAAATGTATGATATTTCCTTCTAAAATGCCTTCAAAGAGCAGCGAAACTGAGCTGATCAAAGCGTGGCACCAAATTTGAATTAATTTGGCGGCCCATGTACCAACAAACAAGCACAACACAAACGGGACTAATTCTTTTGACGCGCAAGAAAAATTAGTCATTTAACCAATCTCCTCTCAGAACTACGCATATATGCACTTCACTATCACACATGTTGGAAAATCAGTCAGAAGCTAAGAGCTTCTGCCGGGTGTGGCGATGCTCCCTTGGGAGGGGAGGAACACCGTAACCTATGGATGCACTACACGTACGAGAGATATGGTCATATCGGACGGCCTCGGAGACCATTATTCACACACCCACCCACTCAGCCATAAATTTACTCGCAAAACGCATCTCTGTCTCGATCCTGGTGTCCTCTTTTTATCGAAAAAAGGCAGCGTAGACAATGAGTCTACTCCCGTCTTGCGTATTTCATTCTTATTAAACGCACATGCTGCGCACATACGTGTACAGCAAAGAAGTCTTGGTCGCATAAGAGATGCAGGTATTCCAAAGCAAACAAAACACTGTGGTGGTGGCTGCTGCCTCAGGGTGGCCACCTCGCATATTGGGAAAAATTCCATGTATGGATCGTAAAATGCTGAACTCTATTGACTCGTTCTGTACTATGATTGCGTGCTGTACGCAACTCGTACACACGTGTCTTTGACATATTCATTTCATAATGAAAACTTTTCATTTGTTCGCGAAAGACTCACTTTCTATGCTTGCTGTGTAACTAACTATTAGTGCTCATATTTTCTTCATAATTAATGCGCTCAATTATCAAATAATGTGTAATTAACCAGTATTTTTTTACGGTTTTCAACGCCAGACTTTTCATTTATTTTGCTTAGTAACATTTTGAAATTAAACGTCATATTGAAGAGGAAATGTCGGGTACTGAACGTTGTAGGTTGCGCTCTGCCGCTGTGCGAACTCTCTCTCTACTGTGAGATCGCTTGGCGCAGGCGTCGAGTGGCGAGAACGGGGAAACAGGGGAGGGGGGAGACTGCCAATTAGGCCCCAAGGGTGCGTCGGGCGCCGCTAACAGCCTCAGCCGCTGCTCCCTTCAAGGTCACACGTCCCGGCGGCGCCCCGCCCTCTCCGCTCCCCTCCTCTGCCGCCGCCGCCGCCACGCTACCCTGCGCCCCGTCACACTGCGGTAGGCCCTGCTGTAAATCATCTCTCCGCACCCCACCCCGCTACATTTGACCAATCAACACCTGACGCCGCCACACCTGACCCTGTTACACCTGACGCCGCCACACCTGACCCTGTTACACCTGACCCCGCCCCACCTCACCCTGCCACAGTTAACACCACTACACCTAACACCGCACCATCTGACCCCCCCCCCCATATCGTGGCAGTGGCCCGATACTCTGGGCAAAGAGGATTTCGCCCGGATGGCCGAGATCGCTAAGACAGTAGTACCGTAGCGATTTTGAGCTGAATGATCGCTGGTTCGAGCCCTGCCTCGGGCATTTGTGTTCATCCTTTCGCTACTCATTATCACTATATTACTTCACAAAGTTAAGCATATCATTATTGTATAGTGGTCGCAAATGACCTAGCTATAATGCGACCTTAAATTTCAAAAAAAGACAAGAAGAGGGGGGGCTAGTACCTGGCGCATGTGACTAACGCATTGTTTGGACTCCAGTACTAGCTCGGAAAGCTAGGAGCCCTGAGATGGCAGGGCTATTTGCTTTTGCTACAGGCGGACCCAACCCAGGCATAGAAGTTTAGCTCCCAATATTGATTTAGGTATAATTTGACCACCTATAGGAATTAAACCATTCAACCCTATACAAATCCCCCTTTTAAATACAGCTATTCTACTAGCATCAGGAGTAACAGTTTCATGAGCTCATCATAGTCTAAAAGAAAATATTATTGAATGGGGAGGTTGCTGTGAGGGCAAACTGCGTTCCGGTGGATACCGGCCTGTCGGCGTACTTGTGCGTCGGCAGAGGGTGACGATAAAAGCGAAAAGCTTAGGTGCCCACCCCGGAGAGTTGTGTATCCTGGTAGAATACGAGTTTATGTGGAATGTTAGCCCACGCACGATCCATGCTGACGTCACGTCTCCACCCGCCACTTCTCTGTCGTCGTTGTCACCCCACGCTGCATCTCACAACTCGCACGGCCACTCTGCGCCCCGTCCCTCTGCGACATGCCCTGCTGTAAATCATCTCTCCGCACCTCACCCCGCTGCGCCTCCGCGCCGCACCGACCCATCAACACCTGACCCCGCCACGCACGACCCCGATATACTTTACTTATCCCCACGACTCCTAACACCGTACGAATACCACCTCACTCCGTCGCAACTGACCTACCACTTATGTTCCCACCGCACCTCACATCACCCAGCCATGCCTCACCCGATACCACCATACCCCGCCCCCGCTCAACGTCTTACAGCTATATCCCCCCGCCACATCTCATGCTGAAACACATCACCCCGCCACAATTCACTCCACCACATCTCGCCCCTCCGCAGCTGGTATCTTCACACCTGACCCTGCCACATTTTACACTGCCATACCACATCTCGCATCATTTGACCTTGCCTAACTTCACACCGTCGAACCTGACTCCGCCACACCTGACCAAGCCTAATGCGACCACGCCATACCTGACCCCGCCACACGTTACTCCCAAACACAACTCTCCGATTCCAGCCACACCTCGCCACACGACGCTACATTCGTCACAGTTTCTAACCATAAGCCATAAGAGGCCATAAGAACGCTTTTGAAACTCATATTTATCGATTAATGTTGGCTATTAAGTATTAAAAATGAAGCTTTCGACAGTTATTGTGGTCGCAATTTCTGTTAAATGTAATTCAGATATCTAGATTCAGCGTTCATAAACGAATTATAGGAAATGTAATCACTAGCGATCCATTTTCTTGAAGTGTTGGAAAATGTTGGACGTGTTCTGAGTTTCAAGCTAGTATTGCTAAGATATAGCGGACACACCTGATGTAGTAAAAACCTCTCGATGCAATTATTCTAATTTTACGTATTCGTTTCAAATACTAAGAGGAATACGTTACCATTTTATTTAATCACTTATTTAATTTTTTTAGACATTTTCGTAATTCCTCGTTTACTATTTTCTTATATTTTTTCTTGAATTATCTAAATTTGTTTTGAAAATGGAGAAAATTCAATACCGTTCATGTATTATTCCCGAACGGTAAATACCGAAAACCGTATACCATTTAAACAAAAGGAACACGCCCAATCCTATGTACCATTATGTGGCCGCTAAATTAAACTTCTATTGTTGAATTACAAATGAAACAATTTGGCACATGAACTACAAATGAAGCAGTTTGACATATTAATTATCCAAAAGTAAATTTTGGACGTTTGGAATACAGAATTACAGAAATAAAGCACCTGTGTATAAAATGACTGTTGTAAATCTTTGGATATTAGATTAGGTAAAAATTTGGGATGAGAACATTCTAACATCATTACTAGAACACGCTATATTCAACACATTATAGCAAAATCTCTTAAGAAGGGCGTCAAAGAGACTTCGTAAACCTCTTACATAATTTTACATTGACCCAACGACAATCGCTTCACAGCATTAAAATCCAGTCTCCTGCAATAGGATATAACTAGAAATAATGTCGTGGCTTTTGAATTATTCCAATGTGCCCTTGGGGTATTTGGCGGCAAGATGCTGTTTTAGCCCTAACAAAGCGACCATAATTATCCGAACGTTTTTATATGATCTTCGCAAAAATTGTTTAATATGTGAAATAAAATTCTCGACCTGAATTATTTTTTTTTTTCTATAAACATAAGAGTCAAATTTTACGATACTGAGATCTGTTCCTTAAGAACATTTTAACGTAATCTACGTAATCTAATAGTTTATTACATTTTATTAACTACGATCAATATTAGCCTGTCACCTTTCGTGCCAAGTGTAATCAAAGAACCAGTCAATCAGAATTGTTTTGTAATTCTGCAATTTCGTGTTGAAATAATATGCCTTACAATATTTATTTTGTATATAACTATTACTTTAGAACATAATTAATGTAGTTTCCTTGTGAGGCACTAAATGTGATAATTATGGTTCACATATCCGTAATTACAATACTTTTATTGCCCAAAACGCGATCTGGAATGTTTGTTCTGAAAATGCGAGTTTAATGTTTTTAGCGGTAATTTCCCACACGTTATGATTTAGATGTGCTGTATTAGTGCTGTTACAAATATAGTTAAGATTTGTTCAGGTAGCACGCACTTTTGTACGCGAAAATGGGGATATCTGTATATATTAATAATATATATTAATATATATTCTAACTAACACACCTACACCCAAACTTTCCACCTTCACAGTTGCACGCATGAACCGTAAGCGGGTTATCAAGATTTTGCTCGTGACGCGAGCTTAAAAATCTAGGGAGCAGGATCTTCAGGGTGCGAGAAAGGTTTGAACCCTTGGCACAATAAAATCACACAGATTGCACACAAACGAGCGTATAATTTACCCATAAACTTTTAGTGGCATAAGTTCATTACAAACCAAGAATATAGAATATACAAAGAATGATCAAAACACAAATAGAAACCTTTACAACACACACACTCATATGAATGAACACATATAATTTACTCCAAAATTCATACTCTGAAATAATGACCCTAATCTACACTGGGAATTCCCTTGGAAAATTAATTATATCTAAATTTATGCTATTCTAATTACATTGCACATGAAACCAAAATTTCAATTTACAATCTCCTGCTTCAAAATATTACATGCAAAAAACAAAATGTGTGCAAGTGCACTACTCTCATTTACAATTTAACTGTGTCTGAAAATAGCAGAATAATAAATGTCCTAAGTAGAATGTTTTATGCAGGCAATAGCACATCAAAATGTCTCCTATTATAATACTGCAATTTGTTGCTACCCGTGTCCTCAATTTCTTAACACTTTCCTATACTAGTTTTTCCCTGCCGACGTGAACTTGACCTACTTTCCGCGCCCTAACCGTTACCTCGTGGACTTCCCACTTTCGGCCTTGATGGTCGTGCGCTGGTCTCTGCGTCGACGTCGCTCGGTCCTAGCTTCTGCGTCGTAAGAAACGGGATTCGCCTCTGCCGTCTACGCTGTCTTCTTGTTCCCTCTTCCGTTCTTCTTCCTAGTCGACCTCTTCTTCTTCCTCGACTGCTACCGGCGCCTCTGACTACGCCCACGTTGCGAAAATGTCCCTTGCACTTCACCGAATACTCGTGTAAGTTCCTCGCTCGTTGCTACTTCTAATTTGCTAAACCAGAACTTTTAATGCTTCTCTCACAACGGGTAACTTTTACTTCCCGTGTCATTAATTGAAGAAACACTTTACTGAATCTGCACTATCTCGCGGACGACTGACTAGAACGTCTGTTCGACGCCGAATACTCCTACCTAGTAGTCGTTGCAGTGGCAAACAATATCTAAACTAATGTTTAACGAAAGTGTTGACTCGGCGAGCGGTGATCAAAATGCAGCTTACTCGACGAGTGGTGGCAAGAAAAACAGAGCTTCCGCTTGCGGGTTCGCGTATTTATTGTCCGACGCCTGGGGAAATTCTCAGTGGTGGGGCTGCTTCCCCTCTCTCAACCCTTCCCAAGGAAAACGTTACTCGCTAGTTCGCCTTCGTTTAGTACGGGCAACGGATACCAGGCCGCGCGTTTAAGAACCTCTGCTTTCCGCGCCTGCTGTCCTCGCTGCCTGTGGGTGTTCACACATACGAGACGGTGGTGTTATAGGGTTGCACAATCCCATAACGCTACATTATATATATATATATATATATATATATATATATATATATATATATATATATATAACGGAGTTTAATTAAATAATTAGTTTTTCCGAGCGCGGCTATAGGTATATTACTTGTTCCATTCCATATTGTTTAGCGAAAATTACATTTCGATATCGGGAAGCGAATAGGTGGCTCATAGTTTGTGGGAAATCTGAATATGTTGAGTAATTATAGATGTTTGTAAGCAAAATATGTAGAATAATGAGCAATTTACTGAGATATGACGCTTATCATGAAAATAAACAAAGTACACTTCGTGAAATCATGATTAAATAATTGAAAACAGAAATCGGATGAGGTAATTCCGGGCATCAAATGATGTTACTGGAATGCTTATGACCGCGAGGTCTTAAGGAGGCCCGACAGAGCGAGGATTTCTGACATTAGCCATTTAGCTAGGATCGGTTCAGAAGCGGTTACTAGGCGAAGTCTAGCGGCTTACTGCTCTAATCGGCAGTTTTTCGCGGTTTGTCAGGTCAACACCGGGCGAATGCCGGAGCACTACCCTAACAAACGAGCCACGGACCATGCGCGATCTTTCAACCTTCTTCCTTGGTCTATTCGTATCCTTTACTTACACATACACTTACATGCACTTCACACGTCGGAAGGTCAGTCGGGAGTTAAGAGCTTTTCCCGGCCAGGGTAGTGCCCCGCTGGTGAGAGATACCTGGTTGGGAAAAAGAACAGAAGTGGACGCTTAAATTATAGCCGTATTTCGCCATTCAGCGGGGAAAGATTACCTCCACTTCTCGCGATAAAAAAAACATGTACTGCATTTGTATGCGCTGACCATGAAGTTCTACACGGGACTAATGACCTTAGTAGATGAACGCCTGAGAACACGTAATCAATCAAACTTTCGCGGGAATTGAACCCGTATACCTTCGGCCTTTAGAAACGAGCTACGGAGAACGCACGATTTTTCCTTCCGCTTCCTTGTCTTTTTCTCATCCCTTACTAACACACACTACACTACACTACCAAGGATGTCGGAAGCTTAGAGCATGTCCCGCTTGGAGCGGTTTCACACTGCCAGGAGATACCTGGATGAGGGAAAACTCAGGCAAGGGAAGCCGACATGTTGGTCTGCGCCGGATCTCGCAGCTCAGCTAGGTTAGAATGCAGCCACCTCCTGTGAGAAACACTTGCACGTGCGGGAATATAACTGTAGCTGTTGGTGAGTCCGAAACCACGAAATACAGTAGAACCCCAGCAATCCGAATTAATTGGGGGTGTAGTCTGTTGGGATTCTGAAATTGTTCCGATTATCCGAAAAAATGTACCTATATTATATATATATATATATATATATATATATATATATATATATATATATATATAGAGAGAGAGAGAGAGAGAGAGAGACAGAGAGACAGACAGACATATATACATACCTGGCAATGCAACGTAGAACGCGATGTGAGAAAATGGAAACAGGGCGTAGCGATCGCATGATCATATCTCATAATCAAGCAGATTCAGTTCCTTACGGCGAACTATTAGCGATTATGCACGTTCCTCTGAGTGAAAATTACTGCCACATAAACATGCGATATACACCGTAGTTATCAGTGCAATAAACGTTTCATTTCGACTTGTATTTCAATAATTAATTGTTCAGTTCTACAGTAATTATAAAATCCTATCTTTATTCTATAATTAAGCGTTTTATTTATTGTTCCTCCATCACGAATTTTGTTCGGATTATCACAAAATTTCGGATTTGCGGGGTTCGGATTAGCAAGGCTCTACTGTATACAATAAATCAATAAATTAGAATTGGGCTTTTGATGCACATACTAACTGAGCATACTTTCTGACTACAAAGAGAAAGAAAGCATTTGTACTGAAATCCGGACCTTCGTTATAACTAGCGAAAAGCACTGTTTTGTGAGATGGCGCTGGCGCGCCCTCTCAACCCTCGGCCCTTGGGGGAACCCAGGGAGGCGATTCTTCCATTTCCTTCGCCTTCAATTAACGCCGCGCCTCACCCAGCCTCGCCCCAATCCCACCTGTCAAGCGCACGACGACCTTTTCTTCTTTTGCAGATTTTTTCTTTCGCCGCTGCACTCAAAGGCGCCTTAAGATTAAATTGCGTTTTCAACCGGACTCGCGGAAATCGAGGAGTGTATTTTAATTGCTTTTCAGATCTCAACGGGTCTTCTTGAAGACTGTCTGATTTGGAATGCGGAATATAAAAGAACTTTTAGTAAGCATACCGGGTATTCTTGTATAGTCTAAAATTATGTTCTGAATGATGACTCAGAGGAAGTTAACTTTTGTAGGAAGTCGAGAATCTTTATTTGGTCGTATTGAGATGCATAGTAGCACTTCCCTGCTGGCCACAAGTTGGCAAGAGACGCAAGCATATAACTATACTTTGCCAGATCGATATTTCCGGCCACGTCAGCTGCTGTGGTAATTAATCCCGTTATTGTCGTTAATGTTTTATCACGGGAAGTGGTGGTGTTCCACCCCCACTGGATGGCGAGACCGGCGCTGACCTACACGTCGGCTTGTGGGAGTTTGTCCTGCCCGTATCTCCCATCTCTCCCAACATAGCCTCGCTCAGTCGGGCGGGGGATTAAACCATGCCTGATATCAGGCCGTATCCTATCGCAGTGAAACACTTTGGGATTATTTTGAATGTATAAATTTACCAGAAAAATTCTTAAATATAAACATAACATTTATACACTAGGGGAGTGTTGACCTCATCTGGGCGCGAGCACTAGGTACATAATGATCTCACCCGATGTGGATGCAAGGAACATTCTCGTTTGACTAATTGACCGTTGGCGGGCCACAATAAAGGGCACCGCGGACCGCCATTTGGACAATCCTGGGACAGGGCAAGGAAAAGAAGGGAAAGATCGCGGGCGCTGTATGGCCCGTTTGTTAGGGTACTGCTCCGACATTCATCTGGTATTTATTGATTGTAGAAACCACGGAAAACTGCCAATCCGAGCAGGCGGCCTTTAGAGAGCTCTTCCAGGCAGCAGCTTAATTCAACCTAGCTATTTAGTTATTGTTAAAAATCCACCACTGTCGGGTTTCGAACATTAGAAACTTACACTCACAGTTGCTATAGAGACAACGACAATATCATTGATCTAAATTAGTCCAGTGGTAGACTTCGAATTTGAGACAATTTCCCCTTTACTTCCTGTGGCGGTATCAACGAATTTTTATATATATTTGACGCTTCCTAAAGTGTTTACCCACTTGCTCGTTCAATTGGTCCGTTATAGGAAATGACACGGATTAGCTCATTCATTAAATATAAGAAATGGCGAAACGTACCAGATTAACTACACTAATACCAACAAATGATATCCCCTTGGTATGAGTTAATTTCTAATCGTGAAAGTTTAGTTGCGGTTCGCGGTCGTTCTGTAATTATCCAATTTGACTGCTCCTTCACTCAAATTGCCCCGTTGTTTCGAGTTCAAAATGCAGGTACGCTTTCGTGTCAGTGACAGATCGATGATCCGATGTTTAGGCTGTGTGTGTACGAGATATGTGAATGTGCGTGTTGTGTACATGGTGATGGCGGTTGCGTTAAATACATTTGGATGCGTGCAGGTATTTACGTGACCCTTGCATCAGTAAGATAGACAAGTATTTGCGTGAATACCAAAATGTGATTTATGTATATGTTACAGTTTTATTTATGTAGAGGGTTGAATCCGAAATAAGGATAATTCGCTCCTCTCCCCAAAGCTTTAGATAAAACTATGTTAACTCAAAAGAACTGGAGTTAACATTATTCACTCATATGGACTGGAGTTAACACATTCACTATTTTGGACATTATTCACTAATATTAAAATTAGTTAAATAGCTAAAGCATGGTGATTTTTGGAGTGTAAGGTGTCATGTGTATTTGCAAGAAGTATTTTGGCCTATTTCTGCGTTGCACAATGTCAATCATGAAAGCGTAGGCTTCCGCGGACGGAGTCATTATCTACTTTGCACCCCTGGAGGTGCCGCGTCCTTGACACAGATGCCAAAATTTCGACCTTCATGCTGCTTTCGAAATCGCATTTCGCCCTGAGGAAGGTCGCAGCATGACTGTCAAAACGTTGGCGTCTGTGCCTAGGATACGGCATCTCCCAGACAGCCAAGAACATACAATTTCAATATTTTTTGTTGATATTTAAGATTGCACCTAACATCAAGGTCATTAGCATCCACTAATGGATTTAACATTATGGTTACTGTGAAGATGACTTGATATGGTGATGATAGGGGGTGAAAGGACGAACACAAATACAACTATGCCCGAGGCGGAACTCAAATACCGCGATCCTTTTGGTCAGAGATCGCCACAGCACTACTGCCTTAGCGATCTCAGCTACAAGATCGGCAACCTAAATCTTGTTTTCTGTAAATCGCGAATATCGAAACTCCAAGCCTGTCATCAAATTAACATCAAATCAGATATTCGTAATGAAGTGTCAACAAAGTAAGCACTGATATTAGGTTTGAACTTAAAAGTATCGGACTTTATATACCCATTTTGAAAAATATGAGCATAAATCGTCTAATTCATTATTAGTCATGACTAGAGAGTGAATTTATATAATTTTGCATATGTTTGTTCGTTGCTGCAGGGCATAGCTAAGTAAAATTTCTTGACATTTGGTTAGAATTGGATGCTATGAATATTAATATTTTAGTACACATTTGCGAATATTTGGCTTATTTTTCCTGTTGGTGCATATTTACGTAATTATATTATTAATTTCGTTAAAATAGAGAAAAATTTTCATGTTTTCATAGAATCTGTTTATTTGTGACTGTTCATCGATTAGAAAAGCTTGTCACAATTTCCTTTTCTTATTTTCTATAGATAAACTACTTGTGCAAATGTAGGATATATCTTGATACCAATTTTTTTAAGCCAGGAACAAAAAGTGAAAAAAGAGCTACAATGTACTACACGAAGGTGTGTGTATATATAACGCGGAGCGTTTCTTCAATTAATTAGAAACACAAAGCATGTTATTCCAATTACGACCATTTTGAACTGCGCGGCAATAGCGGCGAGCAGCGACACGGGACAAGGGAACGAATCAGGTGCGAAGGCGGCGAAAGCGGGCGAGACAACGGCAGTTGGGCAGTGTGAGATAGAGCTCGAGAGAGGTCGGCACGATATTGGTGCGCGCGGTAAAGAGGACAAAATCAAGTTGACTAGTGTAAGAAAAACTATCAGGATAGTGGCAAATGTTGAACAGTACAAGCTAATAATCGTGTTCATAGTGTCAGAAACAGTGGAGAAAAGGGGCAAAACTATAAATCGCGTAGCTGATACCGGCATGGGTGGTAGCCACGTGCTCGCATTGGGGTAAATAGGAAAGTGGAGGAGAATCGACGAACTGTGTTACAATGAAGCAGCGAGACATACTGCAAGGACTAGACAAACAGTAAGCTAGAAGCAGTGCATGCTCCAGTGGAACGACACGTGCAACAGTCGGCGTCAAAGCAGAAGGATTTGCGTAACCGTCGCCGTGGGCCGACGTCGCGGGAGCCTGCCTTGCCAACCGTCCGAAGAAGCGCCGAGCCGCACTGAAGGTCACCGATCGTCGCAGCCGTTGGATATCATCAGAGAACAAACGACGTATTCTCGGTGTCCGAGGTATTGTAAAATCTAAAATTGTAAACTGAGTTTTGGTACCAAAACAGGGAATAATTGTATTTATGGCAATGTACTAAATGTGTGATTCTAGAAATAAATCGTGTTTTTTGTTCAGACAAAATTATAACTTTGTTTCGCCAATGTGTTGCCAAATCCTTAAGAGACCCATTCACGAGACAAGACACCCGTCCTTTCCAAATTTAATGCAGTGAAAAGTACCGCCAACCAGGTACGTCACAATATATATATATATATATATATATATATATATATATATATATATATATATATATATATTCACACACACACACACGCTTCAATTATTTCAATCGCGAAGTAAGGTTGGTATTTTATGTTTGCACAAAAATATATTTTTTCATTCGAAGCATTCTCCTGAATTTTTTCATGAAAGTTTTATACAGGAAATGAAATAAATCCTATTTTTAATTGCATATTTAAATGCATATTTCAGAACTTTTAGATCATAAATGCATATTTTAGTATATATTTCAGAATTTTTAGATCATAAATGCAAATTTTAAAAAGCATATTTCAAATTATTTAGGGAATATAAATTCGCTCTCTAGTCATGACATTTGCCGTAAAACTGACACCAAACAAGCGTGACTTCTTTTTGAAAAGTATTCGTCCTTTCGATGCTATCCATGTTCATTTCCTGTCAAGGTGCCCTAATCCTTTCCAAAATAGACGAATGGTATATCAATGTATACCCTTTTGGATATAAACCACTCTTGGCAGAGATGTATGAAAATTGTCCGCCGTATTGTTCCATTCGTTCCATATTGTCTCTCTACTGCTAAATCATGCATCTTTATCTACGCTATAATTGTATATTATTTCCTGCATATTATAAATGACTAGTTACAATTGTCTCACTTACAGAGTCTCTTAAATCCACATTTAATATCTCTCAAACCTTATTTTGAGCCATCTTAATGAAATTATCATTAACAAATTGTCTGCCGTGAGTCCCACGGGTAGGCTACACACCTATTGACCATGGTGCCGTGTGGCTCACTGGTGGACCTCAACAATACTTCCAATGAAGCCATGAGGGCCATGGGTGGGCCTCATGCTGGTGCTTATTTCGAAGTAAGTGCCCTCTCAGTAAGACGCCCATCAAATTGATTTAATTTAAACTTTCTCCAATGGAGCGAAGCACAATTAACTACAGGGATTTTCTGTTATTTCATATCATTTCGTACGGAAAAGGAATGCATTTAGTTCTTTTATGGTTTGTTTTTTTTTCTTTGTTCTCTTTTGTCTATTTTAAAATTGTTTATATAATTTGTATTCTATTACATCATGGCAAAAAATGGATTTGAGGGTATGGTGAATCAATTATTGCAAGAAATAAGTGGAATTAGCGGCGATATGAGTAGCTTTATCAATAGTGAATGTTGCGAATCAGTTTGCATGAGAGGAAAGATTAATATAAAATTTTTGGAAGCAACGATGCATTCACTGATGAAGATTTAGGAGATGATTACTCAAAATGCAGTATATGCTTAACCAGTTTTTTTGTTGTTGTTTGTTGATGGTACGATTGCTGTTGTTGGTTGTTTTGTTGTTGGTACGATTTTGGAATATGTATTTTGTAAACACTTATCAAATTAACTCTTGTTATTTGTCGCTCTTTCTTATTTCCGAACTTATCACTTATCACTGATGTTCGATGTAGGGATTCTCCCTGTACATCAGACAAGACTTCTGGACATGATCTGGACAAGACATGATTACTCAGAATTTTGTATTGTGTGGCATTTTTTCCATGTACTTGTTTTTTGTATTTTTTCTTTGTAAACAGTTTCTTTTATTTCTCAAAAAAAGAAAAAAAATCACTCAAGATATATATATATATATATATATATATATATATATATATATATGTGTGTGTGTGTGTGTGTGTGTGTGTGTGTGTGTGTGTGTGTTTCCTTCGAAATATCATTTAATTTGATTACTCATTCTTCAACAACAAAAAATTGTGGCCCACTGTTTATCCTCATGTAAATATGTAAGTGTGGTGCGACGATGGTCATGGTGTCCCACTCGTTGAATCACATATGTGACACATATTTAAATTTTGAAAACTATTGTTAGATATATCTGAAAATGAGTTTAACAATAAAGTTAAAAAATGGTGTGGCCTACAGATTTGTAACATTCTTCTTTAGCTGATGGTCCCCAGATATTATCATCGAATTTGCCTTTGCCTATCAGTGGGTTAATAAAAGCAATGGTAACATGAAAGACAGGGTAAAGCAGGGCACTGGATCTCCCTATGTTCACCGCGATTTCCTCGAGGATCGATATGGAAGTGAACCCCAACAGTAGAAGGTGAAGGTCAGAGGTCTGAACACCATCTCACGGGAGCATGCACCTTTATCGCCAAAGAGAATCAGAAGTCTTGTCTGATGTACAGGGAGAATCCCTACATCGAACATCCACAGTGATAAGTGCGGAAATAAGAAGGAACAACAAATAACAAGAGTTAATTGTATAAGTGTTAACAAAATCCATATTCAGAAATCGTGCCAAAAACCAACAATAAAAAAAACAAACTGGTTAAGCATATACTTAATAGAAAATACAGATTAAGAAAGTAGTTGTATTAACCAAAAGATATCCCTATCACACAACACATTTCACCCACACCCCCTCGAAAGGATCACCTGTCCATGGCACAGTTCAACTTGGACAATGAACAGTAATCACGTTACTAGTTCTCTCGACTCTCGGCACCATCTTGCCTCTGCCTTGCCGCTTCCGACAAGAATCCCGGCTTAGATGGCTCAGGGAATTAATTGACCTCACTGCAGATCGGGTGGTTCTAGGGTTCGAGTCCCGGCAGGATTTTCGACACTAGCTACAGAGCTAGGTCTAGATCAGCCGCTGCCTGGACGAGAATTCTAGCGGCCGGCTGCTCTGATCGGTAATTTTCCGTGGTTTCTCCGATCAACATTAAGTGAATGCCGGAGCAGTACCCTAACAAACAGGTCACGTTTCACGCGTGATCTTTCGTTCCTCTTCCTTCTCGTATCTTCACCTCTTACATTCACACACACTACACTACCACACAAGTCGGGAGCTTAGAGCAGGGTTCTCCAACTGGTGGCCCGCAGTGTCGTTTGTTGAGATCCGCGAAAAGTTATTAGTCAAAAGAGGAAGTCCCTTAATTCTGTCACGGGAGAACATTGCGTGCCTAGCGTACACGCCCTTACGGCGCAACATCCCCTAAGGCAAAAAAAAATATTGTTTAGACTTAAAAATTTTCTCTATTAAATTCAGAAATTCAAAATCATCCCAATGTGTTTCCTGCGTTATGCATGGCACGGCCTAATATCACGCATGGTTCTATTCCTCCTCCCCCTTCCCGTTTCAGAGCAGCCGGCAAACTGCTGATATCAACAACACGGGGAAGTTAGTGGATCGCCGAGGACTGTAAATATGGCCCACAACCATATTAAAGGTTGTAGACGTCTTGCAAGTTGGACAACCCTGGCTTACGAGCTTGTTCCGTCTGGGGTGGGGCTCCGCGGATGGGAGACACTCAACTAGCAAGGGCAGACCACCTCTCAGACCTCAGAACATACACTACACTTACGAGACTAATGTCCGTGACAGTTGATGCGCCCGGAATCACTAATCAATCAATGAATTAATCAATCTGTGATCTTAAAAGCTGCCCAAACGAAGACTCCTCCTGTAGCTCGCGGTTCACCCGCAGTCAATAAACTCGCCTTCGGAGCTCTTGCTTTTGATTAATCTTTTTCCGCTTTCTCCACAGCCGGATCACCACTTTTTCACTGCCCGCGCACTTCGTATTCAACTTTTCACACGCTCATACAATTTTGTTCTCATTGAGCGCACGTAAGGTACGAAAGGAGTCCTCGGTGGGTGAGGAGTTCGCTTAGTGGCCTCTGAACCCCCAGAACTCCCGGACGAGGTGCCCGGATTTTCGAAGGGCGGAAAATCCACCGTAGTCATATAACTCTTGTGTCGTGGAAAGGAACCCTGGCGGTATGCCCGGCAAAATTAAATCCCTCAGACATCATCGGCTCTAACGAGACCTCACTTCCACTCACTCCCAACAAGACAGTTCGGATGTAGTAACTGAGATCGACTTCTGGCGAAGACAGTAAGTCAAATCTCAGGCGCTTTTAGGGGACCGCCCGCGAGGTGCGCCTGATCGATAAAGGTCCCCAGATCCGTGTCGGAGACAGGTTTCTAAAGAAGCCTGGATCGCAAACTCAGAGAAAATAACGGGAAATTACCCTGAGTATATCCTCCCAAGAAAACTCATCATGGGTCACGTAACTTACCTTTGTGGAAGAATAGGACCAAAGAAAATAAGGTACGAAAATAATGTTGGGCAATACGAAAAAGCAACGCATATCTATTAGTCCAACTCGTGCAATGATTTCCCTCACAGCAATTGGTGAACGCAGTGAAGCCAATCCTCAGATTCAAATGAAGGTGACCCTCTCGATTGTGGAAAGTGGCGCTGCAGGAGACGCGTTAGATTTCGCGGGAAATTCAAAGTCTGGTACTTTTCAGACTGGCATATTACAACTATGTTTGTATGTACAACGTTTTATCTCCCAACACGTCGGACAACTGTGAGATCCGGTCACATCGGCGTGACTCTGTGAGGGCTGGTCGGGGCGATGCCATGTCAATGAACGGGAGTAAATTGACTTTCAACAGTAATTGGTGTTTGATACAAATATATACTTAACAAAATTTTAATGAAACATTACAGAGGAAATATTTACAAAGCACAACATACGCAATAAATTCCCGAGTAAAGGTAAGCCACTATTTGCGATCACCGTATTCGGATTATGTATTAACAAAAAAATGAATCCATTTTTTCGTATCGAATTTAAAGAAAACACATTTTTAACCGGATGTCCTGCCACTTATTTTATTTCTAAATCTCCATTTAGTAGTGTCAAATATTTGGTTAAATTCCTTCAGTTTTATATTGAAGATACGTTTTTTAAAATTTGGTTTATGATGTCTTAAAATTTCAAAATAGACTTCTCTTCTACGGGCACCCTCTCTCAGCAAAATGTTCTTTTCGATCGCATGTTCTGAATGCCATACATTCTTATCTTTGGCGTGAGATATTGTCCCGATGTGCTAGTTTGCTACAACTCTAGACAATGTATTTGAATTGAACAATTTTTCGAGTGTGTAAATAAACTATGAATACAAATTGTAGCACTCTCTTTATGCCAAACACCACTCCGTAAGCCTAACGCTTCTGTCCAACTGATTCTCCTAGCTGGAATATAACTAACACTCTGGACTTGTAAGAATATTCCCTTCTTTCCAAATACATAACCGTGACAATAGTTTCTTCTCTTAACTTCAAACTGCGCTGATCTTGTATGTAATATCTTAGAGGTAAGGTATTCACACTGTTCGCTGATAAATATTCCAAATTTCTAAGTGTTTGTTAATAAACCGAAAGTCTTTGCCCCGTGCAATTAAGTAGCACAGAATATCATACAAATTAATAGTGTATACAATTGTTATTAATACACGGAATTTTAAGAGCCTGTTCTACGGATTAGGAACCGAGAAGACTTAAACCTTCAAAGGTGTATTAGAAAGTCGAAAAATTGTATATTATCATCTTCGTACATTACAGAGGAATTAAGTATTTGCCCTGGAAACAGAAAAAAATGATTTTAAGAGAATTAGATGCACAGGTTTTCATCGTACATTGTGTTATTGCAGTATAGCGTGTATATCGGATTGCATGTATGCCTAATATTTATCATAATTCAACTTCCATTCAATAACTAAATTCTTTGATATTTCCCTGAGACGAAAAGAGATAAATCCATATCCTGATGGATCACATTAGCGTTTCGTCATATGTGTTTGACAAAGTTTCGTACTTCCTTAACGAGGAATATATGAAAAGGATTATATACGGAACGTGTTTGGAAATTTCTTCTTAATTGTCAATGCAAACTGGATGAGAATACTTCGAAGAACGTTTCTAATTTCCCCTGAATCATTTTTACCTAGATTGTTGACAGTTATCGAGATTTTGCCTACGTATTGATTGTTGCTGTTTATCTCTGCTACGGGGATATTAATTTCATTGACGCCCCAGACTGCAGGGTCGTTCCGAAGACATCCAAAAGCTTATGAGAATGGAAGGGAGAAATACGGCCCCTGGCACGAACAGAAGTAAGATTATCTGACCCACACTATATTTAAATTCCTAATTTTAAAGTATTAAAAAAATCAATATTTTAATTTATTATTGATTATTTAATTCAAGTATAATTGTCGTATTAATGTGAGTGCGTGTGTGCGTGCGTGTGTGCGTATGTGAGTGAGTGAGAGAGATATACTATGACTATTCAAACTATACTTTAGTCTTATTTATGTTGAACGAAAGTGTTATAAAAAGAAAAAAAATACGCATGTCTTTTTTGGATGTCCCCAGCCAGTTTCTCCAGGTCGGGTTTTTCCAAGCATTGCTAGTAACATTCGTGCCCGCAACACGCGATGTACGATTCCCGCGTGCCATAAGCCGAGCTTAGACCGCGGCTTTGCAAACCATCGATCGCGTGGCGCCGGGTGGAGCGGCTTGCGGTGAGGCGGAGCGGCGGATGACAGGAAGGAGGGGAATGGAGGGGGAGGGGCTCGCGCTTGAGCGCGTTCGCCGCGCTCTCTTGCAGGCGCCGCCCGAACCTCCCGCCCCGCCAGTGAAACGGCGCCAGTGTTCGCACGCAACGCTCCCTGCGACAGACGCTCGGATGTTCATGCCTCGGACTATGCGAGCCAGCGGGGTTTTGCAACATACGCTTTGAGTCGAGTTCTGAAATGCTTTTGACTTGAAAAAGCGCTGAGGACAGAAATACTGCGTTCTGGAAGATTTATTTCTTCCTGTTCCCGGACTCGTCGACGCGTACGGTTGTTAGCCCTGTAAGTGAAGTGCATTTTTTTTTTATCACGGGACGAAGCTGTGTTCTTGTCCCGCTGGGTGGTAATATGCAGTGACGACTTACACGTCGGCTGGCGGGATTTTGCACTCCCGCATTCGAGGTACCACCCCAGCCGAGACAAGACTGGTCTCCTGACAAATAGTGTGATAGTGTAGTGCATGTAAGTGTAGGAGTATGTAATCAATGAGAGAGATTAGGACAAGGAAGAGGAAGGAAAGAGTGCGTACGATTCGTGTCTTGTTTGCTAGGATTCTGGTCCCACATTCACCGTATTTACCCACGGAAAATTACCGATCAGCCGGTCGCTAGAATTTTTCCTTAGGTGGCCGGCGGAAATCGACTATCTAGTTCTAGGTAAAGTTGAAAGGGATGTCTCCGTCGCCACTCGAACCATAGGATCTCACAGTTAGAGGCAATTCTGTGACCTTCACCGTGACATCAGTTGATCCCCTGAACTTCTTTAGCCGGTTCGAGTTTTGAACTGCTTTTGACTTGAAAAAGATCTGTAGATAGGAATACTGTATTCACTGCGACCTTCGCAGAACTCATAAAATCCATTTTCTTCTTTGATCCTTAGTATTTCCATGATTGTGAAAATTTTTGTTTACTCTGTGCTCTACTCTAATTTTGCCCACAAAATTCCTGATTTGTTTACAATTCTGCCACCGTCAATAGTAGTCAGTAAAGGTTTACGAATATGCGAAAAAAAAAATGCGAAATAAGAAGTTATGTGTACACCCTTTGAGCAAATAGTGAGATTGCCCCTTGTTTTTCTTCTCGACATACTTGTAGCTTCAACATACGCTCATTTTGATAAGTTTTTCTTTTGCAAGTTGTGGTATGAGTAGATATAGGTCTGCAGGTCGCTATTTTGTGACAAATGCTATCAAATACCTAGCTTTACTAGTAAGTTAATTAATCATTCTACTAATAATAGTAACATTACAGTGGCGGACGGAGGGTTCCAAACTTGGGAAGGCCGAGACAAATTCACGCACGGAATCAAATTTTGATATTAAAAGTTGATTTACTGGTAAACTGTTATGAACGTCTTTCCAAATAAGTAAATTTAATATTTTTTCTTCTGTTAGGATCACTTCTCCACGAAAACGGCGATTTCAATACAGATTGTATTATGTCCACTGAAATACTGTACTGGGGCTGCCACACAATGGTTTCATCTCAACCACAGAGTTCACACTGTCAATGACCGAATCACGCCTACACAGAAGGAATCCAGGCGTACGGGAGCCTCTGTGCCAAACCAACTCCAAAGCTGGGCAAAACGGAACTACACTTTCTTTTCTTATTGGTTGAGGTCCGTTGTCATGGCAACAGGGGTAGCGCGCGTCAGCTAGAGCCGTCCGTAACATGCAGGTACAAGCAGTGCTAGTAGTTCGTGGGGCTACCTATGTGTATTGAACGCGTAGGTAACGCTAGGGTCCATCTTAAATTGTAACGCTATGTTTGCAGAAGAGAGATGACTTCCTTTAAATGTTAACTCGCCAGCCATAAACATTTTTGACGATTTTAGACAAAGTTAATTCTAACAATTTTAAATTTAAAACAATGTATATCTTTGAGAGTTGTTAATCATACATTACCTCCCTGGCCTTCCCTAAAAATCCGCCACTGTAATGTGGTAAAAAATTCTGAAACTCCAGAAAGCGTGCGCACATTACTTTCTCCCCACTGTTCACATTCAGTTTTTACAATAAGTTTTTTGACAAAATTAATCAAATAAAATCACTCATCAAATCACCTACGATTAATAAAAGAAGCCAACTTTTTGCTAGGCTTCCCTTCTATGGTCTCTAATTTATATCTCGAATGTTCTGCCTCTAAAAACGTATATTTTATGACCTATACCATCTACTTTTCTACATAGAATTCACTCACTTTAAACACTGTTGTAATGCTGTTCAGCTGGAACTTAAGAGTTAACTAGAAGTGCTGCAGAACGGCGCAGACTCTCCCCTGTTAGTTTTCTATTTTCCTTTGCTGTCGGCTATCTCTACAAAATGCCTACATACTCTTGCCAGCTGCCATCAACTGCCGCCGAATCCATATTGTCTTAATTTTTCGTTTTTCTAACAATAAAACAGTAAATTTTTTTTAAATATTAAAGAACCTTGTTCTATATTGCAATTTCTTTTTCAGAAATTTGAAGCCGTTTTCAAAACTATGGCGTTTAAAAGCTACAGTAAATTCAAATTTTGAAGCTCGTTTTTACAGAAAATGTGTACTTGTAAAACTTCATTTAAAGTCATTCTAAGCACTTAAACTTACAAATACAATATTGTGTACAAAATTGTGAAACTGTGCATATTAATAGCATGATAAATCTTTCAAATAAATTACATTTGTGTAATTTTTTTAACGAAATGAACTTAACGTCATATTAAAGAGCGCAATTAGCACCTTCTGTTTAAAGAGTTTGAAAAAAAATTGGAGCTGTGTTTGAGAAAATGGCGTTTGACAGAGAGACTGGGACATTGGCGGCTACCCCAAAAACATAGGTGACTTGGTCTGATTTCTCGGTTAGAAATACCTTTTTCATTTTTTACATGCGTTGAGATTATGTCAAAATCTGATGTGATGGAGTAAAATGGACCACGGATTCGGATTTAGCGACCCCGAAAACCTATAGAAAACATGATTTTATTTCCAGACACTAACATATAGTGTCGGTCCATCACGTTGACCCTAATAACAAATCAATTTTATTTTACAAAGTTTCTTGTTTTTGGTTATTCTTCAACGGAGTAATCACCATAACTGACAAATCTTTACTTCACTCGTTGCTCCACCTGATCTCCGCATGTTTCCTGTATTCTTACAGATATTTCTGATTCCTGATATAATAATCGTGTATTGGATATTCTATTGTTTGTAGTTTTTTTCGAACAAAATTTCGGAACATTCTTTCGGAAAAATTGTAGACAATTTATTTAAACTGCAAGTGGGTATAACCCAGTGGCAGCTAATTACATAAATATGTCCGTTTAACTCAAGCATTATATAATAATGGTGCAATAATAAAAATAGTGGTATAATAATAATAATAATAATAATAATAATAATAATAATAATAATAATAATATAAAAGCCGACTGATTCATAAACATTACGTCTCATTCAGGAAAAGTTTAAGATTAATTTACATTCAGTAAACTTCTATAACCTATCTCCGCACTGAATTCGCAGTTCATTTTAATTTGAACAATTAAGACCACGCTGCACTACACTTCACTTTGCGTCATTGCACTAAGACACTTAAATCCCGTCCTTCGTTATTTCTCTGCTCTACACTGCACATCTCACTTCACAATATAACACTTATAGATCGCTTTATAACCTATTCTTAGATAAGTGCTTCATTAACTTAATAAGACCCTAAATTAATCTCCTAAACTGTTGAACGCTCCGAGGAAAGGGTTCAAAGGTCTTTGCAGGCAATTTATTCCATTGCATTATCGTTCAATTTTTGAATGAAAATTTCCCGACATTCGTTCTCTGAAGTCTTAAATTTATTTTGTGCCTGTGATCCCTTCTACTGATATATGTAGAATAACTTAGCCTCCGAATATTTTTTTTCCAATCTGGATGACTGCTGTAAGCTTTATACAAATCTCAGTCTTGCTACTAATCGCCTGTTTTCGAGTGAATACCACCCTCCCATTTTCTAGTGACTGGAAGTAAATTTAGCTGCCCTACGTTGAATCCTTTCAAACCTTTTACTCTGAATAATTCAGTTTGGATCTCAACAAATTGTTCTATATTCCATTGTCGGACTAACAAGAGACAATCAATTTCCTTCGCATTTTCCGTGACTTTTCCAGCTTAATTTACTATCGACGTGGATTCCTATATATTTGTATGAGGAAACTCTCAGAATAATGTCATTATTTAATGGTAATTTGTTTCTGTGTAATTAAAACTCCTACCAAAAATGATGGATTTGCTTTTAGTGCTATTTATGGATATTCCGTTATTTTCCGCCCAGTAACATAACGCATCAGGGTCCCGTTGCAGCACTTCTTCGTCTTCTTCAGAATTCATTCTTCGATATTTTATGCAATTGCCTGCAAATAACCGAACATTTGAGATTAAGTGCGCTGGTAGATCATTGACGAAAGCTAGAAATAGAAGAGGTCCAATGGCACTCCCCTGCGGTATTCCTGACGTAACGTTTGCCCCGGAAATTAATGCTTGCCCAATTCGGACTTTCGGTTTTCTGTCTCGCAGAAACTCGCTACTCCACCCCTCACCCAGGAATTTATGCTTGAATTCATTAATTTCTGTACGAGCCGATCGTGGGGAAACATATCGAACGCTTTGGCAAAATCTATAACTATCGTGAAAGCCATCATAGTCATTTTTTTTTATTTTCTGTTCTTGTTTAATGTAACTCCCAACTAGATGTTCCATACGTTTTCAGACGGCTGACGTAAGACTTATCTTATAGCCTATAATTTCATAATATAGTTGTGTCACCACTTTTAACAAATTGGTACGACAAAACCTAATTTTCAGTCTTCGGGTACCTTTGAATTGTTCATGGACACGTGAAATATTCGAATTAGAAACGGAAATATTGCATCTCCTCCTAGTTCAATTATATCTGTGGAAATATCGTCTAGACCCCTTGACTTACCATTTTCTATAGGTTTTGCTTTATTCCGTAGAACGTTTACTTCAATATTAAACTGATTTGTTACCGAAGGCCCTTGAATTAGTATTGTTTTTGAAATCCGAACTGAAATACTTATTAAACGCTTTCGCCTTCCAGCGGGGGAAAGATCAGCGCCACCTTTCGAGAAACGAAATGCACTAAACTTATGGGACTAATAGCCCTAACCGTTGACGCATCACTAATAATCAATCAATCTTACCCCTCAAAACTAAGAGTGGGTTTAAGACTCTCATTTCAACATATTTCCCTTTCATCATTTCTTTTCAAATATTTTCCATTCCAAACGATTTTATTTCTTGCTGTCAGTATTTCAAAAAAACATTTAAACTTTTCTACGAATGAAGTCAGAAAACACGTCCACATTATCGTTGTATTTCTTGATATCAATATTTCAAATGGTCGTCATTTATCCATTTTGAAAACCCATTTTCCTTTCTTTTGTTAATAATGTAAAAATCTGAGCGCTGATCACGAAATTATTTTCTGGCAGGGGTAACTTGGCAGACATGATTTTAGTACACGGATGACTGACGGGTTGCATACCCCTGTGGAGAACAGGCGAACATGCATCACTTTATCGATATTAATCACTGACAAATTGTGATGGATCATCACATTTTCTTTGTCATTTCAGGGCATTTTTCTCTTTCTCTGTCTCCCATTTAATAGAAAGGGACGTGGAGTGTCCCTCTAAAATTGTTTTATCTTTTTCGCTGTAATCGATAAGAGAATTATTTTTGAGCTCCAAAACAGAAATGTCTAATACCTCCGTAGACAGGACGTATTTTGCCTTTTTTCGAAACTGATTCTTATTGCACTTTCATGTATTTGGATTGATTTTTTTAGTTTCTGGTCTGTGGTAGAGAATATATAGAATATGTATGATAGGATTATATCCATTGCCCCGAAGATCCATTGAATTATTTTTAAACACATCCAAATGGTCGACTGAAGTTTCTTCTACAGGCGGGTAATGTTCAAATTAACTTTAACTTTTTTGTTAACATTGCCCATCTTCCATAAAGCTTATTTCATGCTCAACGCATTGTACAAAATGTACACTGTCGGTTGAATTGTCTAAAATTTTTGTTTGTCTAAATTGTTTTGGCATTGTAAATGTTAATTTGTTTTGTATTGTAAATCTGTAGTTTTAGAGTTACTACCTGGTTATCAGCCAATTGTAGTCTAATAAACATGTCTATGTGTATATAAGGAATTTTTAGTCGATTTTTCGACTTATCTTGCGAGCTAACGGTGTTCCCCATGTCCGGGCCTTGTTTAATTCCCACGCGTGAGGGGTAAGAGAGGGAAATAATGAACATGTATTCCCTTCACCGCAACTAGCAAACTCCGCCTGCCTGAGCCATTATAGAAGTGAATGATAATAATAATGATAATGATAATATAATAATAATATAATAATAATATAATAATAATAATATAATAATAATAATATAATAATAATATAATAATAATGTCTCTGTATGTTTGTGTGAGAGTTTTTCATCTTCATCATTTCACTCCATCGTCTAGGGCGTACAACATTGGAGTATAAAAATGGAATCAGCATTAAATGCTGGTTAAATGCTGGTGCGTGAAACAATAATAGTAATAATAGTAATAATAGTAATAATAGTAATAAGTTTGGAAACCTGAATGGTTTCGAGCCCTTGCTCCTGAGCGCGACCGGCTACGCGTCGGAGGCCCCGAAGCGTTTGTTTTGCCTCCGGCGGAGGCGCCAAGTCGTTTCCTCGGCGAGGAAATGAAGAAGCGCCGGCGAGAAGGGAGGCGGGGGATCGCTGCGGCTGCGGCTACGGCTACGGCCGCCGCCAGGCCACCGACCCCGAGCCGGGGGCTCGCCTGGGCGGGGGCGGGGGGCGTCAGGCGCGACGGGGAGAAGACGGAACGAAGCGGAGAGGTGGGCGTCGCGAGGGAGTGGGTGATGGAGGAAAAGGCAGTACGAGGGTGGGAAGGGTGCGGTGGAGAGAAAAGGAGATGCGGGGCGGAGGGCAGAACGAAGCGGAGAGAGGAAGGGGTGGAGGGGGGCAGTTAGGGGCGGGGCGGTTGGGATGGGGAAGGACGGAAGGTGATGAGGACAGAGGGATACGAGCGAAGAATGCGACGGGGAGGCGAGTGTTGCGAGAATGAGCGAGGAGAGATAGAGAGAGATACAGTTACGGGTTTGGGTTGAATACGAGGACAGGCGGAACGGAGAAGGAGAACGAGAGACGATTGTGGAATGGAGAAAGACTGACAGACTGAGAGAAATAGGATGACAGGGGGAGGGTCGATTGGGATAGGGTATAAAGAAGAGGATGATGAGAGGTTGAACGCCGTGGAGAACGAGGAGGAGAGGCGAGCGATGGGGAAATGTAGACAGAGGGAGTTACAGGCGAGTGGGTGCGAGGGAGAGTGAAAGAAGATGGAAACGGAGGGGAGTAGGGACAGAGAGAATGGATTAATGGCGAGTTATTTAGTTGGACGGTTGGGATGTGGAAGAACGGGTAAGAGGATGAGGGGAGACGGATCGAGCGGAGAATATGGCGGAGAGGCGAGTGTGGCAAGAATGAGTCGATAGAAAAAGAAATGTCGTTCAGGGATTGGGATGCGATGGATACGAGAAGTGGAGGCGGAACGGAAGGGAAAATGGGATGAAATGTTGAAAGGATGGATTGTAACAGAAAGGCAGTAAAGGGGAAAGGCGTTGAATGGGACGGAGAGAGAAGGGTTCAGTTGGTGGGATGGGACAAGTAAAGGAGAGAAACAGTTAGGAGTGAGACGGTTGGGGTGAGGGAACAGAGAAGAGGATGAGAATTTGAACGGAGTGGAGAACGAGGGACGAGTGATGGACAGATAATGGAGACAGAGGCAGTTACGGGCGAGGAGGTGATGAAAATAAGACGCGAGACGCAGGGGAGAATGGGACGAATTGGGGATGGAGAATGGAGGGAGAGAGAGAGAGAAAGACACACACGAAGACAGAAAGAGAGACACAGTTAGGGGTGGGTCCACAGGTGGTTGATCTGTGTCATCACAGACACAGTTGTGATGGGGAAATCAGGGAAGGGGATGATGAGACCGGATCTGACGACGCGGCAGAGAGACGAGTGTAGCTAGAGTGGGGCGATGGACAGAGAGAGAAGAGAGAGACTGGTGGGTGGAGTGGATGCGGAGGAGAGGAAAATGAGAGGCGAAACTGAGGGGAGAATGAAACGGATAGAGGATTGTTGGGAAATAGAGAGGGGCAATTAGGGGTATGGACTGGTGGAACGGGGAGTAACAGGGAAAGGGATAAGAAGAGACGAAACGAAGGGTAGAATAGGGCGGAGTAACGATCGTTGAATATGTAAGTCGAGATGGGGGTGTGGCTAGAGAGGCAGTGAAGTGGTGGGACGAGCAAGAAGAAACGTGTTAGGAGTGGTGAGGAAGGGAGGCATGACAATGCGAGGCTGTTAGGGGGGAGGAGAGGTGGAAAGAGATGCGGCACGGGTGTGCGGAGAGGTCGGGTGGTGTGTAACAAGCAAAGAGCTAGAATGTACTACATAGAGTGGCTGACCCTATAGTTTCAGTGCTCTTGGTCGACGGTCGACGCTGCCATTTTTTTGCAGTAAAAACATGAAAGATGGCTGATGGTGGCGTGTTATTTGTATCAGATTTTATTTATGTATTGTTGTCTTTTCGCTTATCTGTATTTAAACTATATTTGTGGTTAGAATAATAATATTCACAATCCATTCACAATGTGCAGCATACAATTGTAAAAACAGAAGTCATTAACTCATAAATATACCATTTTTCAAGTTTGCCGCCTTATTTGTGATCAGTTGGTTTGATTCTTATTGCAATAACATTTTCCTTCAGGATTTATGCTAACCACAATAACATTTCCACAGCTTCCATTGTTATGACAATAACACATGCTGGTGTTTTTAAAGTTTCTCAATTCATTCCCCTTGCATATTGTTATTTCGTTTTTAAATGATTGTTTTTTGAAATCGTGAAACAGAGAGTAAGAATATTTATATTACGCGCAGCCCGCGCCCAGTCGGCCGTAATCAGCGCCAAACGGAATACTAGAATATTCTATTTCTCCGGAGGGCGCTGCTTTCACTGCAAAAAACATGGCTGTAATTTGATGCAAAGATGCGGGCGCTTCAGCCACTCTATGTAGTACATTCTAGCTCGTTGGTACCAGGGCGGGGAGGGTGAAGCCGGCGCCGAATGGAACGGGGCGCGTTGGGACACGAAGTGCGTGGCGAGGAGAGGACTGAGAAGGAAAGCGGGCGCGATGCGGAAGAAATGGGGTGGGGGAAGGAGCGAGAGGAAACGGGCGAAGTGTAGCGAGGTCGTGAGGTCTAATGGCGGGGGAGGAGCCGTGAACGCGGTGCGGTAGAGTGGGTCAGAGCGAGGCGTTGCCTCGAGCGAAGGCCGCCGCAGACGCTAAGTAGGGCTTGCGGCGTGGAAATGAACCTTGCATGTCGGCCGGAAAGCCTGGCTCCCTGACAATGCCCGGCCCAACCAATCCTGAATTTGCTCCCGCACAATAGTTGGGACACAGGTCGTTGCTCTGGCGCGGAAATTTAACTGGTATATACGAGGTATATACTCGTACAACACAGTGAACGAGGAAAAAAGGTTCATCAATGCACATCCCTCCACGTCCACGTCCACGTCCCTCATAAATTCTTTGCTCTGTGGGGGATATTACTTTCAATATATCTTCGTAAGAACATTCATAGTCGTCATTTTCTTTCCTTATTTATATTTTCACTTTATATATGACTTATATAAATTGGAAGTGCTTTGATTATTCGTATTTTACAAATACAAACATTTTATAGTAAAAAATAGGAGGAAAGAAAAAATAATTAGTTACTTTAGTTAAAAATATTGTTTTCGATGCAAGGTAATCTCAACATTTAACAACAAAAAATGTCGATTGTTTGGTGAAAAATATCTCGTGGACGATTCAGCCAATTTTAACGATTTTTTTAAATGGGTAGGTGGGTTAGGAGGGATTCATAATACAACTTTAACACCTTACAATGCCACTTTGTGAGTTGGTTTTCAATCAGTGGTAATAAGCATATATAAGTACAGCAGGCCGCTAGAATTCTCCTCCAGGCTTTGGCGGAATTCAATCTCGCTATGTAGCTAGTGTCTAAAATTTGCTTCCGTCGTAAATATAACTCTACGACATCCCGGTCAGGTATGCTCCAAGCTCAATTGCATTGCTTTCAAAGACCTCTTGCAGCCGTTCATCACTAGAAAAAGTAATTCGTCATTTACTTGGTGTTTAGTAAACATATTCATTTTTTTGGGGGAGGAAAAGGTTGAAATTCTAACTATAGAATAAAATGAAAGTAATTTCATTTTCATCCTTGCGCTTCCCTCTCATCTTCACCACACTACATTCTACTGATTTACCACCTTCATTCATCATTCTTCACTGCTGTGAGACTAGATGATGAATATTCAAAACGGCAGACGATGGCGCTACCTGCAAGAGAATATATGAAACTGTGGTCATTTCCTCTCAGATGCGCAAGAGATGTAACACTCGCATGATTTTGTTAAATATTTAATTAATGAATGATTATAGCGGATACTTTAAATGCTGCTACGATCTGCCAATAATGATTGAAAACGCGGTTCGCGGTTTCTAAGCCTTATATATTGAGGGTCAAAATATATTTCGTGTTCTTTCCTTGTGAAGAATACATTGTTGATGTTCCTCTTTATGGGATGCTACACTTCTCAGCATGTTTATGTGTAATAATGTTTTAACAACATTCCTTTTTTTAGTTAATTGATTCGTATACAATGTGTCTCTAAGTACAGGGTGCGGCAGCATGACTTCCTTTTTTAAAATGCGCGCTAACAAGAGTCATGACAAACGCCAGATATCGGTTTACGCAATGTATGGAGAATGAGGGACGTCACCTAACAGATTTGATCTTCAAAACAATGTAAATAAAAACTTTAGACATGTACCTACATTATAAAAAATAAATAAATATTTTCCGATGCACACAATAGTTTTTATTGAGTTTTGAAAAAAGGAAGTTATGCTGGCGTTTGTCATGACTCTTGTTAGCGCGCATTTTAAAAAAGGAAGTTATGCTGCCGCACCCTGTGTATCGTACTGAAGTACCTGTGGACAAAGTAGGGAATGTCAAAAAACTATAACTGAATAAATGTATGTTCTTTTACCATGTAAACAGTATATCGATAACATTTATTGAGCAAAAGACCTAGATTTCAATAAATAGTGTGTAATGAAAAAATATTTTTTGCTGCCCTTAATTTCCACCAAAAACAGACTGGTTCTGATGCTTATATTCTTTTTTTATGTCAACTTCAGCATCTTTAACAGAAAGGACTCCACCGTAGATTATATCTTGTAAAGAAAAGAGGAGAAATGATAAATCTTGGCTGTTTTCGAGAACAACCTATCGCAGATGAGCCTGAGAACTTCATTCATGTCAACTGTATCATTCATGTCAACTTCGCATGCTGCAGATACTGAATATATTTTGAATGAGGAAATTATTATGAGTACATTTTTTTAATTTCTCACAGATATTAAAACTATAAGTTTCATCATTTTCTATAATTGAGCTATTGCTGAAGAACGAATTGACATACGATCTTTAACAGTAGACAAAACTGCACTATTAATTGCTTCTGCTAGTGGTTGATGCTTGTTCTTTCCTTTGCCTCGTGACATGGTCGGTCCTAAAACCAATTGAATTCAATTACACATATGTACTAAGGTCCGTCAATAGTCACTGTCCCTAGGTACAACAATCTGCAATCATGAATGAAAATGGCTAATGTTCATTATAGGTTATCTGTAGGAAAGAAGTATGCACCTTAAATTAACTTCATTATATGGTAGCAAGTGTAGATCTTCTTCAAATTTCATAAAGGAAAGTAATTATTACGAAACTGATGAAAGATAAATACAGAAATTTTCATTTTTCACTCGTCAAATTTATTTAACTTTCATAACATCACGGAAACAGCTCCCATTACAAAATCGTTCACTTGAATAAATACAAATATCTATAGCAATGTAAGGAAAATACCAATTGGAAAATTCTCGCACAGACTCCTCGCAAATATGCTTTGTCTCTAGGTACGACAGTTTCCCCTACCCTGTCGCAGATTTGATGAATGTAAGAGGACCTCATGCCTGAAAGCCTCCTTCGAGCTAAGTTCTAAAACTTTGCTATCTTTCAGTAATCCGTCCGTCACTACATAAAATTTTAGTCGTAGATCAGTTAAATTTATTAATCACTGCAAAAAGAACTTATTTTGAGTAATAAAAACAGTTCCCGATAGCATTGAAAGTCCTTTCTCAGAGATATAACATTAGCGTCATTCATTGATGAAGACGCTTTAGTGCCGGTAAAGTAGGACCACTAGGGGTGCTAAAAGTACGCGAAAAATACTTAAATTTTCGAAAAATTGTACATGACCATCTTTGCTTTTATTTCAAAATCCATCTTTAAGGAACACATTTCATTAAGAGAAAAATATTTTATCTTCATAATAATTGTAGCTGTAGTGACAAAATAGTTGATTTTTTGCAATTTTCAAAACAATAGTGTTTAACGAAAATGATACGTCATTCTCTTAAACGTCCTTCACACTACCCAGCTAAAAATTAATAAAAACGGTGGAACCATCTTTTTGAAAGTTTTGAGAATGTCCCAGCGCTTCATGTAAAGCACCCCACAAAATTAAAATATGAATTTCAAATTCAAGGAGCGCCAAATCGATATTCCTGAATTCCCATTCCACAAATCGCTAGGGGAATGTCAATTTTGGAGAAAATAGGTTGAACGGTTTGGCCGATTCTCAGACGGCCTGACATGTTTCCCATCATTCGATTTTTCGGTATCAAGGACCCACAAAACATGGATTCTGGCTACACCACGTGTTAGAGGATTTTGTTTCTAAGTTTAACAACTGGATTTATCTACCATGACCCGGCAATAAACGTATCGCTGTTTTTCCCGCAGCATTACATAATTTCTCATCTTAAGAAGTACCTCATGTCCCTTATACAGTGAAGTTAAGTGTAGTGTAGTGGAGGGAAAGGGAGTGTAGTGTAGTGAAGGGGAGTGCAGTGTAGTGTAGTGTAGTGAAGTGCTATGTAAACTAGAAGTGAATTTAGAGTTAGCTAGAAATAAATTGGAACAATGATATCGACCCCTAATTCTAATAGTAAACCTAATTGTAAATGTTGAAAATGTTTTGTAATTCTAATTCTAATTGTTATCATGTTCGCCACCGAGCATTAGCTCAAAGCGAACTTTAATAAATCTATCTACCTTCTTCAGGGCGAGAAAGTAAAACCGACTCAATTACCTGGTTGATACGTGCATTTATCCCGCGCGTGTCCGCGTGTTGCAGGGGCGGAGGCGGCGATGGTGGCGTCGGAGGCGGAGCTGTGGGCGGCTGGCAACGGGTCGCACGGCGGCGCGGGCGTCGGCGGTGCGGGCGTCGGCGCGGGCGGCGGCGGCGCGGGCGGCGGTGACGCGGACAACACGCTCACCTTCCTGGTGGGCTTCGGGGTGCTGCTGCTGTTCGTGCTGGGCGGCGTGCTGGCCAGCGTCTTCCTCTGCATCACGCTCAAGAAGGACCCCTACCTGTGGGACGCGGCGCCCGACGCCGCCGAGCTGCGCCTGGCGCCGCCCGCCTCCGCCACCCCCGACGCGGACGCCCCCGCGCGCGACGCGCCCGCCCTCGACGCCGACGCGCGCTGCTGAGCCCCCCCTCCCCCTACCCGTCCTCCCCCCACACAGGGCAAATTCGAATTTGGGTTTGACGGAGAGCTAAAGCGGAAGCAACGCGTGTGGAAGGCGCTGGATACTTCTTTTCGACCACAAATTAAGTACGGGCTTGGTTGAGTCGAGACTATACTCGTTTGAGTAGAGACCATGGTCTTTTGTGTCGAGATTATGCTCATTTGAGTGGAGACCGAGGTCTTTTGAATCGAGACTATGCTCATTTCAGTAGAGACCATGATCTTTTGAGTCGAGACTATGCTCATTTCAGTAGATACCGTGGTCTTTTGAGGCGAGACTATGCTCATTTAAGTAGAGACCATGCTCTTTTGAGTCGAGAATGCACACATGTGAGTTGAGGCCGCGACGCGAACGAGCACATTTGAGTTGATTTCAAGCTCGTTTGAGTGTTGATCAAGAATGTGAGTCATGACCAAGCTCATGCGAGTCGAGGCCAGTAAATGTGAGTCGAGATCAGTACATGAGTCGTGACCGAGCGCACGTGTGTCAAGACAAAGCACACGTGAGTCGAGACCTAGTTCAAATTGACAATGAACATGGATAAATAAGAAGTTCATATTTTTTCCATAAGAACTTTTGAACCCTACTGGTTTATTAAAACAACGAAAAAAGAAATTCTCCATTTCCTTCTTAATTTAAAAGGATGGTTCACAATTTTTGTGATTATTCTGGATTTGATTCTGCAAAGTCAGCATTAGAATGCGTTTGGTCACAATTTGCGGTAGAAAAGATAATCATGGTGATTCAAAGACTTGTAACATGAACACAAGTTAGAGTATAACGAGTGAAAAATGAATTTCGTATATGCTATTTTCTGCAAAATGCATCGTAAACTTTGCGATAGCTGCACTCAAGAATGTTTTATGTTGTCTGATAAAATCGAGGATCCACGTTTCGCCGTTGACTCGGAAGTGACCGAGCAAAGCAAGGAAAATTAGCCATATATAATTCAAGATTAATTTAAAAATCGGCCAATTTAACCCTCGTATGAGAGTTTGTGAATCGCCACTATGTTCACGGCGCATTCCATACATATTTGTCCATACGCTATAACTATTTGTCAACAAAATACCTGCATTTCGGGTGTGCTTTCATGGCTAAGCAGGGATCACACACAGCCTTTTCATAATGGCAACTCGTAATATGAAGAGTAGAGCTACTCCTAAAAATGCTGTCGCATGCGCAGAGGTAAACTTCTTTTTCTACTTGGCCAACGTGCTCCACCTGCGTGACCCCAAACCAACGAGGGAAATAATTCAGAAGACAGTCCAGCGTGCCAGCAGAAAACCGATGCTATTCTGTTCTGTGCTTTCAAACAAAAAATACGGTTGCAGAAAATATTGTTTGTCTTCCTTTTTTGTGTTCGTGTTTCGGCTGACTTTAACCTTGTTTATACCAAGGAGTACTACAGCCTTCAGGAAGAGCCCATTAGAGCTGGCGTGGTGTTCCGTGGCTAGTGAGAGAGTTTGTGGATGGAACACAGTGGTTTGGTCACGTGTGGTTAGGTTTTTATTCCCCCTCCCCAGCACTTTGAAACTGATCAGGTGCAGCAGAGGAAGTTGACGAAAACTCCTGAGAACAGTGCAAGACCACTTCCTTGGTGCAACACTATTTTTTACATTGTTCGTGTGTCTTTTGGGTTCGTTTAGAAACTGAGAAGTTGCTCCCAGATGCACGATATCCCTGAGTGCTATAAATTCAAAATCAACCCATTGAACTTGTTAGACGATCTCTTGGTGTTTGGTACCCTACGCATTCGTCTTGTAATCATTATCATTTACAAATGTAAGCCACTATTTTGAGGGTGATTCCTCCATAACTAGTTTGGAATAGCTCCGCATTTGATGATATCGTCACCACATTCTTGTTCAGAAACGTTCCCCATCCTCTGAAATCTCTCTAGAGTTCTGGAAAGGAAATATTGTTTTCGTGTATTTAAGACATATACATTCGAACGAGTAAACTGATGATATACTGAAGGTGATCATTTTGACTGACTTCTCCACCAGAGATACTATTACAAGGACCCTTGAGTCACATTTCTCTTACGGTTATTTTGGGACTGAGCACAATGCTCTGCTGACAAAGAGGCCGCTTATCGCAAGAAATGAAATTGAGGTACCGGAAACGGAAAAGGTCATGGAATGTCTATCCAAAACGGATGTGAGTGATTGCAAGTGCACAATTTTCAATACCAGTACCTCCATTAACGTGCAACCATATTTCAGTACACCCTATTAACAATGCATCCTTTTCTTCAAAGCCCTACTCTCTCCGATCAAGAATCATACCTGATGTTCTCTGGTTTAAGCCTTGTTGCACTTACCACTAAACTACTGAGATGTCCAATTCTCCCAACAGTTTTCTTGTTTAACGCTCCTGTGTAATACTTCCTACCAGTGGTATTGTTCCCAAGTGTCACCAAGAAGATATGGAGAAAAGTGTAAAATTGTCCCTGGCGACCTGGATTGAATTCTGTCTAAAACTTTGAACTGCGTGAATTTCAAAATGTTGTTCTGTAACAAAATCGCATCTCAAATCGCGAACTCAGAAAAGTAAGGTTCCATCTGACCTGAAGAAAATGTCACTGAAGGTGCCTAATAACAGCCTTCAAACTTGTTTCTACGAATGCTTGAAGCAAAATCTAATGAGAAGTGACTTTACACAAATTGTTGTTTCTGAGCGAAGGCATTACTGAATATTTCTATTAATATGTATTTTATTGTATACAAATTTATTATCTTTATTTATATTTTTTGTTTGTAGATATTGAGTTTGTTAAAAAACGATTTTTAAAATAAAGATGTACCTATAATTTATGAAACCTTTTGCATTATTATGTTCAAACGTAGAACAGGATCGCCATGTCGTTGATTTGCACAAGGATTACTATACAGGCACGAGAGACTTTGGTAAGTAATATAGATTTGCAAATTTTAGATAGTTAAAAAATGAGACTTTTTTCTAATTCCTGCATATACTCATCTGCTGATTTCAATATAATCGCCATTTTTTCTTTCTTGGTTACTACAATATACTGAGACCGTACGCACCTCCAGCTGCTAATTTAATAATTCAGCAGCAGACTGAGTTGGACACTTCACCATTATTGCTGAAGTTAAAAGCTTTTTCTTTCTTTCTGTTCAACAAGTACATTTTTCTTAAAGCTGTGAAATGTCAGTTATTGAACTTAAACTTTAATTTAATTAACTTCCTTGTGGATTTTCACCGGGTAACGAATAATATTAATAATAATAATAATAATAATAATAATAATAATAATAAATACTGCAATAAATAAATTTTAAGGTTTAAATATATAAGTTCTACATTTCAGTTAATTATACATAACGATGGATGACAAAATCAATCTTAAAGAAAAATTGATTTTATCGGAAGGTCTAATTCTCCGGTCTGTCGTAAGATGGTCTTTAAAACTAGGTGAAGAATGAAGAGGAGAGAAACATTTTTGAGTTTGATTTGTTATTGGTGGTTAGTTCTAAGCATTCTGAGCCTCGCAATGAAAAAAAATCAATAATTCTTAAGTTTATTTTTCAATATAATCACTTTTTAATTGGATACACTTAGTCCAACGATTTTTCAAACTTTAATATTCTTCATAA
This sequence comes from Gryllus longicercus, assembly GCA_038098605.1. Taxonomy (NCBI): domain Eukaryota; kingdom Metazoa; phylum Arthropoda; class Insecta; order Orthoptera; family Gryllidae; genus Gryllus; species Gryllus longicercus. Next base: position 789,416 of record JAZDUA010000084.1, on the reverse strand, counting down.
AATAAACTTTGTCCAATCATCATAAATAGATACCTATGACAGCTTCAAACTTATAATTTTAAGTGAATCTTCACCCAGCTAGCCAGTTCTACCGATTTTAAAATAGAAAGTAATCGCTGAGAGACAAATCCGCTGAGTACGGTGGTTCTTGAACACGTGTACTAACTATCCGTGTGTAAAGATGTAATGTCTTAGTAAAAGACACTTTTATTCTTTGCAAGATTAGAATATTTAACTTGAATAGCGTCCTTCAGTCCCAGTAATGAAACAGTATTTCCAAGTGATATTTATTTTTTTTCGTAAACTAATTATTCTGTAACTTTTAAACGGACCGGCATATATTTCTATGTTGGTTGTATAATGTACGTATATCTTAATTTTCTAGTATGTATACATACATACAGAGAGAGAGAGAGAGAGAGAGAGAGAGAGAGAGAGAGAGATTTACATTAGTATTGTTGACTATAAATTTAAAGTTAATACCTGATTTAATAGTGAACAATAACATTATTCATGGTTGTAAGATCCCAATCCCTTGATCGAGTAGAATTTACGCTACACTTACCTCTAGAACAGTTTACAGTAGTTATTTAGGCACTCTTCATTTTTGTTTCTTCACTACAGGATCTAAGAATCAGTATTTGAAATTTATCAAAATATTAATCCCCATTAAAATGAGGTCAAATTATTACTCCTCTAATTGTTTATGCACCGACGTACCGGAGCGCTGCATAAGTGAAAAAAATATTGGAAAATAATAATTCGATAAGTATATACAGAACACAATCTTGCTGTATACTACTTTTCCTCTTCTATTTTTATTGTCTACATTTCAACGTCTTCCTCACCATTTTCACCTTCTCTTTTTGTTCATTCCCTCACCTTTCAACTTTATCCTCTTTCTTCTATCTCCCCTATCAGTCTCAAGACAACTGTTGGCACTAACTCGCAGGCTCCAGGGTTCTAGTTCCGAGGCTGATGGATTTTTCCCTGGCATCATAGCTACGTCAAAATTTTTTTGAGGAGAATTCTAAATGCTGGTTGTTCTGATCAGTGATTTGCCGTGATTTCTCCGATCAATACTAGGTGAATGCTGGAGCAGTGCCGCAAAACTGGCCACGGACCGTGAGCGATCATTCTTTACATATCTTTCTTACTCACATACACTTACATGCACTACCCTCAGGGGCAGCTAGAAGACCACTAGGGAAAACTAGAGAAAACTAGGGGTCTGGGGGCAGTAGAAGTTCCTCTTGTTTATTATTAATATATTTTGAAGATAATCATATTTCAATTAGTTAATTTTGTTTTCAAAAAGTATCAGATTAAATATATTTTGAATAAACTTTCGTGGCCCCACTTGAGTGGGGACCTGGGGAAAGTCGTCCAGAGGTTGCCCCACCCTCTGGACGCCCCTGACTCCACCCCCATACAAGTCACAAGACAAGTCGGGCCGCGCTTAAGGCCCATTCACAATGCAAACGTAAACATAAGCATAACACATAGACGTAAACATTAACATAAGTGATAGACTGAATCATTCACAATGTCTAACATAAACGTACGCAAAATAAAGAGTTTCTATTCGCTGTAATTCATTCTAGTTTACTATTGGTTGGATGTGAGAATCGATTTGAGGTATCGACTGTGACTATGGCCCATATGGCTTTAGTTCGTCTATGAACTTCGCTCCTCTTTCTATTCTCGATTTTGAGTTAACTTACTGTGATCGTTTCATTTCTTATGTCGTACTTAAGCATAAGCACAGAAGCTTGCAAGCTTTAAAGTTAACGTCTTACGTGTTATGCTTATGCGAACGCATTGTGAATGAGTCCGCTTATAGACGTAGTCCTAACTTTTAGATTAACGCCATGCTTAGGTCGCAATCAGCGGGTTGTGTGTAATTAACACGGGTCGTACCAATAATTATCGTAGTTTTGAGATTTTCTACGCAAAATGTATACATATGAACATGTTTAAACTGCTAAGTCATTCGAGACACATTCACGATCACATTACGTTATTGGGAATGGCTCGTATTTTGAGCAATGTAGAAGCTGTCTCACTAGGTTTGGTCCCTAGAAGCCTGTTACAACATGGAAATACACTTAATGTACATCAAATATTTTCAGTCGTAAGGTTTGTAGATGACAATGAAGGAAATGTAGATCCCAATATTAATAATAACAAACGTGTATATATAACATATTTTTAAATTTGACTAGATTACAAGGAACCGGCTCTGCTGATTTTACAAATAGTTTCATTTCAGAGAGGAAATCTAACTTACACCAGCCTTTTGCTTTTGATATGCCATGCGTGCACTCCTCTTACGAGTAGTAGCCATTAAGACGATCGGCAATATCATACTGATAACCTGCCTACTCCAGTTCATGTTTGCTGTCATTGGAGTGCAGCTTCAAATGGAGCTCTGAATTTAGATGTGCAAGGCAAGAGGCAAAACTAATTATTATAAAATACCACACAAGGCAAAAGTTAGAAAATAGTTTATGCCTCCCTCGATATTCATCGCGAGCCATTCAGTGAGTACGCCTTGAAATTGTAGTGAAAGGAATACAGTGACACTCGATAGTCCGTTGCAGTCACGCCACTATCTGAAACAGTTCTTCGAATCTCCCACGGCCCCACGCCGCGGTAGTTATGGCAAAACATTGATGGATCACCAAAATATTTACGATGCTGAGGCTGAGTGCTGAGGCATAGATAAAAAACATCGATGCTTTAAATATCATGAAACATTTCGAAGTAAAATGCCATGTTTTTAATGTTATACATACCACGGTATATTAGTTTAAGGACACTTTGCCTGACGTTTGGGTGTCATCTTAATTTTCTGATCAATGTTCAAATTGCATTTTCACGATATTGCCACAAAATAATCAGAAAGGTAACAACACTGGAGAAAGGTTGCGAAGGGGAAACTGTTTTGTGCCGCCTGTGGAACGACAATATTGACACTTGTAACTGGCTGTTGATTACGTTCAATCCACAAATTAAATAAATACTAGAAATTTTAATTATATTGAGAACATGTTTTAAAACATCCATGTTTGTGAACAAATATATTGACCCGAAGAAAGCACCGATGTTTTATTGATATTTTTGGACGTAAATATCGACGTTTTAAAAACATCGATTTTTTTGCCATCCTTACGCCGCGGTGTACTGCGGTTTGCAACTGGTGGCATGCTTATCTATACCCTGCGAAATATTTCAGTGGGTGCCGCGCCGTGCAGATTTGACTGTTCGTGATTTCGAGCGCGTCAACCGCTAAGGTCATTACTCCCGAAAGTGTAGTGCATGTTTCCCTCGGAAGTTGGCGGTGATCTTTCCCCGCTGGATAGCGAGATTGGGTGTTAACCAACCGTCGGCTAGCGGTGTTTTCCCTCAACCAGGTATCTCCCACTAACAGGGTACTACCTCAGCCGGAACAAGCTCTAATCTCCCGACCGTCTCCTGGCATTTCTGGTAGTGTAGTGCATGTTAATGTAAGGGGTGAGGATAGGATAAGGATGAGGAAGGAAAGATCGCCGTGGTCCGAAGTTAGTGTCGAATATTCTGCAACCGTCAAGGCTCAAATCTAGGACCTCCTGGTTAGAGGAACTGCAGTGATATCTGTTGAGGCCCTGTTCCACTGCTTTCGGTGTCCGTGCGGGCCATCAACTATCCTACGCTCTACATGAATCAAAAAGTTAGATGCTTGTGACACAACGTTGCGTTAACACACGGCAAGTAAGAAGTTTCGAAGATTAAGTTTATATCATACTGCACACGAGGGCTCATAGCGACATGTGTTGCAGCCAACGCGCGTGGAAAGCTAGAAAACGTGCTTTATATTTAGATTTATTCAGTCAAAAACAGTAAAAACTGCATGTGACGTAGAGAGGAAAAGATTAGATTTACCCTTTGCGTACATTGTAACTTGTGCTGTGGCTCATGGTGTCTACACACATACGTGGTTATATCAACATGCGATTGGTGGAAATTTGGAAATTTCATTTTTGGAAATTGTAGCTCTTAAGTGGAAGGTAATATAATTTCAAGTGGGTTTTCGACCATAATATTTTTAATATTGCTACCAAATACTTGTCAGTACAGTACCCAGTACTTGACACAAAAATGACCTCCTAACATCGACAGTGGTTATTGGAACAAATCTAAAACATTATCATTGTAGGATTACCTTCAACTGCAATAGAATTGTCACCTTGTAGAATTATTGACATATTTCTAAGTTTAAGATTACAATTTTTTGAAAATACTTTTTACACACTTTTCCCTAATTAATGAACCGTTTCCCTGATATGCTGTCCATTTGTCCACAATTTTCACTGATTTCGTCAGTCTGCCCTCTCTCTCGAAGCTGGCTCGCGGTAGGAAACCAAACTCGGCCGCAATTAAAGTTAATTTTTTTCACATCTGAAGAATTCATTAATATATTGGCCGTTGCGTTTGAAGATAATTCAACCTCCAGAGCGTTCACTACCTCAGTTATACTCGGAAAATTTAAAGCGTAGTAATGTGTTGCTGAGATTAATGTCCCCCATCAAGTTGAGGAGGGCAGAGGTATATCTGGTGCAATTTATTTGTCAACATTTTATTATTATTATTATTATTATTATTATTATTATTATATATTATAATATATTATACATATAATATAAGTATTATATAATAATATTAATATATTTTAATAATAATAATAATAATAATAATAATAATAATAATAATAATAATATTTCCACAGACCAGCATAACTGCTTCACAGGGATTGTTTTCATGTAAATAACAACTCAAAACACTAGTATACAAATAAATAAAAACAGCAGAATACCTTTCAATCTACATTGGGACAAGGATAACATTCATAAAAAAATACAGTCATTCTTTAGATAAGTAGAAGGGAAGCCCAACAGGTATCTCATTATTGTTTGTTGTTTTTCAAGTAAATTTGATGTTTATTCTTCGCATTGTTTCCGGTTCTGAAAGATTTAAGGGGGGTCTGCAAATAGTATTACATATTTGTCATATGGAAATCTGTTCTTGATTCGGGATGTTGTTGCTGATGAACCAAGGTTGTATTGGTCAGTTGCTGGTATATTATGCAAAGATGTGAAAGAGGAATGTGAGCTTTTGAGCAGTATCTGATGTATAGTTTCTGTTTTTAATTCTGAGTGTAATTGATTGTTTCTAATGAACTAGGGGGCATTTACAGCCATACGTAAGATCGTATTTTAAAATGTTTATATTTTCTTAATATTAGTCGCCGATGTGTTGTACCATATTGGGCATGCATGCATTATAATGGGAAGAACTATTGCTCTGTACAGGACTAGTGTACATTCTGTTTTGAGAGCGGTTTTTCTATTAATTAATGGGTACAATTTATGTAGTCTTCTATTTGCTTGTATGATTTTGTCATTCATATGGTTTGTCCATGTTAGTCTGGTGTCCATTAATGTTCCCAGATATTTAATAGGTTTCTTTTTTGGTAACCAACCAGTGTTTTATCAAATAGCTTTAGAGGTTTGGGAGTAGTGGTTATTGGGCATAGTGTAAATATTTTTGCTAGACATTTGTTAGGGTTTAGTTTTATCTTCCATTTGTCTGCCCATTGTGTTACTTTGTTCAGTTCTTGTAGACTTTTTGTTGCTGTTTTTAGACACTTGTTAGAAGTTAGTATTGCACTGTCATCAGCAAATAATGCTATTGTTGTGTTTTGAGTAGTTGGGAAATCTTCTGTGAGTATGTTGAACAAAGTTGCTGATAATGGGCTGCCTTGTGGTACTCCTGCTGTGATTTCTTTTTGTGTAGAGTAGGTTGAATTTATTCTTACTGAAAAACTTTCTTTTAAGAAGCTTTGTATTATTTTTGGTATAGGGTAAAGGGGTAATACGGATTCTTGTTATTTAAATATCTAGCCCTCGTGCCAAACTATGTCAAATGCTTGGGTTACATCAAAAATACAGTTTTTATATATTAATTCTGCAATTCTTAAAAGTTGGTGTATTGTCGAGTGCTTTGCGTTAAATCCAAACTGAAAAAGTGGTATGTATTGTATTTCATTAATATATTTCAGAAGTCTTCATAAAATTAGTATTTCCTTTACTTTGGCTACAATAGGGATTAGGCTTATAGATCTATAGTTTTCTGTAGATGCTGGGTTTTTACCTGGTTTTGGTATTGGTATTACTATAGTGTGTTTCCATTTTTTTGGGTAGTACCCTGTTCTTAACATTGAGTTGAATATTGCAGTTAGGGAGCTAATTGCTTTCTTATTTAGTTTTTGTAAAAGTATGGTTGGTATTTGCTCAATTCCAGCTGATTTTTTGTTAGGTAGAATTGTTTGGTATCCTTCATTTGGTGATATATATTTTACTGGGTGTGGAACTGTTGTTGCTTCATAGTTATTGCTATGGTTTAAATTGTTATTGTTTGTGGTTGTATTTAGAGCAAATGTTTCTTGGAAATGTTCAGCTAGTATATCACATTTTTCTTTTGTGTTGTAGCTCTTTTATCTAATTTCTTTACTTCTGGTATAATTGTTGGTTCTTTCAATATTTGTTTTGTAACCTGCTATAAATTGGTCTTTAAGATTTATTTTTTTAATGTAATTTTTATATTGTTGGATTCTGTGCTCGTCTAAACTAATTTTACTTGGTGTGTTAGTTTATTTAGTATTTTCTTTAAGTCAGGGCTTCTGTGTTCCTGCCATTGCCGGCGTAGTTTGTGTTTCTTTTGAATTAATTTTTCAATGCTAATTGGTTTACAATTTGAGTTAGTATTTGCTGCTTTTTGTACAATTTTAGTAAAAGTATCTACGGCAATATCAATTTCTTCTTTATTTTTCATGAATCGGTTTGTGGGAAGAGAATTATCGACGCTTGTTTGAAATTTTACCCAATCTATGTTTTTTGTGTCTATGCCAAATGGCAATTCACTTTTAGTATAGTAGTTCATATCTGAACTGAGAATTGCAGGAGAGTGGTCAAAGTCTAATTCAGGTATACATGTGCGTAGAGGGTATGTTTTAAATATTTAGAGATGGTAATGTCAAGGATATCTTGTTGAGCGTTAGTTTTTGGGGTAGTGAGTAGGATTTGTTGGTGCTATGATTTGAAAGTTTAAGGTTGATGATGCTTTTAGGAACTTTCTCCCATTAGGTGTATTCACTTTACAGCCCCAATTGATATGTTTGCTGTTTAGATCTCTCATTTAAATTGTAGGTTCTGTATTAAGTAATATTAGCTTTAATGTATTTATATTGATTTGTTTTTTAAGTTGTTTACATGCTGTTAGGATTTTTAAGAATTCATTTTTTAAAGTTATTTTTACTGCAATCAGTTTAAGATTGTTCGATTTTGGAATAGAAATTAATGAGTGGTTCAATTTCTTTTTAATTAGTATTGCTACTCCTGCTGCATGTTGACATATTGTCTTCTCTGAAACAGTTATATCCAGGGATTTTAAAAGGTTGTCCTGGAGCAAGGTGTGTTTCTGTTATGCAAGCTATTGTTTGGGGTGGTTTTTCAGGAATTGAATAAGTGTATTTTTTTATTTGGTAAGCCATTTGCATTCCAATTAAGAAGTTTTATTGATTTTAAGTAGGGCTGTTTATCCATTTCTTATTATATTTGAGATTTGATTTGATACAATGTTTTGTATTTGTGGAATTAATGTAGCTGTTATTTGGTTAATTATTGTTGGTAACATCTGCATTACAATTTGTGTAATGTTTGACTGGATGGTATTTTGCGTAACTGTTTGTGCATGTGGGTATAGTTGTGTTTTGACTGTTATTAAGTGCCATTTGTGAATGTAATGGATTTTGATTTATGTTCGTTTGTTGTGAGAATGTTTGTGAATGAGTTTAGTTTTCATATTTGTTTTGTTATTGTAGATTGGAATTGGGTATTGAATTGATTTGATTGTTGGATTCTTTCATTTTGGAAAGTACTTACATTGATTAGAATTAGCCATACGATTTTCTTTACATAGAGTACAAATTGGGGGGGGGGGGGTCGTGGATTGTAATAATTCAGTCTTTTGTCCAATGATGTTCTGCACAGTAGCCACAATTTGGGGACATTGCGCAATAATTTTTAGTGTGTCCGTAAATAAAGCACTTTTTACATTGAGGGGGACCTTATGGTTTCCTTCTTATTTCTACTGTAACACTGCTGTGAAGTAATTTGTCTAATTTAAATATTTCCTTTCCTTTAATGGAGTTTGGTAGTTTCAAGACAACTACTTTAAAGGGTAATTGTTCTCTGTTGGTTAATCTAGTTACTTTTTTATTGGATAGTTTAGACTTTTTAATTCGTTATAAATTTCCTCTTCAGTGAATATTAAGGGCACATTTTTTATTACTACTGATAAGTTTTTTTCTGATTGCACACAGTATGTATAGTAAGGAGCACTTCTCTTCGCAATATTTTCTAACTTTTCGGTAATCGGTAACGTTTTTCAGTAATATTTTTACCGAATTCCATGTGGTTTTAAGGCTAAACCCATTTTCTATTGATTCTGTTAGGTCTTTTGTTAGATGTGTTATATTTCCTGCATATTGGGGGTATTTTTATATTTTCTTGTTGCGGTTCTTTGTTATTTACATTTTCCTCTGATTCGTCTACTGTTTCTAAGATTGAATACCTATTCATTGAAGTAGAGTCTTTAATTGCACAATTGTTTAGCATTCTAAGCTTTGCGTCACTATAATCACTTACTTTTGTGAGTCCTCTTTTTTTGGTGAGTCGATGTTGTGCACTTGTTTATTGTGCTATCTTCTGCAGTTTAAAGGTTCCCAGTTGACTGTGCACGTTCCACATGCATTTGAGAAATATGTGCTGCTACTTCCGTACTGTTTGTTGATTCGGTCCGTGTATGATGCTGTTGTAGAATTTGGTTTTGGTGTTCTAATTTGTTGAGATGTTCTTGAAGTATATGATTTTGATATAGATGTTGGTATTATTGTAGATCTGCTATTTGGTTTTCTTGTGAGAATTGTGAATTAACTTGTCTTGGGTATAATTGACAATTTCCTTCATTGTTCAGTAGTTCAATGTATCTGCTGATATGTCCCCCTAGGGAGTCCTCTTCTGATAATATTTTGAGCACAATCGTATTATTTTGTTGCGCTATTCACTCTACTATTTACTGTTTTTAGTTCAGTTATGACACAAATATATAAACACACTTGATTTTTTTGTCTCTGTGACGGTGCACTACTACCAATCTAATTGTTCGTAGTGTAGTTTTGACGCAATGCGGCAAAACGATCGTTGACTACGCCTATGCAAAAGAATTATCGATCGCACTAGTTTTGAAAAGACGTTGACTCAGTCACTGATAACTGCACGAGCAACTCGGAGCTAGGTCTGGTCCGTCCTGCTCGGCGGTTGAGAGTGAACTCTCCAAATTCTTGATGGGGCTTTCACAAAGATCTTATTACTGGAAACAAATTTAGAAACACCAGGAATCAAGCTTCGTTTCTCCTGACACCGAGAAAACCAACCACGTGAGGCATGTTGGAAATAGAAGTTTTACGATATTCCAGCCTTTTTCATATATGGTACACCGCAAAAGGTAACACTTGTATTGAAGCTCTTCAGGCCACAGTATCTTGGGCCCGAAAGTTGAATTGTAAAGATTCTCTACTGTTGTAAGCAAGAATGGTTTCATTGATTCTTTTCTAAATGATCTAATGGTCGAACAATAACATTGGTAATGTAACGACCCGTAGGATCAGTTGATTCGATAGAAATCGTGATATCATTTTTTTAATTTTATTTTTAATCATTTTCATTGTTTCATCGTAACATTCGCTTTAATGGCTATATAATTTTCACCATTCCCGTCATGTAATTAAGTTCGAAGAATATATTTCAGTCGTCAGTATAAAGAAATCCAAATTGTGACCATGTTACAGTGACAATGCATTTTTAATTAATTGACCCAATTCTTTAAACAAATTTAATTAATAACAATTTCGCAAACTTGACTCGCTGGGCACAATTGGTTCGCATAATTTTCCAAATACCATCTTAATGTAGGATTCCGTTCCAGAAAGGAATTCCATACCCAGAAAAGCTTTACGTAAATTGAATGCAAATTTGGAGATTCGGTTCAATGTTGCAATTGAATCGGTGAAAAAAGAAAGGTTCGGTCACATTTTGCCGGTTTTAAGTAAACGGTGGAGAACTTTAAATATAAATACAACTTTCTATGCATAAAAGTTCACTGTCCGTGAGCTCTGTAGAGTGATCTTCAATTATTGTTAAGAAAAAATTAACGATGTCTGGAACTTAGAACCTTTTTGCTTGCTCTTTAAAATTTGAAGCTCCTGTGCATCGAAAGTTTTTGTTTTCACCTGTTTAATTACTGTTGGAACTAAAGAAAACCTCCCAATAGCCTTGGAAAATGCAAATTAGTACTGATGTGTTGCGATATAAAATATCGTTTCGTAGTTCATTGACTGCTTTACAATTAAGTAGTTTACCGTCAGTACAAAATACGTGGAATCCAAAAGAAACTTTGCTATTTAGCGCATAAAGGATCACAGAATTAAGGCATATTGTGGCTAGCTACAAGGTTGCAATGAAAACTAAGAGAAAAATAAGTGTTTCAACCACATTGTTGCCTTATCAAATAAACAAGCGATAATTTAAACGCAGACTGTTCTGTGTTAATTTTTGCACGGCATCACTTATTGTTGCAAAGAAAGAAATAAACTGGCTTGAAAAACAATAATATACATTCAGTGAAATCACTTTCATTGTCGAGGTTATAGAAATAAATTAAACCTTACCTGTACCCAAATATTAATAATTAAATAAAGGAAACAAAAAGTATTATTTCAAAATTAGGTACTTATATTAGAAAGGGCAACATAAAATACTGGCATTTCAATGACAAACATCACAACATTCGTACATATTCGCTTTCAAATTGAAAATACTTTAAAGAAAGGTATTCTGCGAAAGTTCGGGTTTCTTATTATAAGATAACATTAGCCTTGAGAAAAAGTTGGCGTTTCAATGTTGATTTTGATAAGAACTTACCCTAGGAACACTTCTTGTTGCTTGAAGAACTCATAAAATGACTTGGAGACATAAAGTCAAAATAATCAAAACATTCCTTCTCGCAGCTTATTCAAGAGTCAGTAATCATCTTGAGATAGTCTCACTATTAATAGGGTGTACTCAGTATTCTAGACTTTTTTCGTATATTTTTTAGCGCCACATAACCTATAACAGCTGTTTCGACTGCGCCTATCTTGAGAACAGAACCCAGACTCACGAACGCTTGTGAGAGCAGGCATCGATGTACTTCGACGCAATCAACGTCGCCATTTGAACGTGCGTTAACACAACGCTCCAACCTACGGCATTACTCCCTCCGATTCTCGTTACACCTTTTTTTCTCAACGCAACCTACTGAACATATCTGTGGGTTCCTCAATCACTATATTTCTAGGATAAACCAAGAATTTCATTCTATTAACTTCTCGAAAGTCTTCTCAAATTAATTCTTCACCCAAATTGTTTTAAGATTTCAACCATGGTTTACTTTGTCCATCACTTCTGCTGCTTTTCCTCTCAGTAAATCCTTTTTGTACCTTGTCACATCTATTAGTCTCATTCTGTTTTGCTCCATTTCTCTACCGCGATTTATTTCAGCTACTAGAACCAATGGTCATTGTCACTATCTACTTGTTTTCACTTTTCCTTTCTCTACCCAATTTCATTTTATTTAAACTTTTCTACCATTATCATATCCATAGGCTAAGGAGGCCGTTCATTACTTATGTTACATCATCCACTGCATTACGTTAAGTCTCTTCCAATTACTTAACCTTTTCTTCCATCACCTACCTTTTATTTTCAACAGTTTCTCATTAACCTACTTTTTCTTCCTTCATTATTCCTTCTCGTCTCCACTCTTACCAAACGCTTTCTGTTTTTCCCTTTTTACTTTCATCCACCTGCATATTACCATTCTTTCTTCCATTTATTGTAAATTAGTATGCCAATCGACGTCAGTCGATATCAATTAACTCTTCCATACAAGCACTTCATCCTTTCTGCATATGCATATTTCTTGTTGCACCATCGATTGAATCACAGTAATGTCTTCAATTAATACATTTACTATTTTTATTATACAAATTTCACACTGAGCCAGTCTTCAGAGGTTTAATCATTTTTGTACTTTGCCCAAGTGTCTTCACGTGTTTGAAGCTTATTTCCTCAATTCGAAGAGTTTGTTATTGAGCAACCCTTTTTACTTCTTCTTCCCTCCCTTGATCGTCGTTGTCCCTGCCTTCACCCCGTTAGTTTCTGCTGTTGCAGCTGTCTCTCCTTGCCCGTGATGCAGCTTTTTGATGGACCTGTTATAAGCGGAAGATTGGATTGGAGAGAATTTTGAGGAAATGGAAGAACCAACAGAATACGAAACATTTATTCTTGTACCTCAAAACATACATGGATGAGAGACAAAAACTGTAGTAGTAATCTATTGAGTGCGTGCTTTAATTGATATACAACATTGGTGAAATGCTGAATGCCTTCTTTATTATTTCCGAACCTAATGTAAAACTCAAAACTGTTCTGAAAAACCAGAAAATCTAAAATATTTGAACTAGCAAAAATTTTATTCACGGCTATAGTTTATGACAAATATTTATTTACAGTTTTCTCCTGTCCAGAAAGTACATCTGAAACTGTCATGTTAATGTTTTAAAGGCAAAATATTGATACTTCTAAACTTACTATTAACATTAATGAGTTTTTTATATCCCAAAGAATTTTTATCAGAACAATTTTGACTTCGTGTAAACCAGTATCAAAGCATATATATTTTCTGACATTCGTGTTTCGAAGAGAATAAAAATATTTTGCTTGGGAGAGAAAATACTTGTCAAACAGATATAGTGACATTCAAAACAGTCAAACAACTTTCTAGAAACACTAGTTTTTAGAACAGCAGCCCGGCTTCATGTCAAATGAAAATGACCATTTAAAATATGCATCTATACACATCAGAGAAATCATGATACAAAGAACAATCCATGTAAAGAGGTGAAAACTTTTTAGGACTTTAGGTGTCACACAAGATCGTTACAATACTAATAAACAGTTTTCGCAGCAAGTTCCCTACTAAGAGAAATGGCCACGTATTCTAATAATTAAAAAGTTTAATCAAATTCCAGTAGAATGAAGTTCAACAAAGATGTTAAAAAATTACATGCAATAACTGTGATGAACTGTTGCTTTGTTTTGATGCGTTGCGGAACACTTCCGAGAAGCGAAGAGATGTGCCACAGTGAGTAGACGAGTTCTCACAGATCCCCGGAGAACAGAACGTTCTTTCACACAAGTCTTGGAATGGTAACGGATGTCGAGCAGCAGGCGCGGTAGAAAACCATCGCTCCTCACAAAAACATCACTTTCCTCTCGAAAATGCTTTGTTTGTTCGCTGATTCCACACGAAACCTGTACATGCTGCTTCAAGAAACGTTCCAAATATTTACAACATTAAACCAAATCATACTTTTCGAAAAAAGAGTCTGTTAGTTGTCCAAAGAAAGTGTGTTTAAATCACGAATCGAATAGCTTGCGCTGGGACTTAGGGCGCGCGGACTGTCGGTTGGGCTGGGACTCCGACGAGACATCGCTGATGCGAACGTTCTGCCAATGGACGGGTGGTAGAGACAACCCTTGGTGGTCTATGGGGCCAGTGTCGCCGGAGGGGCCGGGTTGCGCGGCGGGGAAATGTTGGACGGCAGAGCCGACTTGTTCGGCGGGGCCTGGGTGTCCCGCTGCGCCTTGGTGCCCTGATGCGCCTTGGTGTCCTGATGCGCCCGGGTGTCCTGTGGCGCCTGGGTGTCCTGAGGCGCCTGGGTGCCCGGCAGCGCCGTTGGTTTGCGCGCTGGCGGAGGCCGCGCGGTGCACGTTGGCGGCGCGTTGGGCGGCGGCCTTGGGCGCGGCCGGCGGCCGGAGCGGCTGCACCGGGATGGTGAGGATCTCGCACACGCGCTCCAGGAAGAGGTGCCTGAAGACGAGGCGCTCGGCGCGCTGCACGCGCGGCCCGAAGAAGAGCGCGCGCGCCTCGTCCGCCGTGCCCTGGATGGAGGTGAAGTCGTGGTGCGGGAACACCTCCTCCAGCGCCTCCTCGAAGCGCCTGCGCACCGCCCGCACCTCGTCTTCGCGCGGCAGGGCCTGCGGACGGAGCCACGTTTCACTCGGTAACCTCTAACGGCAGCCTTCTCTCAACGCCATACACTGATTAGTTCGGAGGCTAGTCTCCACAAGACCCGTGCGCCTTCTTGTGAGACCTATCCTGACCAGAGTAGTTTACCATTGCCTGTCCTAGAGGCGCTAGTGAGCCAATTTTGACTTTTTAATTGTATACTAGATAGCGCAGGCCAAAATACAATATCTGCAATATTATCCGGCAATTTAAACGAAATCTAATTGGTGCTAAATTGCTACAGGATTTAATTTTGCCAGGATAGGCCAAGTGCCTTTATTAGGATCTGTTTGACATGCCAACAAGCCACATCTATGCCGTCGATTTTTGGCCCCCGACTTTGAACCCGCGAACTTGGAATCAGTAGCCTGGTATGATAACAACTATACCATTAAAGCCGTAAGTAGAGGTTTGAGATAAGCAAAACTGACCCTGGGGGTAATTTTTTTATGTTGAAAATCGTAATTCAAGTGTAAAAAACAGTTTTTCGCCTCATTTAAATCAATTTACTCCGAGTTCTTCGTACAAATGAAAAAAAATATATTTTTTAGCTTCTTTTATATAGGTTTCAATTCTTTTAACCACATTACGCAAAGAAATATTACCTTTAATTATCCTTGTAATTTTGTGTAGATGGTAAAAATGTTTCGAGATTTTTTTTCAGGCGTTTATGTCCGATTTTAATCCTCACAATCATAAAAAAAGGCAAAAATAGGGGAAATAACTTTTGCCTTGCGTTTTACGAATATCTCTTATTCTGACGCCGATCATAAAAAGGACTAAATAAAATTGTAGCCCTGTATATTCTCTTGAGTTTCGCAAAATTTCAACCCATTATTTTATAATTTGCACACGACAGCTCAATATAAATGAAACAGTGATTTAAAAGTGTGATTTATTTTCTTAAAATTAACAATTTTTTAATCAATGTTTGTAGTTTTTCTGTTTTGTGTTTATTAGAAAAGATAAATAACAAAAAATGAAATTGTAAGAATATTATTATAACATATTGTAGTTTGAATATTGAAGGAATTAAGATGGTAACTAAGTATCAGAATTTGTTATTTTCATTTGCACGAAGTATTACGGGTAAATTGATTTAAATTCAGGGGAAAACATGTTTTTTTACACTTCAATTACGATTTTCACAAACATTTTCCTGGAGGGGGGGGCAGTTTTACTTAATTATTCCGCTACACCTGTTTTCTTATCTCAGCTACGTTGTCTCAAAATAATTGTCACAAACTTCTAGGGCATGTACAACTACAGATGGGTTAAAAAAGTCTTTTGTTAGCAGTTCAGTGACATTGACGTTATTTAGCTGCAAATGGAGGTTACTTTGAACACACGTTGCCGTAAGAACATGTAACAGTTTTAATGAAATTGCAAGCAAGCCGTATGTCTCCCCATTCCAAATATATTCACTGTCAAAGCGTGCATACATTTTGGACCCCTCTTTATCTATTATTAAAATTTATTATTTATTAACAATCACGAATATAGTGTTAACGTACATTTTACACATATTAATAATTTATCTATACTCGAAAGCCGCAAGGGCAGTGTGATTCAGCGCGATAATCTCTGAATGTACTCGACCAAAATCGACGAAACATTTGTGGTTGCTTCTTGTGAAGGACAGGAGTACTATAGGCTATGATGTACAACCATAAACCTTAATATATTGACAAAATAATTACTTTTCTGGACTTTTTCGCCTAGCATTGCATCACAGATTCAAGCGTGCATCAATGTGCAACAGTTTTGCTGCGCGTCACCAGAGAATGATGACTGAGATCTACGATTTAATTCATCAACGCACTGACTTGTGCACAGGAGGAAACATGTTTTTTTTCACAATCATTTCTCTAATACGAAATTATTCTGAGCTTTTCTTTGTCCAATTGGTCCTAAAGTCAGATTGGGAACATAATTAGAAGATTTATGTTAAAAAAAACGCAAGTACAGCGATTATTAGGGAGGAATAAACTGTGATGGAGTAATTATATATTAATGGATGGTAATTATTTCCGCAATATAACAGAAAATCCAATAGAATTTTTAAGTTTGTTTTTACAATAAATTACTAAAACTATACCTACCTTTCCATAAGATGAGCAGTGATATAGATAAAAATAGCTTGAAATAATTATTTTATAACTATGAACGAGGCCTTCACCTCAACGAGGTATCAACTTTCAATATTTAAACAAAAAAATGTATTATTGACTAGTATAATAATGAATTTTGACAAATCAGCCATTTTAAATAACCTTAGAATTCCATTTCTGCTAAAATACTGGTTCATGGAAACGTTCTGAAAAAGTTTTTTCTAATTTACTTCACAAATCTTTATTACAATAAAGTACCAAATATATACGCGTATATATTTCAGGCATATTTTTGTGCTCTCTGGAAGCAATTTGACAGTCCACACGGCAGCATTGTGAGGTAGTCAACTCTCCTCTTAGAACTCCTAACATTTCTATTTCTTTTTTTGTGTTTCACTATAAAAAATACTAAAACATAAAACTTGATGTCAATCATTAACTTGTTATGTCTCTGATTTCGCAATAAAAGACAAAATTAACAATATTATCAGTACTTAGAGGAAGGGCTCCGAATAAAATTTCGTACAATATTAGAAAAATTGTACAAAAGTTAAAAAATAATTGTTAATCAAATTATAGACAGAGCGAAAAATTTTATTATAATTTTAAATACTTGATACGTGCTAAATTAGTCTGATTTTAAGAACTTACAAAGCTTCAACCCAAAACACGTAAAGTGTTACTTTGCTGTAGGGAAAAATTTACAGAGACGCGGAAGTGTTTTAAATAGAGAGAGATTCTTATTACGAGATTCTTCCGGAGAGGGGACCACAGTAACCAAAGCCACCTCTAGCTATACAAAAAATAGCGCCAAATGCCGAGCTCAACGTTCAATTTTGCGCGATGAAACTAAATTCCTGCGATGTGAACGTGTTCGCAGAATGAGAACGCACGCAAAAATGTACGCCACATAGCGCGCATGCCAACCGCGCTGTCGATTTTTCCACGCAAGTGAAAGGAATTTGCGGTGCAAATCAGTTGTATTGTGAACGGGACGCGTTCGTGCATAGTATTTACTGCCTTAAGGTGACTACCTCATAAGTGTCCATACACTACAGCTACAAAAAGGCCATGCGTTTATCTTCTCCATCTCAAAGAAAAATGACAGCATCTGAAGAAACTAAGAGGTGCTAAAATAGCACGTGCTTTCAGGCAAAATCACCCGTACCATCAGGCAAAATCACGCGAAAAGTACTGAAATTTCTGAAAAACTGTTCATGACCTTACGTCAAAATCTATCTGTAAGGAACAGATTTGATAGAGCAAAAAATCTCTTAAGACAGAGATAAGACAGAAAAGATATGAATCTTTCAACTTCAGCAATTTTTGAAACAATCTGGGTTTTTAACGAACATTAGACCCGCATCTTTCTCTTAAATGTTCTTCACACAACCAACAACAAAATTTAATAAAAAACGTTGGAGCCTTTTTTTTTATATTTCCCAGCGGCCTCTTGTATAGTAACCCCTAAAATTATAATATAGGTTTCAAATTCAAGAGGCCGCGACATCAGCCAGATCGATCAGGAAATATCAGTTTTGGAGAAAATAGGCTGAGAGCCGCTAGCGTAGTTTACAGACGGACATGTTTTACCGTCATTTGATTTTTTGGTAGGAATGACACCCAAAAAATGAATTCTGGCTATACCACATGACAGAGGATTTTTTCCTAAATTTAGCAAATGCATTTATCCACTATTTCGTTACCAGGGCCATGTAAGATAAGTCTTTCTGCCTAAAACGCGCCGTCTTTTCATGCAGCATTATAACTTTCTCTCTACTACACAGCAAGGAAGTAACAATTACTACAATTTACAATACTAAAACGCACAGACTACCATGCTTCGCGACGCACACACTGAATTGTCCAGTCAAATACTAGAAAATAGGAGAAAGTTTTGGTACAGTTTTGATATTTGGGTCCAATATGTTTTTGGAGTCGCTGAACACGAATATCAGGTGTGCCAACAAACATTAAGCCCGGAAACAAGTTTTTTCGCAACAAATCTGTTAAAAATCCGACATTTGTCAGAGTTTGTTTAAAATAACTTTATTTACTCTGTTTTATATGTCAGCGTGGATCGATTTACCGTCTTCTGGAGAAGTAGATCTAGTTTGTAAGCAAAATGTCGACAGATCCCATTTTCGCAGGAACTATTTAAGATAGAGACATTTTTTAGATTCTAACCTTTTAAGGATAGATTAATGGAAATATGACTACGTTATGTAACCAAAACAATGATAGATCGCAAAATTGTTCAAACTATGTATTAATATATGTCTTTTAGAATTATTTTCAATTTTTTTTAAACTTGAAATGGTATTTTTATATCCAATTGATATAATTCTCCTTAAGTATAACAAAGTATAGTTAAAAAATATACTGTAAAAATTTCAAAGCTCTAAATAAAATATTTTCTGAAATAATGAGTCAGAAATATAGTCAATTTAATTAACACAGGCTAGGCAGAGCCGTTAGATTTCCCTTCGCCAGCCCCCGTTCCACTGGCAACTTGCGGGAGAAGTTGCAAGAGCGGGGCCGAGCGGAGGGGGGGGGTGCTCACCTGAGTGGTGTCGTATGAGGAGTTGGTGTAGTGCGAGAGGATGCGGCGTACGTCGTGCACGAACTGGTGCACGGCGTCGTAGCGGCCGCAGCGCAGGTGGTCGCCCACCTCCGCCAAGTTGGTAGCACTTTCAGGTGGGCTCTGGAACCGGAAACAGTCACGCATCAGCTGAAGGCTTCAAATAAACTAGTGGTGCTAAAACAGCACTAGTTTATCGGTTTAATTGTACTTTCTCGCTCGTGTTTTCTTTACGGAAAGTTACACAAAAAAGTACTCAAAATTTTCGAAAAAATTGTACATGATCTAATTTCAAAATCTACTATTAAGGATCAGATTACATTAAATTAGTCATTACTGTTGATCACAGACGAACTGACGGACGATTTGCCGTCATTCGATTTTTCGGCATCAAGGACACACAAAACTAATTCTGGCTACATCACGTGTTAGATTTGTTTTTTCTAAATTTAGCGACTGAATTTATCCACATTTTCGTTATTAGAGTCCTGTAGTATGAGTTTTTCTGCGGAAAATTCATAGTTTTCGCGCAGAGTTTCAAAACTTTCTCTCTATTCCGTAGCAGGAAAGTAAAAAGGATATAGCAAACAACCGAATAAAGGGTTTCGAATTGACAAACATATGAACAGGGCTTTCTATTTTGTTGTCACTATTACTTTACTTTTTTTCCCTTCTTAGAGTAACGTCTCTACACAGGTGTCTTGAATAACGTTACGAAGTTCTAGAGGGTTTAGCGGAGTCAAAAATGATTATTTTTAAAATAAACACTAGTGGGAAATTTCATATATCGGAGCGAGTTGATGAATTTGTATATTACACGTGGGATTTACCCTGAGTTCAGGCAATGCCTTATGTACAATGTTCGGCATGTCACACACTCTGGCGAATTTATGTACATGCCAGTAAAGGTGTCCTAAGCCACTAGGGGCCAGGGGCACTTCCATGGGAGCCCCTCACTGCAAACAAAACTTCCCTTCTCCCCAATTAATACACAAAATTCATTTCTCTATACATCAGAAATAACTTATAACATTACGTATTGATTACAGATGAATACATTTTTTATTTCTTTTGAATGAAAGCCCTGCATGCCAGACATTGTGCATAAGTGGTTGTCTAACAATTGGGAGGGAGAGCCGTATATTTTATATAGATTCCCACAATTTCCCACTGCCAGTCCATTGGAAAAGAGTGGTCATTTTCGACCCGTTTACATGCCCTAGAAGTTTGTAACATTTATCCCGAGACACCGTGTACAACGAAACTATCTTGCGGTTGCTTACGTGCACGTGATAGACCCTGGTGAAGAAGAAGTCCCGCGCCGCCGGCTCGTGCCATGCGGCGACCAGGCATGTGGTCATGCGGCAGTAAACCTCGTTGGAGAGGGGCAGCGTCACGGCGCCCCCGCACCGGCGGTCGACCACCTCCTCAGCCGACCACTGGCCACACACCGCCATGCGCTCAGCATTAAAACACTCTCTGCCCGCGGGCGCCGACCTCGGATGGCCGAGGTAGCCAGAGCGAGTGCCGATTCGGCGCCTCGGTTGGAAAGGTCGCGGGTTCGCTACCCATCGAGGGCAAGGTTGTTTGTGCCTTGTCTTTCATGTACGAGTGTTGTCGCGGAAGGCCTTATGAGTCTGCTGACCATAGACCGAGGATCCCGCATGTGAGGTCTAGTGCCTTCCGTGGACGGCCAGGGTCTAGTGTTGTGGTCCCACATAGAGAAGCCCTGATGGGGAATTGGTGCCGCACCGGTGCTCGTATCTTCGGTGTTACATTGTTTGCAAATGTAGTCCGCCGTAAGAAGACCGACTGTAACACCCGGATGGCCCCCTGTTAAGTTCTTGGCTTCGTCGTGACAGAACCTGACACATAGGTATTGAGGAGCTTCGTCCCGAATTAAATTGAATTGATGCCTTATTTTACGTGGCGAGACTCGGGCCATCCGGCTCGTTCTTCCGTCTGACCACGCAAATTTCGCTACGCTCCTTTCAGACACGAGCGGAGAAAGGAGGTATTTCTTGGGCGAGAAAACAGGATTTGAATTTAGCTCAGAGGCGTCATTTTAGGCTTGAGGATCTTTTACATGCAAGTAAATCTAGTAACATGGGACAGCCGGCTTTACTTCCCCTCCGAAGGCTTACGAAGAATTTTTTGTTTTCGAAGGTAGTGAGTGGCATAAATAACTCTAGTACCAACCCGGAAAGTTGGCAATCTCGAGCAGGCGACACGGTCTAACCCAAGCTTTGGATATACGTGGTTTATGCTATTTTCTTGTTCGGATATCGCGGACCGGCTTATCGGGTGTACATATTCACCCGCGAGGGTGAGGATAAAAGCCATAATTAAGGGGTAAAATATGGGAGAGTGAAATTCCTCATGACAAATTCAAGTGAGTAACTAGTAAGTCGCAGAAGTTTTCTACTAGATATTTTCACAGCTCTTTCGAGTGACCCCGAGCGGTTTGGATTTACCCTTGGAATGGTTCCTCTACTCAGAGGATACTAGTGAGTATAGCTTCGTTGCATCGAAGAGACCCATGTGAGGCCTTAGGAAATATCTGGACATCAGATACGAAGTTCCATAACTGACAACTTCCGTACTTTACAGGAGGAATGAAAAACAATCCGTAATGGAATTACATCTTCTTTTTACAAGCTTAAATGTGTGCAAATAAAGTTGGGAGTTATTACGCTATACCTTCAAATGTATCTTTCTTACAATTATTTTGATATCAAAGCATGATAATCAATGAAAATGAAGTTATGACTCTTCAACTCTAAGATGGAGATATTCGGTTGGTCGACCTGACGACCATTGCGGACTTAAGAGTAAAAGTCTCCCTCGTAAGAAACTTGTATGTGGATGGTTCACTGTCCTTGAGCACAATATATTACACAAAACGTACTTTCCTTGGCGTCCCCTGGGGCAAGAGACGCTCATGCCAATTATACATAGTTTTAATCTCGTTTTACGCTACACTCTGCCAAAAGTTTAACAGATGAAAGACGTTCTCGCGAATGTGTGTTTGTTTTATGTCGCTATGTCTTGAAGAAATTTTATTTTCTTGTCCGCGATTTACTTGTTCAAGCAAGAATTCCGGCCGATATTCACAATCACAGGGGCAGAATATGCAACGAAACGCGATCAGTACTTAAGGGTGCGGCGGGTTCCGTAGAGCTTTTGTTCAGGAGTGCTTGAGTCAGCATAAACGCATAAAAAGACATAAGCATAATCTCTTTGTGCTATACCTATTCTGTTTTCGCAAGTATAAGCATTAAGTTGACAAAGTTGTATCGCAATCGGATGAAATACGAACAACCATTGATTTTATTTATTACATAATTCAACAAATAAAAATACATTTCATATTCAGCATAAACAAAAAATATTACAAGAAAGCATTAAATTGGCTGAACACAATAACAATTCTCCGAGTGGGAAATTCTGGGCACGCTTCTGAATATTTGCATATTTTCATCATTCTGTCGTCACGAAAAGGGTAAATGCACTTGCTACCTATCATTTACTAAAGATCAGGTATTTCAAATGAGCTCTAAGCACGGTCAGATTTACCTAGCCCAACGAAGGGCCCTAAAAGTAGTTTTTTTCTCCTACCATCGTTTAAGAAAAAAGTTACCGTTTCACCGTTTAGAACTTTTATTATTAAAATTGATTTAAAATTAAATAAAATTTTCCCCTTTCAACTCTTTTTTAATTTACCAATCAAATATAGAGCGTCACAATGCGCTACAAAACGGGCGTTCTTTTACAGTTCGGCAAGCTCATAAAACACACTTAAGTTGTATTTTCTGCTAATACATTGAACGGTTGTGCATGCAAAAATGTATAGACAATTGTATCTTGGGGAAAAGGACAGTAAGTTCATATTCAAAATATAAATGCTCTTACCTTAATTTAAAAACTGGAAATATTTTTTCAACAGTGTTGCAGAAAATCATTATAATATATCACTAGATACATATAATATTAATCCTTAAATTATTTTGCAAATTTATTTTGGGGTCCAACCGTTACCTCTCCTCCTTTGTATACTCCGGGTACCGGGTTGCATTGGAATGCAACTGTTAATGAATGTGGATGGTTCAGTGTTTGAAGAAGGCGGAGAGCATTTTCAACATCCCTACAGGGAGGTGAAACGCGAATCGTGTCGCAGAGCAGGGACCATCGCGCTGCCAGTTTCCGAGAAACGATGGCTGAATGCGCCGCGGAAAGCAAACAACAAAATGTCAACTTACAGAGGCCCAGTCTTCCGGGTAGGTGCTTCCGGCTGTGGGCTGGACGATGTTCTCCGTGCTGTCTGGTTGCCATATCTGCGCAATATTGAAAATGACAGTCAACAAAGCAGTTACAACATTTCTTGGTTGTGTTACGATAGGTATGTGGTGGTCCGACCTCCACCTTGCTTTAACGTCATATAATGATACGTCATTTATTCGAAGCCATAAGAAACCATAAGAATCTATTTTTGTATAAAAAAGAAGAAAATGGAACGAATTAAAACTTATTATGATACATTTTTAGTTTGAAATGAAAGATGTGTGTTAATAATAGAAATCATCGTTGGAAATTTGAAGATATTATTGTGGGAATATAATTATTTTAATAAATTCGAGCTCTTTACAGGAAAACGTTGGATTTGGGGAGGGAAAAGGCCAAATAAAGTTAATTTTAAAAATAGCTTATTTGAAATGAAAAAGATGTATTGACAACGGAAATCTTCGTTTCCAGTGAAATGCAATGCAATGCAATGTGAGCAGTGGCGCATCCAAGATGGCGGACTCATTGGGCAGCAACTTCCCCCCACTCAAAATGCCAATGACAGGCTATATATTCAAAAATATTGCTTTCACTAATTTTAGGTACTAACGATACTTACTCAATACTAGGTACTTACTCAATGTTAGTTGCCAACATTATAAATACTAATTATAAGTCAAAAAATCAAAATAATTATATTTCGCGACAATGAAAAATTATTCGTAAGAAAATATTAGGTCGGCTGGACACTATCTGAACTTCCCCACTCTCCGACAAAAAAAACTGGTTGCGCCTGTGTTCGTGGCAATTTAATGATTCCGGGTTTCCGGGCGCGTCAACCATGGTCATTAGTCCCGTCAGTGTAGTGATTGTTTTTAATCATGAGAACCGGTGGTTATCTTATTCCGAGGATTGGCGGGAACCGGCTGCAAACTAAATTCGTTTCCGGGGGATTTCCCTAACCAGGTATCTCCCCTCAGCGAGGCACCGCCTCAGCCAGAACAAGCTCTAAGCTCCCTACTGACCTCCCCAAAAATGTAATGCTTGGAAGGGTGATGATAGAAGAAGGAAGAGGAAAGATAGATCGCGCGCGGTCCGTGTCCCTGTTTGGTAAGGTACTGCTCCGGTATTCGCTTGGGGTTGATCGGAGAAACAAGAAAATACAAATCACGAGCAGCCGGCCGCTAGAATTCCTCTCCAGACAGCAGCTGAATTCGACCTAAATATTTAAAGAGTGTCGAAAAGATTACTACCGTTGGGGCTCCAACCCTAGGACCTTCCGGTCAGAGGCACTGCATTGACGAGTTCTTACCCGAAGGCACCTAAGTCTGTTTGTTTGACCTCCATTTTGTTTAAATTTGTCTTACAGTGGAAATTCGATTCTCCGAAGCCCAATCAATTTCCACTTTTAATGCTTTAGTACATTTACCGAGGGGAACAATTACATAGTTTGAAATAAAAGAGGTGTATTACCCGGGGATGTAGCTCAGGGCATTAACTGGTGTCACTACAGCGCCTCTGACCGTGAGGCCCTAGGTTCGAATTCCGACGGTGGCTGGATTTTCGACTCTAACTTGTCAGCCGAATTCAGTCGCTGTTTGGAGGAGAATACTAGCGATCTGCTGCTCCGCCCCGTAGTTTTCCGTTCTTTCTCCGATAAAAGTGAAAGGGATTGCAAAGGTATTTAATGCGTTGCCAAATTGCCAAAACAAAAGGTGGTGTTTCCAGTCATGAGTTGCGAGTTAATCTAACAACCCCTGTATGTGATATAGACAATACTCAATAATTAAATACACATTTAAATTTCTCTACCTATATTTCAATAATTCGTCGTTCCGTTATTCAGCAATTTCTTTACACAACAAAAATTCATTTTATTTATTTTTAGTTTATTTTTTCCTCAATCCGGGTGTTTTTCGGATAAACCATAATTTCGAATTTGCTGGGCTGAAAAAATCGGGACCGTGGCTAGAGCGCGAGCTCACCTGCTGAGGTTGCGGTGCGTCTGCGGCCGCCTCCGCCTGGCTGGTGGTGGGCAGAGGCGGAGTGGGCGCGGGCTGTTGGGCTGGGCTGGTCCGGCTGCGCGTGGTGGGCTGCGCTGCGGGGGTGGCGTCTGCGCTGCTGCTCACTGGTGGGACGACGCTCTGCTCCGCCGCCGCCGCGCCAAGAGGCGCGTTTGCGCGCTTCCCTTCTTCCACACCTGGGTTCCCCACAAGGCGCCATGTGCACCGGTCATCTCTCTGGCTGGACGTGGCGCGACTGCCCATGGCCTACCAGCAGCGTCCCTTCCTCGCGGCACGAGTGGTTAGTACGTAAATATCCCTACGATATCTGATATTCTCGACCTGATAAGTGGAGTTTCTTCATCGTCACACAGCAACATACACTGGCACATTGCAACCATCACGCACACTATAATCTTGTCCGAGACCGAATCGTGTCGTGGAAAGCGAGTACGTTGATCAATGAGCTAAACAACGAGGGCTACACCGTTTACCACAAGAGTAGAAACTCCCAACACAAGAAGCTCATTTGACTGCGTTTTATTCTAATTTTTTATTTTGTTATTTACTTGATGTCAAAAACCGGTTAAAAACTATGTGTGACGTTCAACGGGAGAAGTGTTCTCTTTGCACGTTTTCTAAATTCTGGGGTCCCTATCCCTATCTATATACAAGGTGAATTCTAAATACAGTTGACATGAACGTTCTTGTCAAGAATTGTTAATATGTATAATATGAAATTGTTAATATGAATAATAATAATAATAATAATGAAGAAAATATTCGCTGCAGTGTAATTGCAAAGGCAAATCAGCTACAGAGTTTGGCTACTATCCCTCTTCAAGCCCTTCGTGAAGGGATCGGGGAGGACTTTCAGCCGTAAAAACACGGAGAATGATAATTTGAATAACTATATTACCCACAAAACTCTGAAAGACGTGCACTTATAGCGAATTTACATTTATGTCCAAAAGCAAAACAAGAGCCCATCTCAGCATTCGCTCGAAGGATCACGGAAACTGGACCAAATCGTGATCGTGATCGAGATGGAGATCATTGACCCAGAAGCTGAGATACAACTCTTGCTGTAGGTTGTTTAGAATTATAGTTCATATACATTCAAAATGATTGTTAAAATTAATATTACTTTCTTTTTCATTTTTGGTGTAGTCTCTTAATTGTGTAGTAAAAGTTATGCAGCAGAAAATATTTTACTTGTCACTTAAACTTGTTTGTCATTAATCATGTCGGGTGGGGCTGCTGCTGGAAAAGCATTGGTTTAAATTGCATGTTCCTAGCGGAGTCGGTATCAACCCCTCGGTGGGAGTATTACATTTTAAAGACTGCTACTGATCAGAATAAAGAAAATAAAAATTGATTGAATAAATAAATAAAGTGAATGAATGAATGAAAAAAGAAAGAAAGAAAGAGAAAGAAAGAGAGACAAAAAGAAAGAAAGAGGGAATGTAAATAATTCCCTCATGTTTTAGAATTTCACCTCATTCCCATTGAAATATGTACAATGTATTATGTACAATGGCACTTTTTTTTGGAAAACTTGTTGATATTAGTAAAATGAACACGGATAGTTGTACAATAAATAATAAACCATAAATATAATAAACCATTTGTAAAACATTTTTTAAATATTTTTTCCAGGTGTTATCATAAAGTAATTTATGTTCCATGATTTGTATTCTGATATTGGTATTGACATTCTGATATGTGCTATATTTGATGGTGAAAATGTATGGGGTCGAAGACGAAAACCATTAAACGGGTAGTTGCAACATAAGGTTGGGTATCACTGGTTTAAATGGAGGTATTCCCACGAACGGCGCAGTGGCGCTGCTGTGGCGGCTAGTAGCGCACTCTCGCCATCATTGATCATTCTATCTACAATTCTATTTATCTCATCTATTGGCGACCAGATAGCTCGCCAGTGAAAGCGACGCAAAGGGAGAAAACCTCTATTAAATCAGAATAGTTTTTATTAAAAGGTTAAATGTGAGGTAAGAGGGAAAATAAATGTATCTTTCACCAAATGGTAACCCACAGGTAACTCCCTGATCTGCGTGCTCGCTTTCCACGACGCGATCCCGGGTTTGATTCCCGACCGGGGAAGATTATAGTGTGCCTTTTACATGCAATGTTCCAGTATCTGTCACTATGTGACGATGAAAAAACTCCCATCTTGAATTGAATTTGCCTTATTTTACGTGGCAAGACTCGGTCCATCAGGCCCGCTCTTCCGTCTGACCACGCAAATTTCGCTACGCTCCTTTCATCAACAAGCAGAGAAAGGAGGTATTTCTTGGGCGAGAAACAGGCGAATTTGAATTTAGCCCAGAGGCGTCATTTAGGCTTGAGGATCTTTTACATGCAAGTAAATCTACTAACATGGGACAGCCGGCTTTACTTCCCCTCCGAAGGAAGGCGTACGAAGGATTTTGTCGCCCTAAAAATCCACGGCTTCGATCGGGTTTGTACCCGCGAGCTTGGGTATAACAGCCCGGTACGCTGTCACACCATCGCCGCCGCTTAGGTTGAGAAGACCAGAATACGGCATTGGGATATTCATGTGCTAATCACACGCACCCTCAACCCATATCCGCAAGGCCGGGACGCCGCTGATAGGTATTTGCCCCGTCAGAGGCTGTTGTACGAATACAGACAATTAACTTAAAGTACTTACGTGTCGCGCTGTCCGACGGTCGCTGCTCGTCCAAGCAGTCGCTGTCACCTTCCGCCCCCGACCCCTTCGACGCTTCGTTTTCGCCGTCGTAGTTCTGAAAGAAATTCTCCTCCTTCAACATGTCGCATCTGGCGTCCATTTGCACGACGCAGGCGGGCAGCCTCTTGCAAATCTCTTCCAGGGAGCGTGACCTCGGCTGTTCATCATCGAGGTCATCGTCATCGTCTTCGTCTTCTTCGGCGGTTGACTCGTACCTTGCTTCCACCTTTATCTCCTGCGCGTAGTGTTGCGAAATTGACAACAAAACAATCAAAATTTAAAAAAAAAACATTAATATTAATACTATAAAAAACAAACAATCGTTGTTTTAAAACAGGTTTAGCAACCTCTTAATATTAAATTCGTGTGCAACAAAATTTAACTTGACAATGGCCGTGAATATTAATTTACAATTAAAATTTAACTGAAAATTAAGTTAAAAAATGTGTGCAAAATAGGCGAAAGGAATATCGGGGTATCAGGATCATCTCAGACGAGAGATGGTCTGCTCGATGAAGGTGGTAAAAGCTCACTCATGAACAGAAAGTGGAACTATGAGTTATTATTTCATATTTTTACTTTTACGCAATAACGATTATGGGATTTTTTTCACGAACAACACATCGGAAACGTAACGAAAACCTGCACAAAACATCAATGTTCAAAAAACATCCGTTTGAATACATCTACGTTTACAACATAGATATTTCTTAGAAACATGGATATTTTTTAGAAACATGGATATTTTTTAGAAACATGGATATTTTTTAGAAACATGGATATTTTTTAGAAACATGGATATTTTTTAGAAACATGGATATTTTTTAGAAACATGGATATTTTTTAGAAACATGGATATTTTTTAGAAACATGGATATTTTTTAGAAACATGGATATTTTTTAGAAACATGGATATTTTTTAGAAACATGGATATTTTTTAGAAACATGGATATTTTTTAGAAACATGGATATTTTTTAGAAACATCGATGTTTTGAAAACATCGCCTTCGATGTCGCGCCCGTACCTGCGTCTCCAGTTTGATGCTGCTTCTCATCGCCCCCCGTCTTCTGAGCGGGCGACCGCGTACTTCGCACACGAACTGAATGTCGTCGTCGTCGTCGTCGTCATTGTCGTCGAGGTCCTGGTCTTGATGCAGCTCGCGGGACATGGGGCTGGACGAAGCGGAGTTGGGGAACGGCAACGGGTACAGCCGTCGCTCTTTGTTGTCGATCTCGGCCTTGACGTTAGGGATAAATAAATAAATAAATGAACAAATGAACAAATGAATAAATGAATAAATAGTCTTGATTGGTGGCGAAGGTCAGGCCATTTAGCCTGCTCTTCCGCCTGAAAACTTAAAAAAAAAATAATTACAATAGTGCATGAGAAAAAGGTGATTCGATGAGAAATACGTATGCAATTCGAATGAAAGGTGTCTCACATAAAAAACAGAATAGCGTAATGGATAAGTGATTTTATCGCAATTTGGACTTAATCCACTTCAATTGCGAATAATCCATAATTCGATCAATTTTCCCGATAACTCGACTTTTTAAGTCAAATATTATGATTTTGAAGTAAAATAATAATTATCAAGGCGATGAAAATATAGAAATAGTTCTCCAGGCTCCTACGTGATCTTTACAACGGCTTCGAATTCTAATTATTTCACTCAAGACTACAGAAAAATAAAAGGCACATATAAGCGATTTAGTGAGTAAAAGTGATAAAATGGAAAACCAATATATGACCTGATAATGTAATTGTAGTATATTGTGAATGATCTCATGAAGATAAAATTTGAGTTCCCCTAGATTGTTCTGAAATGAGTACATAGTTCGTGTTACTAGTAAACAATTCCTCGAAATGTTCGTTTTAATCTTGACTATTTTCTTTTTTGTCTTTTGGTTACGTTTAGTATTAATCTCCTTTAAATAACGGGCCGAACAGAAAGATCATGTACAAACTAATGTCAAATGCATATATGGACAAAGAGACTGCATATATGTACAAACTAAAAAGTAGTGATTTCTACGGTTCATGTACTAATATATAGTAATATAATCATCGATTAGAGAGGGGAAGATCCAGAGACAAATTTGGGGAGGGGAATTTCAAAACATTTTCGTCAAATATGTATATTACATATTTTGTAAAACGTCGCAGGCCACACTCATCTCATTCTGCACTTCGATTTTATTTGTTTTAATGATAATCCAAAAGTATATTTGCTTGGAAGTTTCGTCACAAGTTAAAATTAATAGTTACTGAAAAAAATTAGGGCGGAAATTTCCCTCATCCTCCCTCCCTGGATCCGCGCCTAGATTAGATAACTATATAGAATATAAAGATCCTACGTATATAGCTATAGTATATTATTATTTCTAATTGACTCATAGCTATCAATTGATGCATATGAATCGAATAGAGATTATTCCCATAGCGTGAATCATCTTAGAGTATAACACTTTTGGATCTCTGCACATGTGGCAACTGGAAATCAAATAACGAAGCAAGCTATTCCATCATATTTAGCTTGTGACTCATTTCGAATGCTAACCGGACACTCAATCACGCTAAATAAAATTTGTTTCCAACTGTAACTACAGTGTGTACTGCTACGAGTAATACTATTTTCCCCCGATGCTACATCGTGTTGGTGACATTACTGTCCTTGACGTAAATGAAAGTAGCTCCAATCTGTGGCAGCAAAGTGCTAAATTCCCTTTATGTCGCTTCGTTTTCATTTGTATTAGTTCAATTAAAGCTCCTTATCGACCACTGATCTTAATATTAGTATATAAGTATTATATATTGTGGCGTCACCGATTAATTAAATATAATTTTATTATGGCGTCGCCAATAACCGATAATTCCTGCAGCTGGGAATAGCTCGCGCCGCGGCACAGAATTGGGTCAAGAGGGGAGGCCCTCGCAGAAAAGGGTCCTTTCGTCACGCCGCCAGCCTCACCCGACCGCGCGCCGGCCTGTCCTACAAAGGCAGCTGGTTTACTGCAGTCATAAAAAAGCCATTCTTGTTTTCGGAGCCGTTCGCCGGCCTTCTCCTGGGACAAAAGAACGCCCCCGCGTCCGTTCTCCCGCCGCGCGACCAGGGAACGCCGGGCCCCGATGGGTTGGGCCGGGTGTCCATTAGGCGAGGAAGACACATTTACGACGCGTCATAATCGAAACCCCTTTCTCGGCCTCAGCCATCCCCTTCCGAACAAAGCCTGACGAAAGTGACACGCGCCCGGGAAGACACCAGAATCCTCGAAAGGGCTGCGTACAAATAAATACAGTAGGCTGTCGTTTAGCCCATGCCGGACGAGATGGTCCGTGAAATGCGCTTTTACAAGCTCACGTGTCCGGACAGCTGCGAGCAGCTTCTGGAACAACTAACAAAGGGAGGAGCGAGCGAGAGAAAGAATCCAGTATTAGACTGAGAACATCGACGGAAAAATACGGGAAAGTTGCCACATGATTGGCTAATCAAAATTCTGCGACGCAGCCACCCTTAGCCAATGGGAAGCTTCACCAGGGGGGAAGGGATAACCCAGAGCTAGGAACATTTTGGGGAAGGGGAAAGGGAATTTCTCATAAAACGTGATGCACAGTAGAAATCAGAGGACAGACACTTAAAGATTTTTAGAACTAAGGCACTTAAGTATTTTTGAGAGACTAGACTGGGAGACGAGAGCACGGGGGGACTTGAGCACTAGAGCACTTGAGAGGACTTCTCAAGCTTACTTCACTTACTTCTGAGAGACTTCGGTCACGTCAGTCACTTCAACTACTTCAGTTACTTACGATCGGGACGCGAGTTTGGGAAAGACTTTCCCAGAATCGGAATAATTAGGACAAGACTGCGGACTTGTCGCGGAGAAAATTCGGGCGGAAGACTACTTGATCCCGCGCTGTTTCCGCATCGGCCCAGTAGCCTTTGCCGCCTCACGCGCCGAGCCCAGTGACGGCTCACCGCGTTACATCAACGCCCGTGGCCATTCAACCCGCTGAGCCTGTTCGATTTGGCGACCTGCAGAGAGACGCGCCGCTGAAGTTCAACGACCTGGTACAGCCGACGCCTCCGCCCGAGGCCGCCACCCCGGCCCGCACTTGGGACGGCCTACGCCTCCGCCCGTGGCCGCCACCCCGGCCCGCCCTGGAGACAGCACAACCACTGGTGAAAGAACTATGAGACGAATCCGTCTCGCCGAACGACCGTAACGACGAGAAATTATAAGTGGCCGCGCTCAGGCCCTGCAAACTTCAAGTGATGAATAGCACGCTTCATCAAAAGTATGCATGATGTGTTAACTGTAAAAGAATTAGCAACTAGTAATTAGGACAATCAGTCCACAAAGTAAATTTAATTGAAAATTGCGTCGCCCATTGCGACATATAAGTTCCCTGGCAGCTTTTGGTGCCAGGAATAAATTGTTATTTTTCACAAATGACTCTGTGCTGATTCATTGACCTCCCAACTCTTCCATCCAGTTATATTTCAGGAGCTGAACCTGGCGCCCTCCCCCGAGCAGTCTTATGATTATTACATTTGGCGCCCAACGTGGGGCTAGTTGAGTGCAACAGCAATCACTTATAAATATTACAATATTTATTTACAAATATATAATAATATATTAAACAATACCATTAGTACACGATTTGGTTACGTTAATCTGCATTGAAGAACCACACAGATTGATGATCCAGTGCTCGATCGATTTCCGTGTGATCTACCCAGAGAGGTGGCTCAGGGCGTCAATTGATCGATATCATGCAGTGCCAGCCTGACCTGAGGTACTAGGTTCGAGTCCCGAAGGTTTTTTGAAACTAGCTGTAAAGCTACGTCGACTTCAGCCACTCTCTGGAGGAGAATTATAGCAGCCGTCTGCTCTGATCGACAGTTTTCTGTGGTTTCTCTATTTAATACCAGGGGAATGCCGGATCTGTACCCTAATCAACGATGATCTTCCCCCCCTTCCCTGTCCTATCTCTTTCACACATACTTACAGGCACTATATTACCGCACACGCCAGGAGACTGGTCGGGAGCTTAGAGCCTGTCTGATCTGGGGCAGGCCCCCGCTAGGAGATACCTGGTTTGGGAAAACCTCGTGAGTTATACGATACAAATCGCCCGTTAAAACCGTTGGATTAGCGGTCACCATTATCACTTCGATTTTGATTCATCACATGCGCAGAGGGTCCAAAATGCAGACTACTAGGGAGGTTTTGCACCCTCGAACGTTCAAGCAATCGAAAACACCATCGATCTTCTGCGCATGCGCAGAAAGTCGAGATTCCCGCCACCGCGTGCAAAAACTCCCTATCGCGACGTGCTACGCCTCTCACCTTGACGTTTCTCAGGCGCATGTTGGGCAGGCTGTAGATGGCGCTCCTGTGCGGGTCGACCGGAGAGGAGGCGGGCTCCACCTTGGGGACAGGGCCTTGGCTATGGCTACAGCTCGGCGCTGGGGAGAGAGAGGTGGCGGGGGCAAGGGCAGGGGCGGGGGCAGGGGCGGGAGCGGGTGCGGGTGCGGGTACGGGTGCGGGTGCGGGAGCGGGGGCGGGGGCGGGGGCGGGGGCAGGGACCGGGGCCGGCTGGGGCTGGTAGCGTTGCCGCGGGGCGGTCCAGGCGTGGCCGGGCCACGCGGCGGTGGTGAAGTCCTCTGGCAGGTGGGAGGGGCCGGGCGTCGAGGCCGCTGAAGGGAGAGCGGTGGGGACGGTCGTTGTAACGGCGGTGGGGACGGCTGTGGCCACTGGGGCGTACCTGCAATTGAAGCCAAAGAACGCTTGAGCTTTCGCGGCCCCCTAGTCACAACCTATACTTCTTTTAAAGCAAGAGGGTCTCTTTAAGGTAATGAGCTGAAAAGAAGAGGACTTTCGAGTGACGGGGGAGAAGAGAGAGACACTCTCATCCAATCGGGAACTGTAATTCCAAAAAATTAAGTTTAAAGAGTAAAAGTTAAGTAGTTAAGTATAAGAGATGGTCCCTTATTTTGCTCCTGGACATTAATGTGGCTTCATAATCAATGTACGTTTGCTCCAACTCTTTCGGGAATGTAAATATTCAAATAATCTTATTTGCATTTTACAGCGGCAGTAAGTCGATTACTTCACGTAAAGCGATAGGAATGCTAACCTAAATCTGTAGTTTATTTTTCTTTGCAAATTATATTTTGTGGATATTTTCATATCAATTCTTACCTAGTTGCTATATGTATTAATAATTCAAATTAGTATGTATATTAGATCAGACATCCCTCCGCTCAAGAAACAGTGAATATTACCCCCTAGTACGTTTAGTGTTTTTGACAATAACAATTTCGAAACAAAGCTCGCGATTTGTTGACGTCTCTCCTCTCCTTACAGCTACCAAGGGACACTTCAATCGGAATATAATTGTCTCTCCGGGACACGCCGCGTTAAGACGCCGTTTCGACCGCCATGCTGCGACCTTCCTCAGGGCAAAATGTTTTGATGCACTGATTGGCTGTTCGGGAGAGACGGCGTCCTAGGCACAGTGACCAACATACTGCAACCCACCTCAGAGCGAAATAGGCGTCTGGAATCTGGCATTTCGCCCTGAGGCGAGAGCGTCTCCCTGACAGCAAAGGATCTACCGAACGAACCCCAGCTTACCAAGTCCCAATACCTTGATTTATCCGCCTCGCTTCTTAATTACATTTCTTCTTTGTTGAATGAAATAAATTAAAGTACATGGAATAATAATAATATCACTTCCACTTCAAAACACGACCAAATAGCCGCCCACGCACCTGTAGGCGTCGTCGCAGGCGCGCGTCCAGGCGTGCGGGGCGGGCGGGGCCAGCGGCAGGTTGGCGTATCGCAGGGGCTGCGCGAGGGCCGCTTGCTGGAAGGCGGCCGTGTTGAAGAAGACTTCTCCCCTGCGCACGTGCAGGCCCTCGTCCGCCACCCGGTGCACAGGCGTGGCGGCGGCAGTGTCGATGCGGAACGTGGTGGCCGTGGGCACGTTGAACGAGATGCTGACGTCAGGGCCGAGCGGCGCCACGAAGTCGACGCCGGTGTCCAGAGCGGCCGGGTAGAGCTGCCGCTGGCGGAAGCCGCCATCCGCGGCGCCGCCGCCGACGAACCAGTTGTCCCTGCGAGACGTGGAGGTGAAGGTGGAGGGGGCGTGCTGGCTGAGATACTGGTCGATTGTTAGTGATTCTGGGCGCGTTAACCGATAAGATCATTAGTCTAGTAAGTGTAGTGCATGCGTTTTTTTTCCTCTGGAGGGGGTGGTGATGTTGCCCCGTTGCACAGCGAGGCCGGTGCCGATCTACAGTCACCTGGTTTTCCCGAACCAGGTATCTCCCAACAGCTGGGGCATGCTCTAAGCTCCCGACCGGTCTCCCGGCATATGTGGTAGTGTTAGTGTACGCGTGTGTAGGGGATGAGGATAGGACAAAGATTGCGGGCGTTCCGTGACCCGTACTGCACCAGCATTCGCTTAGTATAAAAGCGATTTTTATAAGAATTGGCCTTTTGATAGCTAGTACTGGCACAAATCAAGGTTCTGTTGTCGTCTCCTTGAGCCTATTACTGTCCTTCCTTCATTCGTTCGTTTGCAGATTTCTAACCTGTAAATGGCTTCGACGATTCCTTTTGTGACATCCTCATCTGACGAAAATATAGTGCACTACGAAAAGTAATTTTAATTAGGAAGTGCAGAGCTAGTGCTCTTCTGTAAAAAAAATTTTTACAAAAATTTAATTGAATTTAGTATTTATGTCAAAATAATGATGTTTGTTTTAAAATCGAGTCTTGAATGTCAAGATGCGTACTAGTGGCGGTGCACGTGTCTCCGCCTCCTGCGTTGTAAGGTGGCGAACTGTATTCGAGATCGTTTCGTGGTTCCGTGTATTTAATTCTCCTCCAGATAAGAACTGAATTCGTCCCAACTTACAAATTGGTGTCTAAATTCCTGCCACCGTGGGAAGTGGCATCCTAGGACCAACCGGTGAGAGGGACTGCAGTGACACCAGTTGATGCCCTGAGCCACCTCTTCCGGTGTGGCGTCTGAGATTGCGTCGGGAAGGGGTGTATGTCAAAAGCGGGGTATCCACGTGTCTCAGGGGCTAGGGGTGCGTGTGGTACACGTACCTCTCCATAAGCTGCGCGAAACGTCCGCCCGTCCTGCAGTTGTCTGGCAGCGCGTTGAACCCCAACGGCCGCTGGTAGGTCCCCTCTGTGGCCACGGCGGCGTAGGTGGTGCACGGGACGTTGAAGGCGAAGTTGTCCGTGGTGAAGTTGCCGGGGAAGTGGCCTTCTCGGCGAAGGTCCGTTGGAAAGTCGTTGAGCGGCTGGTTGGGCTGGCGGGGTGGAAGCGGCGGTGCTGGAGGCGCTAGCGGCGCGGGAAGGGCGGGAAGAGCGAGGTGGGCAGGCTGAGCGGGCTGAGCGGGCTGGGCGGGGTGGGTGGAGTGGGTGAGGTGGGTAGGGTGAGCGGGTTGGACGGGCAATGCGGGTTGGGCGGGAGGCGCGGGCTGGGCGGGCGGTGCGGACGCCGTGTGGACGCTGAGCTGGTGATGGTTGTGGCGGGTTGCGACCCGTGGACTGTCGCCTGGAGTGGAGATGTCCGAGAAGACGTTGGACCTGGTGGACGAGTGCGAGGTGGAGCTCACGGAGGTGTCGGGTTGTGGCTCGGACCAGCGCCGGATGGCGGCGCGTTGAGCGGGCGGCGGAGGCGGCAGCACTTCGATGTCGGGGGATGGGCTTCGCTGCGGGGGTGGTGGGGGCGGGGGTGGTGATAGGACAATTGGGGACGGGGACGCTGCGGGGACGGGTTGCTGTCGGCGTTGTAGCCCAACAGCTCTCATGATGGATTCCATGCGACTGGGTGATTCTTCATCCTCATCTTCGACATCTCTAGATTCTCCTAAGCGTTCGGCGACTTCTGGCATCGCACCCTGCAATTACAACCATTACACGAATCGTTGGATCAGGTATAATGTACAAAATATGAAAATCACTCCTTGTCTCAATTAATTGATTGAAACATAGCAGTAAACCCCGTATTTTGACCATCATATTCAACGCTGGGATTTAGGGCTATATTAATTCGTTATGTCATTGTGCATGTCGCCTCTGAAGCAATCCCTAAATGACAATAACGAGAAACCGTTTTTTTCACATTCTGTACTTCCTTACTTCGATACTTTTCACATTCAAAATTATCCCTTCTCGAGCTTCAATGGTAGAGTGATCCCTTTGCACTACCGATCAAAAGTGAACGACCAGAAAAGAAACACACATTTTCCTGGTTACCATTTTTTAACCCCTGGATAGTGTGTATTTTTCATGGATAATGAGATTTGTTTTAAACAAACTTTTTTTAGCCAAATTTAATTTGCTTTAAACGAAAAGTAATAAAGTATTCTTCAAGAAATGTGTCTCTTCTGCAATTTCAGCAAGTAATAGCTGAAGCGAAGTTGCGAATGATTTTCTAGGGCGCTGTTTTGACTTAAGGTTTGGGGATGCCCAAATGTGAAAGAATACGAGACGCGTGTGTCGGGCAATAAATCGCTTAGAAAGAGCTCGAAACTTCATTGTGTTCTCCGTGACTTCGATGCAATAGAGAGATCGTCTGGTGTGAATTCTATACTTCCAAACATTAGAACATTATAATATATAGGTTTTGTAATAGGTGTGTATGTTTTTAAAATATTTATTTATGGTCATTTTACAATAGCTAACGCAACATCGACCTTATTACCTTTAGAACATCGTTAGTACATTACCAACAATTTCAACGTTATAAACTATTGTATCATTACATCATTGTATCGTAAAATATCGTATAACAATTTGCTAATTTCTAGTAATTTCAAAAATTGTTTTGCAACCTTCTTCTGATTTAAACAGTGTGTATAAGCTGGCTTTTATCTTCAATAATTCCCTAACATTATTGAGTGAACGAAAAGTGACGGACCAGGCTGGATGTAATTTGAACGAAAAAATGATGTAAGCTTCATTTTTCGGTACACATTTCATCCAGTTCGGCTACCGCACTCCTGGCGTCATTTTTAGAACTTTCCCCGGTTTGCTCTGCGTGGGGTGCGATTTGTTCCTTTCGTACAGTTTTAGAAGTGTTGAATTACAACGTGAAGTGATTATGTAACGAGAAATATAATACGAGTATGTATCTGTGTTCTGATGTCTCGTTCCGTCCTCAGGCCTAATATAGCATAACCTAATTTGTTTCCACAGTTCACCACCTATTCAACTCTTTGATCTTCAGCGCTTTTTGCGGCGTCTAGAGGAACTATTTTCATCACGACTGCATGCATAAAACGAAATGGCTGTGTAAAACGCTCCATCTCGTTCATCCAGTTTCGGTATCGAAACAGTAACGCTTCGAAATAAACATCCCCTTTCTGTAGAGAAACCCGATGAAACACGGCGGTGTAAATGGCGCTCGAGTCGCTACTCACGTCGGGGTCGGGCGGGGGCGGGGGCGGGGGCGAGGGCGAGGGCGTGCGGCGGGCGCAGGGGCGCGCGCGGGCGAGGGCGGCGGGCGCGGAGGCCGGGCCGGAGGGCGCGGGGGCGTGGGCGGGGCCGCGGGCGGGGCCGGGCGCGCTGGCCGGCGTGGCGCGGGGCCCCGGCTGGCGCAGCGGCGGCGAGTACGTGCCCTTCTTGATGTACGCCCCGCGCTCCGTCTCCGCCGAGCTGTCCCGCTCCGCGGCCGGCCGCTCGCCCGCCGACGGGGCCGGGGTGGCGGAGGCGGCGGGGGCGGCGGCACGCGCGCGGCCCACCCCGCCCCCGCCCTCCGCCGCCGCTTTGGCCCGCGGCCCCGGACGCCCGCCCGGAATCCCCGACCCCACCACAGCCGCCGCCGCCGCAAGCCGCTCCTGCGAAAGCACGGCCGCCCACGCACCGAACTTCAAGGCGCTGGCCGGTAAGCTCCAAAATGTTAGGCTTCCACCCAGCCCCGAGTTCACGCACGGGCTCCCAATAAGCGTTAAAATCACGTGATACTAAATGTTTTTAAAATAAAATAAAGTAACGTATAAAAATTAACGTTTGATTAAATTATACGTAAAAAATGGCGTAATGGAATGATATGTCGCGCGTCACTGAATATAATTTATAATAGAGAATGTTGCTGGTTGATGTGAGAATGTAACTCAGTGATTAGAAGTTTAGATTTTTTAACGAAAGTGTCATTAAATTGCTAGAGGGGAGTTCGGTGAAAGTAAAAGGGCATAAATTAACGAAGGCCCATGGGCCCTCAAAGCTGTTAAAATGGCCATGATTCAAGCTATGCCAATACACGTAACATACAGGTGTTTTTGTTTTACGTATCAACATGCTTGCATTCTGTAGGGGCTCAAAAGAAGGTCTTTGAACAGCTTAAGCGTCATTTAACACAAATATTAGTTAAGTATGCCTTAGGGTGGCTCATAGTCAGCGGGCAACTTTCCGTGGTGCGAACCTGGGTTCAATTCCCGAGATTCCGAAAAAAATAAAGCAGTAGCTTTCTAAGACAATCGTATCACTTTCCGTACCTCTGTGACGAAAGCAAAGCTCAGGCAGGTCAAGAACATACGCTAGATACGCTGAAGGGAGTACGTCAAGCTCGCTTCATATCTACCCTACCACTGACCCAGACCTGGGAACACCGCTTTTTAATTGATTAATTCGACCGAAAAGTGCCAAATATACTTATTGGCTAATTAGAAATGATTTCAATACCCTGGCTGACAATAGAGTATGCAGGAAACGTATTCTTACTTAATCACCGAAGTTAACAAAAGCGATTAGTAAGTGAAACATACACTCTATAGGACCTAAAAACACCTAATCCGTTCTGAGGCGAGAATGGTCAACAAGTCGTTCCCGATGAGAATTTCGCGATTTTTAATCTGGAGGAACCGTCAGAAGACTGATTTCTTCGCGTGAACGGTTGTTCATATTTTTAGTTCTCGAAACTTAAAAATCGGTCCCTACGTACATTGACCACGTACTCAAGTAAACCAAATGGTCCGAGAAATAGTTGTTGTTTTTTTGTGTTAGTTTTTCTTAAAAGTTATCTTAATGAATTTTTAAAATATGATTATTTCAACAACTGTTTAATATTATAACAATATTAAGAGCAGTCAATGCGTGCGTGAATATCTAATTATATCGTTCCAAATCGAACACCTACATTGTAAGTTCACGGTTTCCTTGGCTGCCAGCATTCCTTTTTCTTTGCCAGCTCCGGAAGCCGAGTTGACCCTTCCCCCCAAAACGAACTGGTTTTGTCTCCTGCTTCCGCGCCGGATTTTAATATTTATAAAGACGCCTCCATGTATTATTTGTATTATAAAAAATGTGTAATATAAATGTCATCCTTCTCAAGTTTTCATTTTGAATTCAAACTTCTACCGAAAGATGTGGTTGTATTAAACCATGAATCGTCGTGTTTTTTCTATTTTAAAAAAATTAATGGTCTGCCCCGGAAGCCTAACACCTCAACTAGCTTCGTGAAGTCGTAGAGGTTAAGCGGCTCGACATACAACGGGAATCGGAATGGGAACCCCGAAATTAACTGCTCTGAGCTGCTGACAGATCGGGATAAAAGGTAATGACTTACGACTTGACTTCTGACTGACAATGTTTATGGATAATTTTTCTCTCTAAAATTGATTTGAAAACAAACTTTTAATTGACGAACTTCTGATAGAGCTCTTTGATAGGCAATGGTATGAAGTGTCAATGTTAGAAAATCAGCACCGACCCTTCGCTAGTTTCTAGCATTCGTTGAGCGCAGTTCTTACCCGGAAAATTCTACCTGGAATGTAAGAGGTTTAAGCTGATAATTCGTGCCTGAAAGAATATGAAGTTGAGTATTTTCCTGTCTAAAATTGATTTGGAAATTTCAACTTTTAATTGACGGACTTCTGTTGAGTTTTTAAAGTTGTACAGCATCGAGTGTCGATGTTCTCAGGCCGATCGAGTACCTAGAAATTCAGGAATAGACCTTTCACCAGTTTGTATCTTCTGCATGCATACAACGAGCAAAGTCCTTCTCTGGAAAATTCTACTAAGAGAGAATGAATTCCAATCTGAGACTTCTTACCTGGAAATAAATAATTTTAAGTTGAGAATTTTCCCATCTATAATTAGAATATTCAGCTTTTAATTGATGGACTTCTGTTATTCAGAGTTTAAAGTTGTACGGTATCGAGTATTAAGTATTTACCCTGCTATGTGTACAGCTGACTTTGAAGTTAGCGCGCGCTCAATATCCATTCCCGACCTGCCTACACAATTTTTGTAGGTTAGGTATACTTGCAACCCACACAATTGTGCAGGTTATGACATTTTTCTCATAAATGCGTTCTTTCGTCGCGTTCATACCGGTACACATCATTTGTGCAGGTCGTTGAAAATATGCGGTAACGGTTTTTTCTTGTAGAAATTGCATTGCGTTTTTTTTCCACTGCACGAACTTGCAGTGAGGCAGTAACCGCTTGACCAGACAACTAGCCACCGGAGCGAGTCTGGGCTAGCCGAGGCGACCGCTATATAATGGGCGGCCTGGCGCCCGGAAAAACCGTTGGTGGCGGAGATCAAGGGCGCTTAGAGACTGTTATTGTGACAGTTACACTGGCCACGCCAAGTGCTTCGTTTATTCACTTGAATATTTGTTGATTAGGCTACGAACTGGTACAACTTCAGATAATATCGACTATGAACTTGGTACTTTCTTTTCTGGCGAGTGGTAGATTGATATTGACATTGTATGATTGGATAGTGGCTTTTGGGTTGCAACAATGGAAAATCACTATAAACTGTTATTCTAGAAACATCTGTTTCTCTACTTTTTCATACATTTCTGACCCTTTTTTACCCTTTCACTAGCTAGTAGTAGTAGTACTAGTAGTAGTAGTACTAGTAGTAGTAGTAGTAGTAGTAGTAGTAGTAGTAGTAGTAGCAGTAGTAATAATAATAATAATAATAATAATAATAATAATAAAGCGAAACAAATTGATAGCAATGAAAATGAATTTCTGGTGCCAAAGTTTCGGACTTATTTTAATGGATAAAGTTAATAACTATGAAATTAAACTTAAAGCACTATCAGTATGATATCTTCTACTACATCAGAAGAAGAAAAAAAACCTTTGGAGTGTACCAGATCCATGGTACTGCAAGAAGGAAACTTGTTACAGTATCATGGATCTGGTATACTCCAACGGTTCTTTTTTTTCGGTGTACTACTCGCTTGTACCATATTGCCCAAGCCCTCACCTGGAAGGTGTTGCGCGGGCGCGAGGGGCCGGGCGCCGTGGCAGGGCTGGTGGCTGCGCTCTTCTTGTGGGCGGAGGTCGGCCGCTCGCCTGCGGGCGGGCCGCGCTTGGCGGCGGGGGCACGAGATGACGTTGTCGCAACCTGGACAGCACATTAATATTAATCACATGTTCACAAACAAACAAAAAAATAAAACTAATCAAGCATTTCATAGGGTTACTAATTCTAAAAACCTTCTAATACAATTATTTTAAT
The DNA here is from genome assembly GCA_038098605.1 of Gryllus longicercus. Classification (NCBI taxonomy): domain Eukaryota; kingdom Metazoa; phylum Arthropoda; class Insecta; order Orthoptera; family Gryllidae; genus Gryllus; species Gryllus longicercus. The sequence continues at coordinate 746,920 of JAZDUA010000084.1, read as the reverse complement.
GCAAATTCAAATTTCCCGCTTGCAATGTTGATTTTTTCTTATTGGGTACAAACATCCATCTAACGGCGGATGTTCGTACAAAGCATCTGGCAATCCTGGCTTGGGGATGAAAAAGATGAGGGATGCGGAGCAGTATACGAAACGTAAGAAAGCTCATTAAATCAAACAGATGTAAATAAAATTATGGTGTGTAGTGTTTTATTTGTGGTTTTCGGAAATTTAATGGGACTGGACATTATTTAGAATTATAAATTACAGAAAGGCAACCAGAAACAAATCGTTTATCTTATTAAGAATGAAAAAATACCTTCATTCAGGGCAGGCGTTACCAGCATTTTTGTGAGGGAGTTTACAGGTATAGTGCCCAGCCGACGTCAAGAATTATATGAAATGTTTCCTCTCTGTTGAATAGATAATGTATTTTAAATAATTGAATAAATGAATTATTTATAACTCAAACAATTGATGTACTGAATGATTTTCGTTAGTATAGGCTATTAGTACGAAGCTACATTTAAGAAAATAAGTACTAATGGAAATACTGATAAACAGTTCGTTTTGATTATTGTTTTCCAATTGTTAATAAATCAATAATTATAAAAAAAATAATATACAGTTCATCTTGAAAGTAAAGTATACATTAAATAGTTGTTAGCGTGCTAAATAAATATTTTGTTTCCAATAATTGTTAAAATAGCGTCCTCTCGATGTGATTTTCTCGTCCAGACAGTGGCTGATTTCGACCTTTAGCCTTTCTAGCTAGAGTCGAAAATTCTGGGGACCTTAAACCTACCGGTCAGCCACTGTTGAGTCAGTGGAAATGCTGTGTCTTAACTACACACAACTAGTGAGGGCCAGAGGACAGGTAATCGCGTGCTATCTCACTCACGATTGATGCTGATTCCAAGCACAACTGCCAAGGTCCTTGATCCCCTAAGTATACTGCAGGTTTTCATCACGGGAGGTGCAGGTGCTTTTCTCCCATAGGCTGGCAAAATCAGGCGCTGACTTACATAGGTTTGCGGGGATCTTGCCCAACTAAGTATCTCCTACTAGTGGGGCATCGCCCTAGCCAGGAGAAGCTCTAAGCTCCCGAGTGTTCTCCCGTCATATGTGGTATTCACGTGTGTTTGTAAGTAAGGGGTAAGGATTCGGTAGGGAAAGATCGCACGCTGTTTATGACCCGTTTGGTAGGATACTGCTTCAGCATTCACCTGGGGTTTATCGGAGAAACCACGAAAAACAACCGATCAGAGCCGCCAGTCGCTAGAATTCTCCTCCAAACGGCGACTGAATTCGACGAAGCTGTCTAGCATGTGTGGAAAATCCTGCCACCCGTCGAGACTCGAACCCCAGTACCTACCAGTCAGAGGCACTGCAGTGCCATCACTTTGTGCCCTGAGTCGGTGGCACTAGTACCCATTCACAATGCAAACAAACATAAATATGGCGTTAACATAAAGGTAGGATTACATACATAAGCGGACTCATTCACAATGCATTCGCATAAGCATGACACGTAAGATGTTAACTTAAAAGCTTGCAAGCTACAAGCTTCTATTGCTTATGCTTAAGTAAGACATAAGAAATGAACCAATCACAGAACTTGAACTCAAAATCGAGAATCGAAAGGGGAGCGAAGTTGATAGAACTAACGCCGAATGGGCCATGGATACAGTCGATACCTTGAAATCGATTTTCACATCCAACCAAAAGTAAACCAGAATGTCTCACAGCCAATAGAAACGCTTCATTTTGCTTACGTTTATGTTAGACACTCTGAATACTTCAGTTGATCACTTCTGTTAATGTCTATGTGATACGCTATGCTTGTTTGTATTGTGAACGGGCCTCAAGGGAAGCAAGCCCCGTACCGCTGCGGTGCAGGGTGACGTTATTTTGCTTACGTTCATGTTAGACACTGTGAATACTTCAGTCTATCACTTACGTTAATGTGTATGTCTACGCGCTATGCTTGTTTGTATTGTGAACGAGCCTTAAGGGAAGCAAGCCATGTACCGCTGCGATGCAGGGTGACGAGTATTTTGCTTACATTCATGTTAGACATTGTGAATACTTCAGTCTACCACTTACGTTAATGTGTATGTCTACGCGCTATGCTTGTTTGTATTGTGAAAGAGCCTTAAGGGAAGCAAGCCATGTACCGCTGCGGTGCAGGGTGACGAGTATTTTGCTTACATTCATGTTAGACATTGTGAATACTTCAGTCTACCACTTATGTTAATGTGTATGTCTACGCGCTATGCTTGTTTGTATTGTGAACGAGCCTTAAGGGAAACAAGCCATGTACCGCTGCGATGCAGGGTGACGAGTATTTTTCTTACGTTCGTGTTAGTCACTGTGAATACTTCAGTCTATCACTTATGTTAATGTGTATGTCTACGCGCTATGCTTAGGGAAGGGAAGCAAGCCACGTACCGCTGCGGCGGTGCGGTGCAGGGTGACGAGTCGCGTCTTGGTGAGCAGGGCGTCGGCGGGCGCGGCGTCGAGGCCGGGGCTGGCGGCGGCGGCGGCGGCGGCGGTGCCGGGGTGGGCGCGCGGCTGGAAGGGCGCCCGTCGTATCACGCCGCCGCCGCCGGCGCTGCCGCTGGCGCCGTCGTCCTTCCGGACGGAGGTGCGGCGCGCGGCGCGGGCGGGCGCGAGCGCCTGCGTGGGCGTCGGGGCGCGAGGCTGGACGATGGTCGGGCGCGCGCGCGGCGTCTCCGCGTACTCCGCCTGCGGGCAGCGTCCGCGCTGTCAAGGCGGCTCCACACACGCGGCATTCGGCGATCGCAATTGGTACAAAAATATGCTACTCAATTAAGTTTATTACGTATTGACGCCACATGACGCGACGGCCTTATTAAGGTGGTTCGACACACGCGGCGTTCGGTGAATCCCGAACAACCGCTCGCAAAATGGCGCAAAAATATGCTACTCAATTTTTTTCTTTCATGTTATATTTAAATCGTATTTTTAAGAAACAAAACCACATTGGGGCAAATTTCAATTAAGGTTATTACGAATTGACGCCAAATGATGCGATGGCCTTATTAAGGCGGCTCTACACAGGCGGCATTTGGCAAATCCCGAACAACCGCTCGCAAATTCGTACAAAAATATGCTACTCAATTATTTTTTTTTCAATTTTTCTTACATACATATTATATTAAAATTGTTCTTTTAAGAAACAAAACCACATTGGGCAAATTTCAATTAAGGTTATTACGTATTGACGCCATATGACGCGACGGCCTTATTAAGGTGGTTCCACACACGCGGCATTCGGCGAATCCCGAGCAACCGCTCGTAATTGGTACAAAATTATGCTACTCATTTTTTTTCAATTTTTTTCATGCATATTATATATAAATCGTATATTTAGGAAACAAAACCACATTGGGCCATCAATTAAGATTAATTGCGTATTGACATAAAACACGATGGTCTTATTATGACGGCTCTACACACGCGGCATTCGGTGAATCCCGAACAACCGATCGCAATTGGCGCAAAAATATGCTACTATTTTTTTTCAATTTTTTTCTTTCATGTTATATTTCGTATTTTTAAAAAACATCGTATCGTATTTTTAAGAAACAAAACCACATTGGGCTAATTTCAATTAATGTTATCACGTATTGACGACATATGACGCGATGGCCTTATTAAGGCGGCATTCGGCGAATCCCGAGCAACCGCTCGTAATTGGTACAAAAATATGCTACTCAATTTTTCTTTCATGTTATATTTAAATCGTATTTTTAAGAAACAAAACCACATTGGTCTAATTTCAATTAGGTGATTACGTAATGACGCCATATGACCGACGGCCTTATTAAGACGGATCCCGAGGAACCGCTCGCCGAACCCCGAGTAGTGTGGACGGGCTGCTTTCGATTCGCCGTTCGGTATTCACCGCGTGTCGGTCTTTTGGACACATGAAAGGGAGCGAACATTCGCGGAACACGTCAGCTGTTCGGGATTGGGCGAGCTGCTCGGCGAATGCCGAATGTGTGGAGCCGTCTTCACGCTTTCTCCTCTCACGTCACGCTCCTTCCTCACGCCTGATTGCATCCTGAGGTTAGGGTTACGTTTCACTCGCACCCAGTTATTCCCTTTTCAGTTTTGGCTTATGTGAAAAGCATAGCCAAATTGCACCCAGATTGCAGTTTCCCTTACACCCGCACCCAGTTAATCCCCCTTCACTTTTGGTTACCGCGAAATGCATAGCCTGATTGCATCAAGCTTTCATATTTCTTTACACGCACACCCAGTTAATACCCTTTCACTTTTGGTTACCTCGAAAGGCATAACCCGGTTCCATCAAGCTTTCAATTTCCCTTACACCCGCACCCAGTTAATTCCCTTTCACGTTTGCTTACTTCGAAAAGTATGGCCCGATTGCATCCAGCAATCAGTTTATCTTTCACCCGCACCCAGTTAATCCCCTTTCAATTTTGGTTACCTCCGAAGACGTGGCTCGATTCTATCCCGACATTTTTGGAGACAATCATAGCTTCGTTGCCCACCTCTTTGAAGAAGTAGACGGATTACGAAGAATTGATTTCCTTAAATTAAAAATATTCAATACTTATTAATTCCTAAATAACATGCTTTCATCACTATTTTACAATACCTATTCAACGGACGCAGATCTGTTTTATATAATAAATGGAAATCTTTTTTCTCGAAGTCATATCAACAATTAAGTGAACTGGGCCCTATGCAAGCTCTAAATTTGCTTTATATCTTTATTATTTCCTCCTTCAATTCATTAAAACATAAATTTACTTGGTATGTTATAGTTACTTTATTCAACACTGAATAATGACAAATTTTAACAAGTATTTTAATATACAAGGAATATGCACCGCACAACTGCCCAATCGTTAATTCTTAGATGCACAATCATTGTACATACAACGTCGCCGCCCTTTCTAAAGTACATGGATCAGTTCTAGGATTGAAAATATATATTTTACTTCCTTTATTATAATTTTTTGTATTTTCTAAATCTCATTTCTAATCTTAAGTATGTTTTTTTGAAATATGAATATATTTTGCCTAGCTCTCAGGACTTGTCTGAACGTGAAACCGTATTTTAAAACAAAACCTTTGCGGTCGGTGTCAATACTGTTGTTGCTTTCCACATCGAACTCTAACCATATTAATAAACATAAATTTAGCTTAAATGTGTTAATTAATGTAACTGTGATATGGCTCTTTATTATATATGAAACACTGGATTGCGGCTCTAATTAACTTGGGTGACCACTTCTTGTATTAAAATTTGTATTGATTTCCATGTTTGCTGATTCAATAAATATTAACTCAAACGTTTGTTTTTAATTTGTTATGTTGTTGAAACAAAGTAATAGGCCAACGGCCAATATTTTTCAATTTTTTCCCGTCATTTCTTTATTAAAATTTTTATTGAAACCGCATAAAATTGCATTAGCGCCAAAGGCAAATTCAATATTAGATTTCTCTGAATCCAGAGAGAGGCGTGCGTCTTACCTGTGAGTCTTGAGTGAGGTTGAGGTCTTGTTCTTGGCTGATGTCGGTTGAAAGGGTGGCGTCTGCTTCCGCCAGCGCCAGCAGCGGGCCCATGGCCAGGGACTCCGGTGTCTGCGTCTCCGAGTTGCGCATCGGCGCGTTGTTGAGCGCCTTCATCACGGCCTGCGCATGCGCAAAGAGCACACTCGCCCGCTTCAACGCACCCGCTTCAAACGGGTTTATTTTTGATTTATACTCCCCCCTCCAAAAAATAATACTTTATCCACAATAACACGTATATACTGTTGCCTCAGAATAAATGTTACAAACTTCTAAGACACGTTGAACGGTTGATCACTTTTTGCCACTGAATGTATATAATAGGGGGCCGTTGTGGGGCGTTGACTAGCGCCTTCACCACGGTATGCGCCTATCAGCCTGCTTCAACGCACCTGCTTCCAACAGGTATTTTTTTGATTTATACCCCCCTCCAAAAAATAACACTTTATCCACAATAACACGTATATACTGTTGCCTCAGAATAAATGTTACAAACTTCTAAGACACGTTGAACGGTTGATCACTTTTTGCCACTGAATGTATATAATAGGGGGCCGTTGTGGGGCGTTGGCTAGCGCCTTCACCACGGTATGCGCCAATCAGCCTGCTTCAACGCACCCGCTTCCAACGGGTTTACTTTTGATTTATACTCCCCCTCCAAAAAACCGTTATCCACAATAACACGTATATACTGTTGCCTCAGAATAAATGTTACAAACTTCAAAGACACGTAGAACGGTTGAAAATGATCACTTTTTGCCACTGAATATATATAACAGGGGGCCGTTGTGGGGCGTTGGCTAGCGCCTTCACCACGGTATGCGCCTATCAGCCCGCTTCAACGCACCCGCTTCCAGAGGGTTTGCATTTGATGGGTCTGATTTTACATCTCTCCCAAAAAAAGAAATACGATCTCGGCCATCCGGGCGACTTGCGAGAATATTTGGAAAAATAAATAAAAACCGGTCATTTCCTTTTGTCATAACATAAAATTAATTTCTAAACTAAGTGGCATTGTTCTAAAATGAAAAGAACGAGAATGGCATTTCATTAAAATTCTCCCCTACTGATGACGAGTGCCGTACCTGCATCATGATGTGGACGGATCGCGAGGCCGAGGTGCGCCAGTTGCGCTCGCGCTTGCCCACGTGCACGCCGCTGCGCTCGGGGCACGTGGGGTTCTCCACCCAGCGCCGCGTCTCTTCCAGCGTGCGCAGCACCAGGTCGCAGTCGTTGGCGCGCAGCCCGCCCGTGCAGGCCGGCGGCGTCGCCTCGTCCCAGCTGAAGAGCGCGTTCACGAACGCCGCCACCGCCATCAGCTCCGGCGCGCGGGCCTTGCGGGCGGGCAGCAACGCCGACAGTCGGCTCAGCCCTGTGCAACGCCACCACGTCCCCACCTCTCTCTCTCTCTCTCTCTCTCTCTCTCTCTCTCTCTCTCTCTCTCTCTCTCTCTCACACACACACACACACACACACCTCTTCCACTTACCGGCACCAATCCAGTCAGCATACAACTCGCTCGCGCGCACGTGGCACCCAAATATCTCACAACTCTTGCAGATGGTGCTCTCTCTCTACACACACACACAGCTATTCTACCTACCGGCACCAATCTAGTATGCATACAAATCTTACTAATGGTGGTCTCTCTCTCTCTCTCTGTGTGTCTCTGTCACTCTCTCTCTCCCCCATGCAATCGCCTTAATACACCATCCGGGTGAGGTTTGTGCTGAAATAGAAGATCGCAAGATAACTACTTTTCTTGTTTGACTAATTTTAGGACATTGATTTGTTGCCAAAGCTGCCTGGCCTTAATGTTGTAGCTCTAGATCTATGCTGGCTTGGTGGAATATAATGTCGTCGTGACCCGATTGGAAATACGACTGATGGTTACTCTGCTCGGCGGAGTTTCTGGTGGTGTTCCCAGGCGATGTTTTTGGATCCTTCGTTGTTTTCAATTATGATACATTATGTATCTCATGTGCTAGGCAATTTTCAATATATTAATTACGCTGATACATATTACGCAGATCTACATGTACGAGCTGTCTGCGTAAGTTCATTTAGTCTTTTCAAGGCTAGATAGATATTACAGACAATTAACGACCGGACTTCCCGCAATAAGGTGTTCCTCAATGTGAAGATCTTAATTGTGATCTCCGAGTTATGTTGATGCCCTGCCATTGGAATATCTGCCAATCATTTACATTAAAGATGCTCCAATCCCATATGTTGGATCTGCATAGTCTTGGTGTGATACATGCATAAATTTGAAACAGCATGTGAGTTATGTAACTGGAAAGCAACACTGTCTTGGGTGACTCCCGTCGCTTTCCCGCGCGGTTAATAGTAGATACAAGGAGTATGCATCGTGGCAAAGGCACAAACTCACAATAACGAACGAGTTGTACAAACGATGGTGTCTAACACACTACATACCGGGTGAAAGCATCTTCCGCCATGATTACATTTAAGGACTAGCTCCTGTTCTGATTACAAAAGCATTGAAAAGAAGACGCTATCACTTTCGGGAACTACTGGGGTTTTATATTGAATTCACGCCGATGACATCGCAGTACTTGGTTCGTGCTGCAGTCAATGAGCAGAGTAATTAAGCATGGAGTTAATTTCAAATCGTTAAGGCGCTTTTTCGTTTTATCTGCACGATTTGGAGGGAAATTGATCTCGGATGCGCATAAATAAAAATGCACGTGCTTAGATTTTGTTTGTCCCAAAGATGTCTTAGAATCATATTTGGAGTCAAATTGAATGAATTTTGTGTGTTACAATGTGAGAACTTTGACGTTTTGTTTGACGACGTCGCATCTCTATCATGCACATATGTGGCTCCCTCAGTAGAAAAGTGTGACTCAAAAATGGTTATTTTTCAGGAGAGCACTATAAAGGTTTGAAATTACATTATCAAACCATGTTTATGAAGTATGAATTCACCAATAATTGACTAAAATAGCACTATAAAGAAATGAAAGAAGACACTATTCTAGAACGCAAGAGCATAAAATTTGACATTAAATAAAACATTTTCCTAATTTTTTTGTTACACTTTCCTACTTGGAGTGCAATATATGCACACACGCGCGCACGCGTGCGCTCACACACACACACACACACACACACACACATATATATATATATATATATATATATATATATATATATATATATATATATATATATTGTAGCGATACCGATTTCCTCATACCAGGAAAATTAAATAAAACAAACTCGGCCACCCTGAGTTCTACTGGGAGAGTAAACAGATGGCCACACGCGCGCAACCTCGCTTATCGTGACAGCCATTTGCGCCCCCGGCCCATTAACGAAGTCGTTATGAGAGCTGGCGTCGACACATTCACTGAGAGAGGCACATGGTCGCAAGACCAGCTGCGAAATTTCTAGAACGCCCGCTTACATCCGGGGAAACCCAGAGTGATAAATTCTTTCACCGGACAACGCCTGCCTTGTGCAAGCATGGCTGATGTTCCAGAAGGAATAAGAATAACACTGTGCACTCGCAGCTGGCACAGAGAGCGGAAATTTCCGTGGTTTCCCCGTCGCGATTAGTTGGAAATAGTGCAATGCGCCATCACCTTTGGCCAATAGCGACGCGACTATTATAAGGAGCTGGAGCACACGAGAAAGCGGGTTGGGGGCAAAAGTTGACTTGATACGATTTCGACTGATAGAATATCAGAAGGGCCAGAGCATCAGACGGGGCCAGAGCATTACGCTGAGGGCAGTCGGGAGAGAAACTTCTCTGGGGGGGTAACTATTCGTCGGGGAGAGACCAGTGTGTCTCTGAAGGACTTGTATAATTTGTCGGAAGGAGCCTGAGTATTAGGCTGAGGGCAGTTGGGAGAGAAACTTCTCTGGGGTGGGAATTATTCGGGCAAGTACGCCTATGGGGGATTTATATAATTTTACTGCGAGTTTGAGCATTGGGCCGACTGCAGTAGACAGAGAAACTTCTCTGGGGTGGGAATTAGTTGTGAAGAGAGGCGAATGTTTCTCCGAAGGAGTTCTAGACCTTCTGAAGTTGTGTTCGACAATTATTATGAGAATCAGAGAGACGCATGGTTGACCACTACGTTCCTGAGATCGAGAGAACCCCGGCTGCTCCGAGTTCAACCAGTTACTACCAGACGCCGTCGCCCCCTAGCAGAGGTACGCATAGTTGACTGCTACGCTCCTGAGATCGAGAGAATCCCGGCCGCTCCGAGTTCAACCACCGCAGCCAGACGCCGCCGCCCTTTGGTGACGTCAACGACCCGACCGCTCAGCTGTTGGCACGGGAGGCCGTCGACCTCCGCTGAATTTTTTTGAAGGACGCCCAGCCGCCTCCTCGACCGCGCCCGCCCTCCCCGGGCGTGCAAAGACCTTTCTCCAGGCAGTATTATTCGAGGGCCTTCGTCCCTGTGTAAAACTTGTAATGCGGTGCCGCGCTATGGCACATTGACCCGTAACTTTTGTTTTTTACCATTGTAATGGTAATTATAATTCTTCCTAATTTTTAAGCTTTACTCTGAATACTAACTTTTCATCCTCTTTTCTTTTCACCCAATTTTCTCATTTTTTTACTCAATTTGCTAATGTAACTTCCCTGGGGCATTAGATTTGATTGCCCAGGAATAAAAGTAATTTTTACCAGTGATCAAAGTGTTTGTTTTTTGTCATTGTATCTGTTCAACGATTCCTTCCATCACCGACTGAGCTATAACCGGACCGCTAACCGGGCGTTCTCTCACGAGACGACCGGGGGTGTTACAATATATATATATATATATATATATATATATATATATATATATATATATATATATATAGGCTGCGCCGCGCGTACCGTCGCGCACGCGGCGGCGGAATTCTTCGGCGCCGGCTGCGTCAAGCGCCAGGTCGCTGAGGGGGCCTGTGGGCGTGGAGTGGCGGCGCATGCTGTACGCCAGGCGTTGGAGTTCCAGCCCCGGGGAGCCCGTGCCCTCCAGCGCCGTCAGCATGTCTCCCAGGTGGCGCTGGAACGCCTCCTGCGACCACACACAACCGCAGCGCTGCACTTAAGATCGGTGCTTCTCAAAAACGTTTTGGATCTCGGTATTACCCCCGCAAGTTTTCTTGTGCCCTAAAATACCAACCCCACACCTTTACTAACAGTTGAATTACAAATAAGTGATTGCAACGAACATTACTGCAAAATCTGAAGAGCAGAAACGTTTTATCACATAATATTAGCTATTTTGCATCGAAAATTGAACTACACGTATGATGTTAAAGTCATTTTCTCGAAATTACCAACTCCCCTGTCCTCTCACATCTATCGAAATGAAAACTCAAGAAAAAGGTAACGAATCCATGACTCCGTGACATCCAGGACTAGTATTGGAAGAGCACTGACTGCACACCAGTTTTAAACATTGTATAAACAGGGGATTTTTGCACTAGCTCATAGCGACATAATACGCGACGATGTACTTGTATTTATATGCACAGTTTGAAACTTTTGTCATCAGCGTGACGCAACTCGCTTGACGTTTTTGTATTTCATGCTTCGTGAGAGCAACCTCTACTCTGAAGGTGCCACATTAATATTAGGTGACACTGAGGAGAAAAGAAGAGGGATGTTAGATTAAAGATTGAGAAGAATAAGAAAGACAATAATATAAATAAGAGAAAATACGCGTAGTATATGAGAAAAGAGAATAATTGGACAAGAAAAAAGAGAAGAGAAGGATGACAAGATAAATGGGGAAAAAAGGAAAAGGAGAAAAAACGGTTAGTTTAGTCCAAAACTTAGTATTTACATAATGAATTCACTAAATTATTTTTCCCTGTTTATGAACAGTGGGTAGCCCAAAGGTAGTATTTTATAAAATAAGGTCAGCGACTTTCTTCTTTAGAGCGAGAATTACGTTCTTGCAATTTTCACCGTCCTGAACAAATGTGCAAAAGTAAATAAGACGTTTTTGGTTTTCTTACAATCATTGTGGTTATTATTTGTGTTATCTTACAATTAGCCTCAAATTTTCCTATTTTTATCAAGACTTACTCTAACATAAATCACGCGTCGGTCTGCACTTCAAATTAACCGCACTTAACTTTGTTTATATTAACACAATTTAAACAAACACCAACTTTAAATACATTTCCAATACAAATTTTGGGAAAACAATATTTGGCGGTGAAAATTGAAAACTAATAATAATAATAGGAATAGTAATAATATGACTCGTCGAACATTGAACAGAAGAAAATGTGTAAATCGTTTTATGCAATCCAATCCTGTTGCAACATGCATTTGAACACGTTGTTTCTGACATATCACGATCAAAACTTTAATTGATGGCAGCGAAAATTGGCGTATCATGGGAATAATGTAACAAATTAGAATTTTATTCTCCTCAATTACGATATTTAGATTTGGACTAAAATATAACTACAATGTATGTAGCTGAAATATGGAAGGAACCAGAATTATAATTCGAAGCTTTTCGTTTGCCCCCTCGTACAATCGTTTTCGTGAAAATCGATTTTCAATATCTGCAACGGTTCAGCAGATATTTGAAGGGAACCTCTTAAGAAAGCCACCTGGAATATGCAAGGAGCAATAGAGAAGGCAAGAAGCAAGGAGAATATATATGGAGCAACAGAGCAAAGACCATTATCTTCATTAAGAGCATATTGCAAAAGGTGTTATTTGAAATAGTTATTCTTTACTACGGCTATTCCGCTTCCGAAAGTACCACCAAACGGAATGGCTCCAGTGAACTAAAGACTGAGACTATGATTGATTGCAAAAGCACATTAATTGCACATCATCTTGCACTAAGATCTTTTGGAATGAATAGATTTTTGACTTTTATAATGAATAAATTTTGAGGGATATATCCATCGCCCTTAATATTTTACAGGGAATTAAATATATAACGCTTTGTCCCATGGCTGTCTTATGAATTTCTACCCGCGTAGGTATGTGTCATTTCGCCTTAAAAGTGCGATGTTATAAATTCGACGGTAGTCCTCTTGCGCGTGCATTTTATTGTTCACTAATGTCTCACGAACGTCAGCTGACATTCGTTAGTACGAGAGAAAATATAATTATTAGTTGGTTTTCAATTAATTGAAATATTTCCAATAATGGCGCTTCCGTCAGTTCTGTCAGTTCCGTGTCTGAAGTGTGGAGTGGAAGGAGGAATCTGAAGTTTTTCTTGAGCGCGCATTCTAGTAGATGCGACAGGAGAGTGGTTATTTCGACAAAATGACTATTATATCAAACGTGTACCTACAAAAGCTCGTTTGTTGGTACAAAATAGTTCAATTTAAGTAAAGAACTATTATATCAAACGTGCATTAAGGACTATTATATCAATGTGTAGCACAATTTTCGGTACAAAATAGTTTTTTATTGAGGATTACTATATCAAACTTACGATCAGGACTATTATATAAAACTTACTTTAAAAACTATTATATCAAACTTACGTTGCGTTACGAAGTATTGTATCAAATATTTAGCTCGTCTTTCGGTACAAAAGTTTCACTTACACGGGAGCGAATATTTATGGACATCAGCTGTTGTCGATAAAGCGCTGCTAGGATGATTGGTTGTAGGCCTTCTATATCAAACTTGCGTTAAGGACAATTGTAACTAACGTGTAAGTCATTTTTCAATGGAACCCCTTACGTTGACGACTATTACATCAAATGTGTAGCTCATTTTTCGGTAAAAATAATTTCTCTTCCGTTAAAGACCATTATAAAAAAATTGCGTTAAGGACTATTATTTAAAACATGCGTTAAGTACTATTATATTAAATGTATATGTCGTGGGTGTTTTTTCGGTACAAAAAGTTGCACTTATACGGGAGCGATAGTTTTTGGTTATGAACTGTCGTCAGCAATGCGTTGCTATCTTGTATTCTTAATACAACTAATATTAGTGAAAAGGGGGTGTGAAAATCGCATGGCTACCTTGTATTCTTAATGCAACTAAAGGAGTGGGGGGACGGTACGTACCACGTGTCCGGTCCAGGGCGGGGCGCCGTCCGCGGCTTGCGAGGGCGAGCAGCGCATGGTGGTGATGGTGGTGACGCGCAGGTGCCGCTCCACGCGGGCCCTCTGGCGCGGTCGGCTGCCTCGCAGGCGAGCAGGAGCGGAGGCCGCCGCCGCCGCGGTGGTGGTGGCCTGCACGGGCGTCGGGCCCATTGACGGCGGCGGCGGCGGCAGCGGTGGTGGTAGTGGTGGTGGCGGTGGTAGTGATGGTGTGAGTGCTGTCGTAGCAGAGGCCGGCGAGGAGCCGCTTGCGAGCGGTGGAATTAGCTCGTCGCGCTCCTCCATCTGCAAAACGGAACCGATCGCTTGAAACAAACGCATGCATTTGCATTTCGTTGGAGAGCTCCACTCGTCATTCTTGCTCATTGTTACAGTCTTGTAATACTACAACGCCGGAGGAATCTGTGACTGTGACGAAGGTTCCTGGGCATTGTGTCGAGGGCAGCGGTGGTGGCTCTGGTGGTGAGTGCTGATGGCGGTGTGGTTGGTGGTGCTGGTTGTTGAGGCCGTGGTAGTGGATGTCCTGCCGTTCATGATAGTTGTGTGGTAGCAGTGGTCGAGGCAGCAATGGTGGAGTTGGTAGCGGCAGCGGTTGCGGTGATAGAGGCGGGCAAATGTGGCGGTCCTTCAACTGAAAGTTTGAACCCTCGCTCGAAACAATTTTTTTTTTAAATTTTGTTGTGTCTTAATCGGCGCAACCCGTCTCTAAGCACATGTATGAGCATTAGGCGCATAGGAGTAATCCTCAATTAAGATATATATTTTAATTGTCATAGTCAGTTGTCGGGAGTAATCCTCCGTTAATATTCTTCGGCAGTTAGTCGTCAAGAGGACCGCCAGGTAGCATTTCCACGTACGCGCCTCTCACGTTACAGGCGCTCCTGCGTCATTACCCAGCGGCCTGATGGGGAAGAAAATAGACAGAGGTATGGTTCACAGGGGTTGGTCTAGCCATTGTAAAGCATGCAAATTCGTTTTGTTCAAGCAAATCTCATATGAGCTTGTTCGGGAATCAAACCCGGACCTCCAGAAAGGCGAGTGCATTCTGAGTCACGAACTACCTAACGAGCTAAACTACGGTTACAAACCCAAGCTTTGTCTACAGAGCACCAAAAATCTCCTGTCATTACTGCTGATTTTTACTTGCTTATTACTACTACGGCGGAGGCAGTACGTGGCTGTGGACACGGTATCGAGGGCATCGGCGGAGGAGGTGGCCATGTGAATTGGTGGAGGTGATAACAGTAGTGTTCGTGGTGGAGGTGGGGTTCATGGTGGAGGTGGTGGTGGTGACAGCGGCGGTGGTGGTGGTGGCGACGGAGGAAGTTGACGTCGAAGTAGTGGAGGTGGTGGTGCCCCCGGTCATATTGATGTAATGGCAGTGGTGGTGGTTGTGGTGGATCCGGTGGTGGTAGCGGCGGTAGTGGTGAAGGCGGGCACATGTGACGTTCCTCCGTTTGAAAGATGCAACTCCCGCTCGGGACAAACTTCGCATCCGGTTCAAATCTCTCAGGGTAACGACTGTTGCCACTGCAGTGTCTCTGACCGAGGTAGGTTTAGAACACCAGAAGTGGCGGATTTTTATAGATATTACTGATCTAATGTTTATAGCAGTCGACGCACCTAAAAATACGAAATCACCAAATGAAACTCATTGATTGGCAATGCCTTTGAGAGCACCGTTCTAAAATCCACCAAGTCATTCGAACACCTGACATTCTTGATTCTTTCTACTTTCTCGTATTACTACGGCGGCGCAGGCAGCGGTAGCTGTGGCGAAGGCAGCTGCGAACGAAGTGATAAAGCCGTCGGTGGCGGAGGTAGTGGTGACGATGGCGGCGATAGTGGTGCTTTTAGTTGAGGCCGTGTTAGTGAAGGGGATGTGCCGTCGGTGATACTGATGTGGGGACAGTGGTTGTGGCGGTGGCAGAGGTGGTGGCGGATGGAGGCGGCACATCTGTAGCACTATTCCATCGCCACTCAAAACCAACTTCGCTTTATTTACTAGGCTGTCCGGGAGACGCCGCGTCCATGGCGAAGGTGCCGACGTTTCGGTCGCCATTCTGCGACCTTCTTCAGGGCGTGAGGACATTACGCCCTGAGGAAGGTCGCACAATGGCGACCGAAACGTCGGCACCTTCGCCATGGACGCGGCGTCACCCGGTAAATACTGACTAGTAAATACTGACTCCGGCCGCGGAAGCCTACGCTCTCAACTTTGCTTTGAAACACTCCGGCTGATATATTTCAGGATAACAACTGTCACTGCAGTGTCACTGACCGGAAGGTCCCCGGTTTCGAGTCCCGACGGTGGCGGATTTTCAATCCTAGCTATACAGCTGCCAACGAACTATGGAATCAATACAGCTCGCGAAGCAAATTATGGGAGTATTTCACGTGCCTGGAAATACGAAATTTTTTTTATTTATTAATTTTACTTCAAAAAAGTTTAAAACTTTATGGTATTATGGGAAGACGTGCAGTGTATTCTTTGCATGTTTTCTACAATTTTGGTATCTCTACGCTAAACCATATTCAACTTGAATTATGAATGCAGGTAGATTTGAGTGTTTTGGGCATAAATTGATAAGAAAATATTAGCTCCCGCGTAATAAATCTAATCGCGAAGGAAGAAAGTCACAGATTTTGGCTATTATCCCTCATCGTGCCCTTTGTGAAGTAATCGTCTATTTGCCGCGAAAATATGGAGAATGTTAATTTCAATAACTATATTTCCCACTGAACTCTATAATACGTGAACAGGTAGTGAAGTTGCATTTATGTCCAGAAGTCGAAAAGTGATCATATCAACATTCGCTCGAAGGAACTGGGAAACTGGACGAAAACCTGATCGAGATGGGGATCATTGACCAAGAAGTTGTGGTACAATACGGTAAAAATTAATTGAAATGTAGATTAGCATTTCCTTCAAGAGCTCCTTTTAAAGAACCATTTAAGTCATCCTGATTTTTTCTGTAGATACTTTTATTGTGGTTTGTTGCACATTCTTTGTAAAAAATATTTAAAACTCCTCATAGTTCTGTAGATAATAAACAACTTGTTTGTTATAGCAAACCCCAGTGAGGGACGAGTATGCAAAATATTTTGATGCCATTTCTCTTTTGATTTTTAATTCAGTCCCCTTAATAAAAAAATGCAAGGGACCACCAAATGTTGTGGTCGGGCGTATCTTGAGGAAACATTAAAGATGTGAGATAATAACCATGTAGACACCATTATCTACGAAATCCCTGGTCCAATGCATTTGCTTTTGATTTTAAATAAAAGGCAATGACGTACTCTTTAAGAAAGAGTTATACTTCTTAGAAAATAAGAGTTAATAGTTTTGATGTCTCGTACCGATTTTCAGTTCATGTGCATTGTGAACATGTGAAGCGAAAAGTTGTTATGGAGATACACAAAGGGTAATTCATAAAATTTTATGGAAAAGTGTTTTGTACGATGAACTTGGATTTTGATAAAATTTTGTTTCACAAGTTAAACATTTACGTTTTATTTCAAACGAATTTTAGTAAAGTTGTAGCTTTATATGTGAAATAGTTTTTGAGATGTAGCTGTTTGGTCCCGTAGAGCGTCATTGTACAGAAATATTATCTCTTGGCAACATTGGTAAGCAATATTTCCTTCCGCGCTATTACTACAGAAATGAAACTGAGTTGACTTGTGAAACTTTTTTTGCTCTTGAATTAAACAAATCATTTTTTTTCGCAATCAACTTGAGTAAATTGCAGTAAATTTGCTGGACAAGTTGCCAAAATAAACCTTGATTTGAAAAAATGGTAAGAGGTAGGGGGATGAAATTATGGTTTCGAAAACATTTTTATATTATGAGCCAAATTTAATTTCCTACTCGGAGGCTATTCAAAGTTAAAAATATAAAACCTGATGATACTAATTTTCTTTTATACTCTCAAAATATCAACGTGGTAAAATTATGAGCCTGCAAAACTACAGTCCAACTCTGCACAAAATTCTATCGTACTAGAGATTCCGCGTGCCTTTCTGTAGAGAGTGCTTCGGTTTATGCAATGTCTTTCGTAGGGCGCCGTAGCGAATCCGGGTCACCGCGCAGCTGTCTCAGCATCTTCTGTAGGATAGCAGGAAGTGACCGAGCATGACATGCAACGAAGCGTTTGCGACGGAACCACGAGATTGCAGCTGGCGGACAACAAAAGCTTTGTGGCCGGAGATCGATATATTGTGCCCCTCAGTATACAAGCTGCTTCAGAAACTTCTCAACCACCCAGAGCGAAATGGGCGTCTTACCATAATGATGCTATAATGTAAGTAAAAACAACAGTAAGTAGTGGTGCTACAGAACGGCACAGACCTTCTCGTATTAGTTTTCTAATTTCTTTGGCTTGGGCTTGTTTTTCGGAGTTTCCGCATACACTTTCCATTATCTTTTGCAGCCCAAAGAACATTTGTTTTGAAATTTTCTCAATTTTTCGTTTTCCTAAAGAGAAACCGGTATATTAATTTAAGATTATTAAAGAGTAAAACCTCGTCATATAAGAAAATGTTCGTTGGAAACTTTGGGAGTCGTTCTTTTAAGAAAATGGTGTTTAAGCGTTACTGAAATTGCGAATTTGAAGCTGTATTTCATAGAAATCTTTTGAGTTTTCGAAAAATTTTATTGGAAGTCATTTAAAGCACTTCCACACACAAGTGCAGTAATGTATACAAACCGCTAGAAATATGCATATTAACGGCATGAGAGATGAAAAATACGGTTAAGTAATTTTTTTAAAAACAAAAGAATATACAAAATCAATTTTGTCATACTAAATAGAGGAATTAGCTTGGCGTAAAATGGCGTATGAGCGTTTACGAAAATGCGAAATTTTGATCTCATTTTCACAGAAAACTTGTACTTTCGAGATACTTTATATAACATCATTTAAAGAGCATATACACATAAATGCAACAATGTGAACAAATTGTCTCGAGTATAAAATTTTAACATGAGAAGTAAAAAAAACAAAACTGTACTTTTAGAGAAAAAACAATGGGGTAAAATGGCGGTTAAGTCATCTGATAGAGTGCATCTCAACCAAACGTTTAAAGAAAGAAACTGGAACCATTCTAGAAAAAATGTTTTTATTTAATTTTACTTTCCCGTATTTACGGAGTAATATACGTAGTATAGGAAAAGTTATGAAATGATGCGCGAAAAACCGCCGGATTTTAGGTAGAAAAATTCATTGCCACGAACTGATAACGAAAAGGGGAATAAATCCAGTTTCTAAATTAAGAAAAAAATTCTCTAACACGTAATGTAACCAGATTGCCTGTTTCACGGGTCCTTGATACCGAAGACCCAATTGACGGCAAAACGTCCATCCGTCTGTCTGTGAACACCACTAGCGCCTAAACCGTACGTACGATTTTTTCCAAAATGGATATTCTCAGATCGATCTGTCTCCACTAGAGGCGCCGCAAGTTTGAAAAACATTCTTAAAAATTTGTGGGTACTTTACATGAAGCCCACCGGACATTTTCCAAATTATCTCAAAAACAACTAGAGATTTGTTCTCTAAGTTTTTTTGTAAGATTCGGGTAAAATATACAGCTGGCATAGGTCCGACGTTCACAGTTAACTGAATTTTTGAAAATTGTTTGCGGCGTCTTTCTACAATTAAAATTGAAGATATATACTTTTCCTTCAAATAAAATTCATTCTCTATAGTGAGTTATTTCATTAAGGTAGTGTACCTTTGTTTGAAAATTTTAGAATTCAATCGCTGCATGGAGGAGAATTTTAACAGCAGGCAGTCCTGAACAGACGTTTTCCGTGATTTCTCCGATCAATTTCTGGCGAATATTGGAGCAATGCCCTAGCAAACGGGCCACGGATTATGCGCCATTTTTCTTGCCTCACCCAGGCGGCTCCTTTCCTCATACACTCACATTTATGTGCACTATATTACCGTACGTTGGGAGCCAGTCGGAAGCTAAAGAGTTAATCTCCTCCTAGGGAGATATATCCGTAGAACGACCTGTAATATGCAAGCCGAATTTCATGTTCTACTGGGGGAAAATCACCGCCACTTTCCTGTAAATAATATACACTTTACATACGAGACTCATAATACCAATTGACGCATTCGAAAACTAAACAATCAATCGACGTAACCAAACAAAATGCCATCGCGTGTTCGATTTTTAGCGGCTGCAGTGGCGTATATCGGACTGTTATGCCCACGTGCGCGGGTTCAAACCTGATTGAAACCGTGGGTTTTTAGAGCGAAAAAATCCTTTGTATGCATTTCTTCGGTGGGGAAGTAAAGCCGACTGCACCACGTTAGTAGATATGAAGCCTCTGAGCTAAATTCAAATCACATGTTTCGTCGCCCAAAACCTCCTTTCTCCATGTTGTAGGAAACGGAAGGAGGAGCGAAATTCTCTTGTTCAGACGGAAGAACAGGTCTCATGACCTGAGTCTCGCCACGTAAAAATAAGTCATCAATTCAATTCAATTCACTTCAATTCAAAGAGCGTAGCGAAATTTGCGTGGTGTGGCGTAACTGCAGGCGTCATGACTTGAGTCTCGCCACGTAAAATAAGGCATCAATTCAATTCAATTCAATTCAAAGAGCCTAGCGAAATTTACGTGGTGTGAAGTTCAGGTCTCATGACCTGAGTCTCGCCACGTAAAGTAAGGCATGAATTCAATTCAATTCAATTCAATGAGCCTAGCGAAATTTGCGTGGTGTGGCGGAAGTGCAGGCCTCATGTCCTGAGTCTCGCCACGTAAAAATAAGTCATCAACTCAATTCAATTCACTTCAATTCAAAGAGCGTAGCGAAATTTGCGTGGTGTGGCGGAAGTGCAGGTCTCATGACTTGAGTCTCGCCACGTAAAATAAGGCATCAATTCAATTCAATTCAATGAGCCTAGCGAAATTTGCGTGGTGTGGCGGAAGTGCAGGCCTCATGTCCTGAGTCTCGCCACGTAAAATAAGGCGTCAATTCAAATTCAATTCAGTTTTTCTACGGAGTTCAGCTGTGCGCAGTACCTCGCACTCGTCGCTGGGCTCCGCGCTGGAGGAGTTGTTGACGAGGCGGTTGACCATGCGCTCCATGTCGGACGGGTAGCCCTGGCTGGAGTCGGAGGAGGAGGAGGACGACGACGACGAGGAGGAGGAGGACGGGTGGCGCGGGCGGAGCGCCGCCGGAGGGGGCGAGACGGCGAGCGCCGGCGGCGGCGCCGGCGCCGGCGCCGGCGCGCAGGGGTAGAGGCAGGGGCCCGGGGCCGCGACGGGCGCGGGGGCGGTGGGGCGAGGCGCGCTGCGGGGGCGGCTGCGCTGGTTCACCACCGCGCGCGCCGACAGCTGCTGGCCCAAAGTTTGGATTAATGTTGCCCGGTGGGAGATATCGCTAACGCTCGGTTTATACACTTCCTTTTGACGAACGATTCTGGGGTTTTGGCGCACGTGCAGTTTCGCATCTGGATTTCTAGAAGCGACACTGCGCATGCGCGAGTTCTTTGAAATTTCAAAAGGCGTATAAATATTTTATACACTTGCCTGTCAGGATGACGCCCTGTCCTAGGCACTGATACTCAAGTTTCAGCCGTCATGCTGCGACCTTCCTCAGGGAGGTAGAAAAAGTTACGTCACTTTGTGCCGATGGTGTCATATGAATCGTAAATAAAACATATACACTGAGTGTTTGAAAGTAATGTTACAAACTTCTTCAAACACGCGTGAATAGAAGTCAGAGATATCCTTTTTAAATGAACGTATGATCGGACAGTTTACCTCAGGAAGTTACATATGTATTTTTTTTTCTCTCATCGTTACAAAACTCCCGTTGCACGAGTATTCTGCAAGCAGCAAAGAATGTGGCACCTTCCGAAAACCTAGACATGGGTAGTTTCCTAACAATCGGGCCAAATGTTGCATTAGTAACTGTAATACTACATATCTTCGAACGTTTTTCACTGCGGAAAAATTATCTTCCTTCTCTACGTACCTTAGAAGTTCGTATTTTTTGTGATACAACTGGTTCATCACATTTATTTGCACAAGGCAATCTCCGACCCACTACGTACCCTAAAAGTTTGTTGTAACATTTATTCTGTCACTTGGCCGATCACATTCACTGGCACAAAGTGATAATCTTCGACCACCTATAAGCTCTAGTCGTTCGTTATAACATTTCTGAAAATCTGGCTCATCACATTCATTGGCACAAAGTAATCATCTTCGACCCCACCTTTGTCCTAGATGTTCGTACATTTTATTCCGTGACTCCTCTTTACATAATATGCGACACGCGTGCCACGACGCCAACTACCTCGTGGGCGTGGGCGAGGGCGTGCGCGGGGGCGATGCGGGACGCGGGCGCGTGGGCCTCCGTGCGCCGCGTGGGCGGTAGGAAGAGCGTGCTGCGCCCGGCCCCCGCCGCCGCCGCCACCGCCGCCGCTGCCGCCGCCATCGCCCGCGCACCGTCGTCGCCCCGCTGCTCCGCGTACGCCGCCGCGGCCGCCCCGCCTCCGCCACCGCTTCCAGCCGCAGGCTATCACACGAGACCTGCGATTTCAGCTGGGGGCGAGGCTAGCCTGTCGCCACCGTACTTTCGTGGACATTGGTGTACTACGTTCAGTCATGAGTGCGGTTATTTGGAAGCTCGTTTCTGCCGATGCAGACTGGGGGCACGGTCGGCGAGTAATATAACTCGCATTCATTTTACAAACGTTGGCTAACCTGTGTTCCGCCTGTTGTGTTCCCTATTATTTCTTCTTTCCAGTAAGTGGAGAATGTGTTCATTAAATCAATTTATGTAGCTAGAATGCAAGAATAGTTTACTTTAAAACCACCTTTTTTACGAAACATTATTTACCTACGTAAGTGATAAAAATTTAGCGCATTGAACGTTTAATTTAAAACTTGAAGATCGTAAAACAATATAGACTCTTTGAAGTTCGGTATTTATGATCTGTCCCTTTATATACGTTTAATGAGTTAATTTACAGTCATACATATTCTCATTTGCTTCTCGACAAGATTTGTATCATTTATTACAATATTATTTTACGGAACAATGTAAAACACTCGTGAAAACTATCCCTAATCTCTAACCGCAGGCACTGAACTGACACTTCCGATGCATGAAGGCTCCCACAGACCGGCGTGGAAGATCTGTTGCGGAGTAGCCGCAGTGCAAATTTCGCGTCACGTGCTGCCTTACGAGCACGTTCAGAACTGCGCGGCAGGCGAGCGCCGCGGCAGCGGATTGGCGGTGTTTTATTTACCTGCAGATTTTGAAACGTCGGACAAGTATCGACCGCTGCCGCTCGAGTTTCGTGTAAGTCTGCCAGCCTTCGGGAGTCTTCGAGCTCACTTGCTTTTCCTTATCGAATGAAAAAAATTGTCACCAAATGCTGAGTCATAATGACGCTCCGGTGTGAATGGTCCCGCGGATTCCGCCGCCGCGTCTAGCGCGAAATGTTCAGCCCCGCACCCGCTGAGGATCTCCCGGACAGGTCCGCAAGTGCCTTTAACGAGTGTATTTGGTATGTGGAACATTGAGGGATGACATTATGGAACAATGAAATTCGCCGGGCATGAACCGTGGACGCGCTCTTTTGGGACTGCAGCAAGCGCGGTATACGCTCCCGTACGGCTAGTCGCAAAATGAGACGCAGGTCCGTGACGTGACGCAGTGTGTCTGTCGCCGACTTCCTGAGTGAGTCACCGCGACGATCAACTCAAGTTGGGCCGCAGTTCACTCCGGTACGAGAAGATGTCGATGTTAGTGGATTAGAGTTCTGAATCGGATTCCGAAAGCGATTTATAGATTAAAATGGTTAAGTTACACCTATCTTATGGAACAAAAAATGAGAAAGAGGCGATTAGATGGAGAAAAGAGAAACACATGGAGAATTTGCTCTAAGGAATTTAAATATGACACACTTCAGAAATATTTTATATAACACGTTAATGCAAAGACGTGCATGATCTGATAAAAAATGATTTTTGCAGAGGGCTGCAACGCCATAAGGCCCACTGGAACCGAGTAATAACTAGCAGTGTTTTTAAAATAAGGGGGCATCCATACATTACGTGAGGTCTTTAGGGGGGAAGGGAGACAAGGCGAATCTCACCTAATCTTACGTGGAGGAGAAGGATGGATTCTCCGCAAATATCACATCTTTTTCGCTAAAAATCATATTGAAAAGGTTGGTTCCAGTAATCACTCTTCAGACTGCATATGAGTCTCCGTGAACTGAAATACAATGAATTATTGCACTGCTTTTAGTAGTGCAATAACATTCATTGTAATTCAGTCACTCTGTTTTCTACATACGACGCTTATCTAGTCTTATATAATTAAGAAAATTATATTTTTTAATAATGCAGTCAATTTCAAATTAACGTATTAACATTAAAAATACGTATTTTGAAAAATCTCACGTGAGATTAGTGTACGTCCTGGAAGTTAGCAGGACCATTTCATCCAATCACAAAACTGCATAGTCCATAATTTGCCGCTTTTTTTTGCCGTTTTTAAGATGTTCCATTGGAAGTTAGCAGGAACACAGATTTTTTTGAGAAAATGACCCGCGGCAAATTTTTCTTTTCCACATCTTAAAAACGGCAAAAAAGCGGCAAATTATGGACTATGCAGTTTTGTGATTGGATGAAATGGTCCTGCTAACTTCCAGGACGTGATTAGTGTGGAAGTGGGAATGGAGTTCAGCCAAATCTCGCAACATCTCAACAACGTTGGATGGGGAGACGAAAAATCGTCAAAAATGCCTCACGTAATTTATGGATAGTTTATTTATTTACAGTATTTTATTTATATCTAGAGTCCGGATTTGTAAACAATTGCATATTTTTTTGCTAATGGTTTCTTAGAAAATTACCACTTTTTTTTACCAATTGAGCTTTCTTGCCAAATTTTATTTTGCATATCGAAAGGTTACTGCACATTTCTGCATTTTCAGCAAAATTTTGGAGTGAGAAAAATTTGATAATTTATTGAAATATTAGCTAATAATTAGCTAATTTAAAAAAATTGTCTTTAGTCAATCTTCTTGAAAGTGATGATAATTGTAATTATCACAGTTCATTAAACACCTCATTATCTTCATTAAATCTCTCTTCATGGTGTGCGACATAAAAAACTTTTCGAACACGCACGGCTTCCATCGGTTTTTTCTTCAATCTTTGGCAGCCACGGCGAACCTTCGCAGGAAACTGCGACCAAAGCACTGCTCTCCTCAGAGTCGCCACGCGCAGAAACTGTGACACGTCACCCTGCGCTCTAACGTGCGCGGGTCCGATAAGCAGAGTGGTGTCTTTGCCGGGGCAATAAATCACAAACGTGAACTGTTTGTAATTTTTATGAGTATTCATTTGAAATATGCTCCAACACTTGAATACTATTTACAACAATTACAATAAACAAGATCGACCCGTTACTTGACTCGATATGTGATTTCTGTATGTGCGCCCTGTAAACATTTCACCACTTTGAACTGTCCAACACTTCAGCTACAAACCTCCAAATGAACAGGGACGCCCAGAGAAAACTAGGGGTCTGGGACAGTTGATACAAGGGGCTCTTTGTTTCAAACAAAAAAGAATTCCTCCTATCCCAATTCGTAAACAGAATTCATTTCTTCATGCATCAGAAATAACGTATAGCGTTAAACCTAGTTTAGAGTTAAGTATATTTTTCATTTATTTTAAATGAAAAATCATTTGAGGCCCCAGTAAGTCTGGTGCAGGATGCTCCAGCTGCCACCCCCTCCCTTCTGGACGCCACTGCTTATGACTTCTGTGCTATAATGTCGTCCACTGATACTTATTATACAGAGTTTTTCCCGTTTCATTCACACGTGGTGGAGGGAACATCCATTCTCAAATTATTACCCTTGAGACCAGCTGGTGTGCATTTATAGTATTCCCTTCTTAGAAGCTGTCAATATAGATCTTGAAAATATTTTGAATGACATTCAAATTTTATATGGTATTTCCGAGAATCTCTAGAATATGAACAACATAACTGACGTTATATGTCTGCTTGGATGGATGAAAAGGAGGGAAAGTCTGGATACTTTGTGGATGTGTTACAAATGTTACCCGTACAATTTTTTCTCAGAAGTTCGAGAACTAATTTCAAGTTGGAATTTTTGCTAGGTTTTTGGAAAGGGGGCTTCGTAGCGTAAATTCTATTTTAAAATGGTGTCAAATGCCGTTTACAGATCGAAAATCGGACCATTAGTTCAGACGTTAACAGTAAAGTAAATTCCCCTGTGATAGAGCGGCGATCTATTGAATTTTCCTACAAGTATTTTTCGGTGCATTTAGCCTTAAGCAAAATCATAGAAATCCACTCTACCATTATTTTGTCCTAATAATATGTACTTGACAGCTGAGGTGGGGATAGAGCGATGTTGCCACTTACTCAGACGACAGATACTTGATCATGTTGTTCTTGCAACCGATCACAACAGTAGCAAGAAACACATCGTAATAAGAACACACAGCAGTACACGACACATAACCTCAAACACGATGCATAACCAAAGAAGCAATGGCACTCTGCAACATACAGTTGCTTTGCACTATGATTTGTTTGTTTGTTAATAAGCATCGGCAACTCTGCAGTGGCATCATGATAATTTGAAAAGCCTCTGATTGGATAATGGAACCCCCTATCCCCCGCCAGCCGGGAGCTGTCAAGTAGACAGAAGTATTAAGGCCTATTCACAACGCAAACGTAAACATAACCATAGCGCATTGACATAATCATTAATATAAGTGATAGACTGAAATATTCACAATGTCCTAACATAAACGTAAGCAAAATAAAGAGTTCCTATTGACTCTGAGACATTCTGGTTTACTATTGGTTGGATGAGAAAATCGATTTCAAGGTATCGACTGTGTTCATGCCTCATATGGTATTAGATCTTCTATCGACCTTGCTCCAATTTCGAATCTCGATTTTTAGTTACCGTTCTGTGATTGGTTCATTTCTGATGTCTTACTAGCACAGAAGCTTGAAACTTTTAAGTCAACGTCTTACGTATTATTCTTATGCGAACGCATTGTGAATGAGTTAGTTTATGGGCGTAGTCTTTTTATGTTAACGCCATGCTTATGTTTAGGTTTGCATTGTGAATGGGCCTTAAGCAGTAGAAGAAGGAAGACTAAGCTTATTCGTCACCTGCGACGCAAAACAAAAAGCTGCAAAAAGTAACATTGCAAAACTGCAACATAATTACTTAACAAAAGATAACCATTTCCCTCAGATATGGCGTCGCAGAGGGCAGGTACCTGATGGGCGTGGAAGCGCGCGGGGCGCTGGTCTGTGTGCTGCGTCGGGTGCTGCGCTGAGTGCTGCGTGGGTGGTGGTGCTGTGGCTGCGGCCGCCCCCGCGGGTGGTGCCGGGGCGGCGCGGAAGGCGCTGTGTTGCTGGTGCTGGTGCTGGTGTTGGTGCTGGTGCTGCTGGAAGGCGAGCGACGGCCCTCCCTGCGTCGCTGCGCGGTAGGTCGGCGGCGGCTGCACGGACTCAAACGCGGCCAGGGGCTGCGCCTGCTGCTTCAGCTCCGCGAGCGCCGCAGCTCCTGCGACCACATCGCATCGCATTACACACTGAGTTCGATTACACCGTGTTTGCGCGTCAACTGCTACGGATGGATATTCGTTATTCCGAGGTCGTCGACTGCTAAGGTCACTTGTCTCGTAAGAGTGTGAAGTGAATGATTTTATCACAGGTGGCGGTGATCTTCCCTCGGTGGGTGCTCAGATCCGGCGCTGGCTTAAATATGCCTTGGGGGTTTTCCTTAACCAGGCATCTCCCCCCTGTGGATCATCGCTCCAGACAGCTCAAGATCTCAGTTCCTGACTGGTGTCTCGACGTGCGCGGTAGTGTAGTGCATGTCAAAGGGGAGAGGGTTGGGCAAGGAAGAGGAAGGACAGATCGCGCGCGGTCCGTGGCCCGTTTCGTAGGGTACTGCTTGGGTATTCGCCATCTATTGATTGGTAGGTTACTATCCAGGCAATCACATGGTGTTGGTCGCAGGAACCACGGAAAACTACCGATCAGAGGAGCCGGCCGCTAGAATTCCCCTCCAGGCAGCGGCTGAACTCGACCCAGCTAACAATCTAGGGTCGAAATATCTGTGACCGTCTGCACTCGAAACGTTGGACCTACCGAGCACAGGCGCTGCAATGAAATTAATTCATGCCCCTGAGCTACCTAAGCTGGTACTATGGTTATTAGACCCGGAAGTGTAGTGCATGCTATATCCCTGGAAGTGGCGGTGTTCCTCCCGCGCCAATCTACATATCGAGAGTCATCCCCCTCCAGGTTGCCTCCGCCAGCGGGGGCACCCTCCGCTCTCAGCAGGGACCAGCAATAAATTCACGGCTGAACGTCCAACATGTAATGTAGTGCATTCAAGTCCATATATATGTTATGGAAGAGTATAGGACAAGGAAGAGGAAGGAAAGATAGCGTACGGTCCGTGGCTCATTTGTTAGGGTACCGCTTCGACATTCGACTATTGATCGGCGAAACGGCGGAAAACCGGCCATCAGAGCAGCCAGCCGCTAGAATTCCTCTCCAGACAGCGTTTGAAATCGACGAAACCGAGCCGTCGTGACCCCAACTCTAGAACTCCCCGGTCAAAGACAATGCAAGGACAACAGTTGTTTCCCGGAGCCATCTTCGCTGGCACACATTAACTAATACACTGGATACACCGTAAACCGACAACCCACGGAACGCCCCGTTGACACGGTCCGATGTTATGTAGCGATTTCGTCTATATTCCACGCGAAGGCGGTGCTTTACAATTCGTTACATGTCTGAAGTCACATTTAAAAACTTCCCACCAGCGAACGAGTCCCTATTTATCACGTATATGATTTTTTGCGCTACCGTAACATATTCTTCAACTACAGTAACCACCACAGGTTCGATAATGTAACATTATCCCGCAATTATCGGGAAAACTTCACCAATTTTGGATAAAGTGAATATTAACTGGAATATTCGGAAATTAATCTGATTCGGAGTTAAGTCGTGCTATAAAATGTTTCCAAGCTTACCCCTCCCAAATTGAAACTACGAATTGTGACAGCAAACGTCAAGTATTTAAAAATTCGACACTCTAGATAAGAATTTAAACAGTTTTGAGGCAGGCCTCCAATGACTACATACATTGAATACACAGAACTACACTTTACATACCAAGAATACTAAGAAACTGCTGTTCTAAACCCAACATGTGAATAGCAAAATTTAATGGCGGACGGGCGGACTTCCTTGGATGCTTGCTGTCGTATAACGTCAGCAGTGTCGCAAACATTGTGGCAGTGAATATGCGAATTCAGTCAGTACGCGCAGTCAAACTCGGATTAACAAATATTGGTATTTTTCCTTTAAAGTCGAATATTTTTGCATTGCTTTCAAATTTCCTGGATATCAACAGAAACCATACACATCTCTCACGTGGGCGGAAGTGCATGGTTTTTCTTGCAATTGTTGCGTGCATTGGAAATCAATAGTAACGATTTGCCGCCGGCTGCGCGACAGAGTGTTTGTCTTTCCTTTTCCTATTCTCTGTACCACCGGTCGTGGGCGCCGATAGTGCGAGGCGTGTTGGTCAACTAAATAGTTTTGAACAAACTCGTGAAAATTTGTTTTTCAAAACAAAAGTTTTGTTTGTTTTTTTACATGAAAGCAAACTATTTTCCTGCATGATTGTTACCATTGTTCAGACATTTCGCATAACAGGACAACACATTTCCTAGGACCTCATCATGATTAATTGGTTGTTAGTGATTCCGGGCGCGTCAACGGCTCATCAGGTCATTAGTCCTGTAAGTGTAGTGTGTTTTTGCTCGGGAGGTGGCGGTGGTCTTACACCACTGTAGCTACCGTCAGCTAGTGGGGATTTCCTCAATCCGGTATCGGGACAAGCTCGGAGCCCCCGCTCGGTCTCCAGATGTGTGTGGTAGTGTAGTGCATGTTAGTGTACGTGTTTGTAAAGGGTGAGGGTAGGGCAAGTAAGAGGAAGGAAATTTCGCGCACGGACCGTGGCCCGTTTGTTTGGGTACTGCTCCGACATTTGCCTCGAATGATCAGTGAGAACTACCCAACAGAGCAGCCGGCCACTAGAATTCTCCTCCAGACTGTTACTGAATTCCACCTAGCTAGTGTCGAAAATCCTCTCACTGTCGGTACTCGAACTTAAGACCTCCCGGTAAGAGGGACTGCAGTGACATGCCCTTGATGCAGTTGATGCCCTGAGTCATTTCTCCCAGCGTCCTCTTCATAGAAAGATGCTGCCAGTAAAGACAGCTACTTCTGAACACCGTGTTTCAACGCAAAAAATGTTAAACTAGCTGAAATTCTCTGCCAATTTGTAGAGATTTATGGTGAAAATGTAATGAATGATGGAATGGAGAGAAAGTGATAGACGAAACAATTTTCATGACGAAGCCCAGAAAAGGCGACTTTTGATGTTAACGATGGACTGGTTGAAAAGTGTCTGCGAAACATCTTTCACGAAACAATCGTGAAAACAGATGATTTACAACAGGAATGCTTTGTGATTAATTTTTTGCAAATCGCGGCACCGTTTTCGCACAAAATGATGATCAGTACAGGATGTCTTCACTGGCGGCTTATTTCTATAAAGAGGGTATAGAAAAGTTTCGTGTTGTGATAAATGTCTGAAAATTGTTGATAAATATGTAGAAAAGTAGTTTAAGAAAAACTTTTTCATGTAAAACTAATTTTGTTTTGAAAACAATTTTTATGAGTTTGAGGGCTGACACTGCAGGTAGTAGTACGTAATGTGGGAAGTGCACGTGGGCGTGGTCGTGCTTTCGAGATACCTGAGCGCTGGCACTGCAGGTAGTAGTGGTGTGGGAAGTGCCCGTGGGCGTGGGCGTGCTTTCGAGATACCTGAGCACTGGCACTGCAGGTAGTAGTGGTGTGGAAGTGCGAGTGTTCGTGGTCGTGCTTTCGAGATACCTGAGGGCTGGCACTGCAGGTAGTAGTGGTGAGGGAAGTGCGCGTGGGCGTGGTCGTGCTTTCGAGATACCTGAGGGCTGGCACTGCAGGTAGTAGTGGTGTGGGAAGTGCCCGTGGGCGTGGTCGTGCTTTCGAGATACCCGAGTGCTGGCACTGCAGGTAGTAG
Source organism: Gryllus longicercus (assembly GCA_038098605.1). Lineage (NCBI taxonomy): Eukaryota > Metazoa > Arthropoda > Insecta > Orthoptera > Gryllidae > Gryllus > Gryllus longicercus. The sequence goes on along the minus strand of JAZDUA010000084.1, from coordinate 716,101 downwards.
TGGTGTGGAAGTGCGAGTGTTCGTGGTCGTGCTTTCGAGATACCTGAGGGCTGGCACTGCAGGTAGTAGTGGTGAGGGAAGTGCCCGTGGGCGTGGTCGTGCTTTCGAGATACCCGAGTGCTGGCACTGCAGGTAGTAGTGGTGTGGAAGTGCGAGTGTTCGTGGTCGTGCTTTCGAGATACCTGAGGGCTGGCACTGCAGGTAGTAGTGGTGAGGGAAGTGCGCGTGGGCGTGGTCGTGCTTTCGAGATACCTGAGGGCTGGCACTGCAGGTAGTAGTGGTGTGGGAAGTGCCCGTGGGCGTGGTCGTGCTTTCGAGATACCCGAGTGCTGGCACTGCAGGTAGTAGTGGTGTGGAAGTGCGAGTGTTCGTGGTCGTGCTTTCGAGATACCTGAGGGCTGGCACTGCAGGTAGTAGTGGTGAGGGAAGTGCCCGTGGGCGTGGTCGTGCTTTCGAGATACCCGAGTGCTGGCACTGCAGGTAGTAGTGGTGTGGAAGTGCGAGTGTTCGTGGTCGTGCTTTCGAGATACCTGAGGGCTGGCACTGCAGGTAGTAGTGGTGAGGGAAGTGCGCGTGGGCGTGGTCGTGCTTTCGAGATACCTGAGGGCTGGCACTGCAGGTAGTAGTGGTGTGGGAAGTGCCCGTGGGCGTGGTCGTGCTTTCGAGATACCCGAGTGCTGGCACTGCAGGTAGTAGTGGTGTGGAAGTGCGAGTGTTCGTGGTCGTGCTTTCGAGATACCTGAGGGCTGGCACTGCAGGTAGTAGTGGTGTGGGAAGTGCCCGTGGGCGTGGTCGTGCTTTCGAGATACCCGAGTGCTGGCACTGCAGGTAGTAGTGGTGTGGAAGTGCGAGTGTTCGTGGTCGTGCTTTCGAGATACCTGAGGGCTGGCACTGCAGGTAGTAGTGGTGAGGGAAGTGCCCGTGGGCGTGGTCGTGCTTTCTAGATACCTGAGCGCTGGCACTGCAGGTAGTAGTGGTGTGGGAAGTGTACGTGTGCGTGGTCGTGCTTTCGAGATACCTGAGCGCTGGCACTGCAGGTAGTAGTGGTGTGGGAAGTGCGCGTGGGCGTGGTCGTGCCTTCGAGATACCTGAGGGCTGCAGATAGAAGTGGTGTGGAAGTGCGCGTGGGCGTGGTCGAGCTTTCGAGATACCTGAGGGCTGGCACTGCAGGTAGTAGTGGTGAGGGAAGTGCGCGTGGGCGTGGTCGTGCGGGGCGGGCGCTAGGAACGGGCCCGCAGCGTGGGTGGCGCGCAGCTCGCCCACGAGGCCGGGCTCCATGATGAGGAAGGCGGCCGGGGCGGGGCCCGCGGCGGGGGCGGGGGCGTGGGTGGGCGGCGCGCCGCCGGGCGGCAGCAGGTGGAACACGCCCGCGGGGGCGTGGTGGGCGGGGAAGACCGCGGCGGAAGTGGACGTGGGTTCGTGGCCCAGGAGCACGAAGTTGGCCGGTGGCGGTGGCGGCGGCGGGGGCAGCGGGGGCGCCGGGGGAGGGGCTGCCACCAGCTGCACCAGCGAGTAGGCGCTGCGCGCGGGGGCGTGGGCGGCGGCGGCGGCGGCCGGGGCGGGGGCGGCGGGCAAGAGCAGCGCCTGCCCCACGCGCACGCCCGCGTGGCCCTTGGACCCGCCCACGCCTGCCCAGCGGCCCTTGCCTCCTGCGCAGAGACGCGTGCAGCTGCGCACCCCTTCCGTGACTCAGTTCCAAGCCTTTATGTCATTGAACGTGGAGAGATTCGCTTTCAACTTATTCGTACGTCAAGTAGGAAGTCATTGTCCTTTAGTCCTCAGTGACGTTAGTACCCATTCAGGCACCCGCGGGTCTGCATTTGTTTATCTTCCCTGACTTCACGGATCTTGGGTAAGAAGTTCGGCTACCTTCTGGTGTCTCAACCCGCGTCTTCGACGGAATTAAGAAATTACTGCTGCTACATTTTCGGAATTTCACTTACAATTATGCCAAAACTCATATTTTAATACAATTATTAAATATAGATATAATTTTGAAGAATAGATTTCATTTTTAAAATCTTTTTTTGTACTTTTAAAAACCTTTTGTCAAAGAAGGTTTTTTTTAAAATATATAAATATTAATGACAATTTCAGGTAAAGTTACGTTTAAAAAAACAGTATAAGACCTAATTTAAATATCTAATTTTGAAGAATAGATTTCGTTAACAAAAAAGGTGATCTAAAAGTATTATAGTTGTAGGGAGACGCCGACAAAACATGTAATTGTACAGTTTCCTAAACTTCAGAAAATTCCAACGGAAATCACTCCTCCTCCATTTTAAAAAGCTTATATTCCTCTTCTGAAGACAAACAGTTAACTTTAAAATTTGGAGAAATTTTTTAGATTTTCAACTATATTCGATCAATATCTATAATTATAATTTTGAATAGGTATATAAATGAAATGTCTTCAAAAAAAGTAAAACTTCACATTACATTATGATGTTACTATCTTAGCACACAGGTTTCGAGGATATGTTACCTTCAGTGTCCCCGTGGTATAAATGCATTATTCGGCAACCAAGAAATTTTTTAAATTTTTTTGTTCTTTCAAAATTATTATTAAAAAATTACTTTACAGTGTGTACAGACAATGTTCTCTCTTATACTCTGAAGAGCCAAAAAAACTGTTACACCTAGCTAATATCGTGAAAGGGCCCCGCGTACACGCATATATGCCGCAACATGACGTGACATAGACTTGACTAGTGTCTGAAGTAGTGCTGGAGGACTAGTGTCTGAAGTAGTGCTGACACCATGTATTCTGCTCCTTCAACTCGTAAGAGTACGAGGGGGTGGAGATCTCTTCTGAAAAGTACGTTGCAAGGCATCCCAGATATGCTCATTAAAGTTCATGTCTGGGGATTTTGGTGGTAAGTGGAAGTGTTTAAATTGAGAAGAGTGTTCCTGGAGACACTCTGTAGTAATTCTGGACATATGGACTGTCGTATTATCCTGCTTGCGATGCCCAAGTCCGTCGGGATGCACAATGGACATGAATGGGTGCAGGTGACCAGACGGGATGCTTACGTACCTGTCACCTGTCAGAGTCGTATCTACGCGTTTCAGGGGTTCCATATCACTCCAACTTCACCCGCCCCACACAATTTACCAGCTTGAACAGTCCCCTGATGACATGCAAGGTCCATGAATTTATGAGGTTGTCACCATACTCGTCCGCTCGAAACAATGTGAAACGAGACTCGTCACACCAGTAAACGTGTTTCAAGTCATCATCAGTCCCATGTCGGTTTTGATGGGCCCAGGCGAGGCGAAAAGTTATGTGTCGTGCAGTCATCAAGGTGACACGAGTGGGCCTTCGGCTTCGAAACTCCATATCGATGTCTCGTTGAATGGTTTGCACGCTGACACTTGTTGATGGTCGAGCATTGAAATCTGCAGCAATTTGCGGAAGGGTTGCTCTCCTGTCACGTGTAATAATTCTCCTTAGTCGTCGGTTCCGTGCACGATCTTTTTGCGGCCGCGGCAATGCTGGAGGTTTGATGTTTTACCCGATTCCCGACAGTCACGGTACACGCGTGGAGTGGTCGTACGGGAAAACCAAAATTTAATCGCGACCTCTTGCACCGATTAAAACACCAGGTTCAAACTCACTTAAATCGTGATACCCTGTGGCAGCAGTAACCGATCAAATAACTGTGCCATACTCTGGTTGTCTTATGTAGTCGTTGTCGACTGTAGCGCCATATTCTGATTTGTTCCATATCTTTTATTTCAATACGGATGGCTGTACCAGATATTTTTGACTCTTCAATTTTCATGACGCAGACGTGTAGAATGAATGATTAAATATATTCCTGGTTTAAGTTTATTATCTACAGTACTCTTCAAAAATATATCTAGTCAACACTTGCAAACGTCAAACTCCAAAAATCAAATTATATGTCTCAACGTTCTAGTCGTTCAAAAGAATTGGCGGAAGAAAAGAAAATTGCTCAGGAGGCACATTTAAAAAAAATACTAGATGGAATCAGAAACAACTGGTCAGGATGTATTAATATGTTCGCTACGAAAGGAAGGGAAATAAAGAGGATATCCCAATTTGTGAAAATGGAAACACGCTTATTTCTGACGATCGGTCCAAAAGCTAATGCGTTTAATACGTATTTTAGTGCGGCTTTCAAAAACAATAGGGCCATCCCTTCAAGGGCCTTCGTTTGCAAATCAGTTTAATATTGATGTAAACATTCTACGTAACCGAAAGTAAAATCTATAAAAAATGGTAAGTTCTACGGATATAATTGAACTAGGAGGACAGGCAGTACTTCCATACCTAATTATAATATTTCACGTGTCCACGAACAATTAAAAAAAACGAAGATTGGAAATTGGCTTTAGTCGTACCAATTTTTAAAAGTGGTGAAAAACCATATTATGTAATTATAGGCTGCTAAGTTTTACGTCTGTGGTCTCCAAACGTGTGGATCATCTAATTGCGTGTTACATTAAGCAAGAATGGGAAATTAAAAATGACACTATGATGCCCAACACGGGTTCAGGAGTGGTTACTCATGCTAAAGTAAGATAGTCACGCTATTTCAGGCTCTAGCAGATGAAATTGACGCGGGTGGGAGAGTAGACTCGGTAGTTTAGCGAGTTGCATAATTCATCGTAGTATTAATTCAAAAGAAGACGAAGAAATGCTGCAACGGTATCTTGATGCGTTATACTACTGGGCGGAAAATAATGGAATGACCATAAATAGCTCTCAAAGAAAATCCATCACTTTTGGCAAATTATTACAGAGAAACAAATTACCGTTTAAATTACGACATAGTTCCGAGAGCTTCCTCGTGTAAGTATCTAGGAATCCATTTTTGTAATAAATAAAACTGAAAAAGTCACGTAGATTTCAATGTAGGAAAGTCTAGAGATCTCACTTTGTAATGCGCATCTTAAAATAAACTACGGTAAATGCGAAGGGAATTGCTTATTTATCACTTGTTTATTCGATAATGAAATATGGAACAATTTTTTGGGATCCGCATAGAATTATGCAGTGTAAAAATTTGGAAGGACTTAGTGTAGGGCAGCTAAATTTACTTCCAGGAACAAGAATATGGCTGGGTTGGAGTCAAGTACTGACTGCAGTAGCAAGACTGCACTCTGTATAAAGCTTATAGAGGTCATCCAGCTTGGAAAGAAATTAATCGATCACAGACGCAAAATAAATTTAAGACCGCAGAGAACGGGGATTTCTTTTTTCACAAATCGATCTATAACGGAAAGATAGATTGCCTGAAAATACCTTTGAACCCTTTTTTCAAAGCATTCAATAATTTAGGAGATTAATTTAGTGTCTTACTAAGTAAATGAAGGACTCTAAGAATATTAGGTTATATAGCGATGCATAAGCGTTATATTGTGAAGTGAGGTGGCGTGCAGGGCAGAGCAGAGATATAAAGAAGGAAGTGATTTAAGGGTCATAGTGAAGAGAAGTGAAGTGCAGTGAAGTGTGTTCTTAATTGTACAAATATTAAAAATTAAATCATACAATGATTCAGGGCAAAGTTATATTATAGAAGTTTCTTTGTTTAATGTAACCTAATGTTTTATGAATCAGTCATTTATATTATTATTATTATTATTATCACTATTTTTATTATTGTACCATAATTATTGCTATTATTATTATATACATTTTATTTTAGTTTTATGGCCTTATTTATGTAATTAGCAGCAACTTAAATTTATTTTAATCTTTAACCACAACTAGAATCTTATCTTTCTTAACATATTTCCTGCATACGAATAACATTAAAGAAGCTAATTAGAATTTCCTTTCAAATAATTACTTTTATTTGACACCATCCGCAGCGCTACGTAAAAACATTTCTATTTTTGCATTAAAAATGTTTTAGTACACTTCCGTGACTGGAGTCGGGAATGGCTTTTTACAACAAGAGTTGAGGTTGGCACCTCGGCCTTGCCGTGTTTACCGAGACAGGGTAGTCGAAATGTCAATTCACACTTCACTAAAAAAAGTGCTAGTTCTGTCACTAATCGCGGAAGAGACTATACGTAACTATATGACATCCATAGCAGCTTTCCGGGCAATCAAGAAGACTTTGAAAAATAAGCTGGGATGAAGTTTAATTATTTTTCGTCAAAAAATGTAAAAATGAGTGATTTGTAGGAGAAAATAGTAGATTCTGCACTTTTTTAGTTCCAGAATCCCTAACCCAAACTTTTAGTAAAAATAGTTGAATAATGAATGAAAGTACCTACAAAACAAAACATGGTCAATAATGTAAGCTGAAAAATTAGTTTTCATTTCACAGCTTTAAAAATTGACACTCTTTCTTCTTAAGAGAAATTTTGGATGTCGAAAATGACCCCAGTTCCTTATATTTCGATTTAAAGAGGTTCTATGTATATGAAATACCTGATTAATTTCCGTATGTAACTCAACTTTATTAAGAAAAAAAATACTGGTTGCCCGATGACGTAGAGGTGCAAGAGGTCTAAGAAAAGGGGGCGGAGTCATGCCATTCTTCTACAATATCCAACTTTTTTTATAATCCTATCATAACTGGAGAGATCCCGTTTCCTGCGAAAGTACTGAACGGATGTGTTTTAGAGTCTTAAAACCAGATTTTGATTTGTCGTAGTAACTCAAATCAAAATGCCCTAATATACGAAATGTTATTTTTTATTCACACCTTAATGAAAAAAATAGTATTTCACTTCATGTTAGCGTTTGTGTACGTAAAAACATCTTAATAATAATAACAATAATTGCCGACCTGAATGGTCGTGATGGCAGACTCAGTGTCTCGGTCTAAAAGGTCGCGGATTCGAGGCCCGCTGTGGGCATGGTTGTTTGTCCCTTGTCTTCCATGTATGTGTGTTGTCGCGTGCGGCCTTTTGAGTCTGCTGACAAAAGACCGAGGAGCCTGCAAATGTGTCTAATGTAAAGGTTAAGTGAGTGTCCGGCGCTGATAGTTGAAATCGACATCGCCTGAAGCTGAGAAAATCCCCAGTAAGAAAACATAGTAAAAATAATTTTAGCATGTGTATGACAATAAATTTTAGTAATTGCGTGACCTCAAAGTGTAATTGCTTACTATTTACCATGCAAAGAGCAGCAAATATGACTTATGCTTTTTCAGACACATTTCTGTTACACTTCCTACTGGGGTTATCATTTATTATATTCTTTGATATCACTAACGTTTTCCATAGCAGCACGGTATAAGAAAGATTTCTTACACCGTGATATACACTCTCAGACGATTGTCTCACTGATAGCACTACCTCAATTCAATCGGCTCTGTTTCTATCCGCCTTATTGACACACCGTTCTTCTGATTTTAGCATGTGTATGTATGATGCTTAGCGATGCCTTCGTGCTAACCACACACGTACCCTTTAAAACCATGGCCGCGAGGCCGGGTCGCTGCTGGTAGACCCTGGCCCGTTCACGGGCTGTCGCGCCAAGTACAAACAGACAGATGATATTAGTTTTTACGGAAGTCCATAGTGATGTCATTTTTTCGCGTAATAAAGGCATATCACAAAAATAAAGGCGCTCAAGAGACAGTATATAATATGACTTCCAGGCCTTGCCTGTTGACGGTTGAGCTCACAAGGCAAGTTTCTCTTGCTTTAATCAGCCTCGCGGAAGGGGGAGAAGCTCAACGTTTCTCTTTTGTTGGGCCCCTGATGTTAATTCAAAATAATGCCATACAATGAAAACTAGAGATGCTAAAACAGTACATACATTCTCGCTATATTATAATGTTACTGTTATATAAATTATGTCACAATCTCTGCCTTTTTTAAACTTAAAATATTACTTTCGCTCGTAAATAAATGAAGCCTGAAAAATATATTTTTTTATTCCAAAGATTAAATGAAAATATAATAATTTGGCGGGGGCGACGGTGTAACGGTTAGCGGATTGTTATACTCAATTGGCAGGTTCAAACTCGATCGAAGCCGTGGATTTTAAAGGGCGAAAAACTCCTTCGTACGCCTTCCTTCAAGGAAAGCCGTGCAAGTAGATTTACTTGCATGTATAAGATCCTCAAGCCTAAATGACATCTCTGAGCTAAATTCAAATCGCCTGTTACGTCGCCCAAGATATACCTTTCTTCGCTAGTGGGTGAAAGGAACGTAGCGAAATTTGCGTGGACAGACGGAAGAGCAGACCTGATGGCCCGAATCTCGCTACTTAAAATAAGGCATCAATTCAATATATTTCTAGCATTGAAGTCAATGAATTTAGGTATTCTGTGTGTTCACAAACATATCCGATGCACGTATTTACCTGCACAAGCAGTACGCAAGGCATTAAACAAATTAAAAGTTAATAAATAGTACGATCCATCGGCGGCGCCAGCGGTGACGGTGGCCCATTTGCTATAGCGTGTTCTTGCCAGGGCGGCGTTGATAGTTCAATGGACAAATTTCATCAATAGATTGAACATCCAGAACTAATGGCCATCGAATATATCGCATTAAGGATGCATTCGAAATTACAATATCATTACTTTATGCACGTCTGCATATAATTTCTTCTAGATTTTAACGAAGTTGAATATACCATGTTATTGAACGTAGAGAACATTGTAACGTTAACGTTAAGTAAATAAAGCCACCTTATCTTATCTGTCCCATCTTGTCACCCTTCAACAATGATCTCAAATATCAAGGTCTAGTACGGTGTTAATATCAAATTATCGCAATTGGTACAAAAATATGGCAATTTTTCTTTCATATTATATTTAAATCGTATTTTTAAGAAACAAAACCACATTGGGGTAATTTCAATTAAGGTTGTTACGTATTGACGCCATAGGACGCGACGGCCTTATTAAGGCGGCTCCATACATGCGAATTTCGGCGAATCCCGCGCAACCGCTCACTAAATCCAGAGTAGTGTTGACGGGTTGCTTGCGATTCGCCGAGCGCCGAACATTCGGTATTTAGATTTAGATTTATTCAGTCAAAAAAAAGTAAAAACTGTATGTGACGTAGGGTGGAAAAGATTTTTCTTGAGTTCCAGAATCCCTTCCCGTCATTTTAACTATAAATAGTTTTAACTACAAATAGTATTCGCTCTACTCACCGCGTGTCGGTCTTTAGGACACATCAAAGGGAGCGAACATTCGCCGTACACTTCAGATGTTCGGGATTGAAAGAATTGCTCGGCGAATGCCGAATGTAGGGCGCCGCCGTTATATATTGACACTGCCTCAAACAAAGCGCGGGAAATTCGAATTTACCATTTCGATTTTTTTTTAATTCGCGTTTTGAAAATAAACAGTGAATGGAACATGGAACCAGCACCACTTCCTATACCGGTCTTTGCTCCGTACGTGAAATAGAAGTCAAAAACAAATGGAGCCTTTTCTGAGAAAATAATTGTATACAATTTAAAAATTGCCTTGTTTGGCGCCACATTACGCAAAAAATACTCATATTTTCGAAATACTGAATATGACCTTATTTAAAGATTTGTTTCAACATTTTGTTTGTTGATACATGCGTTTTATTAAGATAAAACGTTTATTTTCATAATTGTAGCGAGACGCCGAAAAACTTTAATTTTTGAAATTATCGAAAAATCATAATTTCAACGAACATGAAACCTGCATCATTCTCTTAAGCGTCCTTTGAGCTATAAGAGATCAAATTTATTCAAAAAATTCGGTCGGTTTTTGAGAAAATATTTTTAAAAAAAAACTAACAATTGACCATATTTAAAGCAAAATTACACGAAAAGTACTCAAATTTCAAAAAAAAGGGGGCATGATCTTATTTTAAAGTATCTTTAAAGAACAGATTTTATTAGGGAAAATATGTCTTCAATATCATAGCTGTAAAAAAAACGTGAAAAAAGTGAACTTTTCCAAATTTCGTAAAAGTCAGGGATTTCAACAAAAATCAGAGCGGTTTAGCTGCTAGCGTGTTTGTAGACAAACAACGGTCAAACGTTTTAACCTCAATCGAGTTTTAGGTAGAAACAGAAGAAGATGGGCTCTGATTACACGTGTTACAAGAAGTAATTTACTATATAAACGGACAAGATATATCAACTTTTTCGTTAGATGAGCTCAACCATCGAAAGCTTTTGGGTTTTGAAATCGCTGATTTTCCCGCAGCATTACTTATACCGCGTAAACAGAAAGGAGAAAGTAAAAATCAACTATTGCTCGTTCTATGTGCTCAAAATACATAATTGAAAAGTTTGAAAAATTATTCTGTAATTGAATATTCGTATAAAAATTAGTGTTCCGGAATCATTTCACGTGCACAAAACGTTTCACGCGATATTCAGCCGCGATATTCATATTATACCCAATTCGTATTATACCCACGCGTTTCACGCGATATTCATATTATACCCAATTCGTTCAAAAATACATTCATTGATCGGGACACATTCCAAAGGAGCAACGTCATTAAAAATACATCCACAAATCCAGAATTGTAACAAAATAACAGCTGATATGTAATTCGCTAGATCTACAGCAATACACTACGTGAGCTGTGTAAACACTACTGATGGAAAATAAATATCTCCGTGCTAATGTAGTCACGTTGAATGCTGTGAACAGGAATCTGGAAACTACCACATTGATTGCAGATTCAGTCTGCAAAGTAGTACACATTCTTTTGTCTTCAATCTATATGGGACTCGTTACAGATTACTTTACGTTCAGCAACAAATGTGAAATTTATCTACGTTTTAGGAAATCGTTACATCAAAATATAGATAGTGGTGATCAATATTTCCATAAAGTAATACTTTAATATTACATAATGTAAACAACAACAACAATAATAATAATAATAATAATAATAATAATAATAATAATAATAATAAAGAAATACAGTAGATGTGACAGTCTGTGTGAATTAACTGGCATGAAACATCAAAAATTTAAAAAATTAAAATACGTGAAAATGATACTGTGAAAAAAATTAAAACGTAGTTAACAAAGAAAAATAAATAATTTTCAAGATGTTCATTACGTTATAAGTTAGTTTGTTCCAATTTGTATAAAGGCAGTGATTCACTACTTATCGCTGGACGTACCGACATCTAAATCGACAAGTCACGAAAAGAAACTGTGAGTGTTCAATTTTTCAAATACTAGCTTAGCCTAGCTGCCTCTTGCGGCAGGTACCTTCTTGTTGAAAATTTATTTGTGTAATATGAAAGTTCACATTAAAAAGAAATTTGGAAAACAATGATGTTGGCTGACTTATCTATCCTCAAAACGAGAGTTGCATGAAAATGTATGGATATACTTAAATAAAATCGCGTGTCATTACATTGAATATCGTCAGTATAATGAAGGATTCGCTGCATCAGGAAAGGTAACAGTGGTAAGGTAGCTAGTAAAGGTAGTAATACTCCACAGCATTTCAGCATTGTCTGTGCCTTAAACCCTTTCCTACACTTCTTCCAGATTATTCTGGAAAGAGTGGGCTAGAAATGGAGCCAATCGACTGCAATCAAATTTGATCACTTCCGTAGATGGCTTTAAAACCCACCTAAAATGCATTTTAGAAGCTTAACCATTTTCCCCAACATTTTTTTTTAATTCGGTGCCAAATATTTAATTTTTTTTCAGTATGATGAATCAAGTCGTAATGGATCACGTGAAAAAAAATACGGAAAGAGAGTATAGCAATACTCGTACACACTGTGTCACGTAATATTTGTAGGTGCATTGAAACCACAAAACTGTTTCTCTTGAATTCTTGATATGGGTAATAAATGTGTCAATCGGGCTATCTTGTCGAAAGGAATGAGTTATTATCATCTCTGTTAATGATTGTTAGTTGACTGGGGTGACGAACAGTGACGGACGAACAGACACGATTAGTACTGCCAAGGTACACGGTATTTGAACAATGTGAATTTTTAGAGTTACTTTTTCAATTTTAATGAACCATTGTTGGTTGCTGGTTGTTTGTTAGTGATTCCACGCGCGTAAATGGTTTCGTAAGTGTACTGCATGTTTTTCCCTCGATAGGTGGCGGTGGTCTTTCCCTGCTGGATGGCGTGATCTGGCGCAAACCTACCGTCGGCTAGCGGGATTTTCCTTCAACCAGGTATCTCCCCCGAGCGGGGTTCCCCCCAGCCGGGACAAGGCATAAGTTCCCGACCGGTCACCCAGCATGTGCGGTAGTGTAGTGCACTTTAGTGTAAGTGCGTGTGTAATAGGTGAGGATAGGACAAGGAAAAGGAAGGAAAGATCGTGCGCGGTCCGTGGCCCGTTTGTTAGGGTATTATTCCGGTATTCGCCTGGTGTTTATCCGAGAAACCACCGATCAGACTTCTCCACCAACTACCTTCTCAACCAGACTTCTCCAACTACCGATCAGAATTTTACCACGGCACACAACCGGCCTCTAGAATTGTCCTGCAGGCAGCGACTGAATTCGGCCTAACTAACAAGCTAGGGCCGAAAAACTTGCCACTGTCGGGCCTTGAAACTAGAACCTCCCGGTTAGAGGAACTGCAGTGAAATCAGTTGTTGCACTGAGCCACGTCTACCTGTGAAGCACACTGTTGTACGAGTTTATTAACTGTTTAAAAACTGCTTGATTACACCAAATGAATGTAATTTACCGTTCTCATCCAATGGTTTTCCAAGAGGCAAGCACGGTTCTGCTCACTCGAGCGATCGTATTCCTGGTTTTGCCTCAGCAGACCCGGGCACTCGAAGTGACAACTGTGGCGGGAAGGCGAAGTAATTTAAGAGCGGAAACATTGCTGGCAGATACGTGAACGATAAAAGACAGAGCAAGAGAAAATGGGTATTTTTTATTCCTAAATGGTTTAATTCATGTTAAAGTACCTCATAATCATACTAAACAAATATACAGCTATTAAAAAGTCTTGTTAAAGTAAAATTGATTATACATGTATTCTTAATACAAAATTTTTCATAAACAGAATTTCAAAGACCAGTCTGAATGACACATTTTTCATTTCGATATTATTCATTTTTGAAACTATCTTTCGACGCCTGTTGTTTTTATCCCAATCACAACCGGTGTTACAGGACACTTGAAAATACCTTTGTTTTATCACTGTTTATGTTTAAATTACACTAAGTATTGAGTTCAGTGCCTATTACCTGTCCAGGAAGCCAAACCTCAGAAGCATGGTCTCTACCACGAAAATTATTCACATTTTCGAAAACAGTTATGGCATTATTTGAAGATCTAATTTTGGAGAACAGAATCCACCAAGAAAAAATTCGATTATCAATATCATCGTTGTAAAAAAAATACCTAAATATTTTCAAATTGTTCTAAAAAATTAGCTCCATATGTTAAATTATTTTTTCTTCTGATAGAGCAAAAGATAATTTTAAGAAATGGCGCAATTTAATTTTCGTTGTCCTCTAAATTTTCAAAATGTGCAAAGTTCAAAACTTTTTCACCTTCCTACAAATGCAATACTGTTGAAATATTTTTTCTAAATTATTGATATTGAAAGACAAGTTATAAGACCAATTTTTCGGAAACATGAGTTTTCGCGTAAATGTGCGTGAAATGGTCGATTTTTAAACAATTATTTTTCTCAAAAATCGCTCCAAATGTTCTCTTTCATTTTTTCTGGAATTGGGGTATAAAAATGACACAGGGCCCATTTCCGGTGAACTCTGTATTTTCGAAAACTGCAAAAAAGTAACATTGCAAAACTACAATATCGATTAAAGATATTTTTCCTTAATGTATATGTTCTAAAAAATTCAAAGTAATATATTTTTTTAAAATCTTTAATTTCGCAAAATTAATCGAACAAAAAGTATATTTCTCGGAGCTTAAAAATGACGCAGGTCTCATTTTCGTTAAAAATCTCTGAATTTTCGAAAAGTTACAAATAATGTGTAAAAGTATTGCCCTTTTTGCACCACTATGTATGAAGAACTCATAAACCTGGATTCTCACCTCACAATGTTTTATAGGAAATACAAATGGTAATTTTGTACGTAATAGGAGCAGGAATTATCCAATTTTTCGGTATCAGTTATCAAAATACAGCTTTTCTCTCGAAAAATTGCTATAGTAAAGTAAAAACGCAGTGGCAAGCCACTCCCCCAAAATCGCAAGCCCAAATACTTTCAGCCTCTTAATTTGAATGATCCCGTACTTCCAATGAGGATTTTGTGTAAGAGAATCTATTGTAACTTTTTTCCCCTTAAAAATCCTCAGAAGCCAATGTTGCGTTCCTTCAGAAGCGTACGTACTCGTATGTTCTCGACGATACGATGCAGAAACTCAAATGGTGCCTCTCATTGCCATTGTCATCTTTTTTTGGGGATCCTCACTCAGGGCCCTCGACTTCGGGAGCTCTGATGTCGAGCATCAGATGCACCAGTCTAGCTACGCCCTTGATGAAATTTGAATTGATTTGATTTATATAGTCAAAACAAAACAGTAAAAACTGTATGTGACGTATTAGATTGCCCTTCATTACGCTTGGTAAGTGGAATCTCATTCACTGCCTGACATTAAGTTTTCGTAATAGATTCAAATCAAAGCGTGTCGTATGATCTTGCAGTGGGAGAACTGTGAGGCCATAGGTGGTGCTTGGTTTTCTGGTCTATTCATAGTCATTGTTCATGGACGAGCCAGCTTGTATGATTATTAGTCTTGTTTAAGTGTAGTGCATGTTTTATTCGAGGGAGTGGCGGTTTTCTTCCTTCACTAAAACGTGATGAAGGTATTTAGTGGAACACTGCCTCACCCAGAAAAGGCTCTACGCCCCTGAGTGGTCTCCCGATATCTATGGTAATGTTGTGTGTTTGAGTGTGTGCGTATGTAAGGGGGAAGAGAGAAAAAGGATGAGGTAGATAAGATTGCGCAAGTTTCTTGACCACTGTGTTAGGGTCCTGCATTCTTCAGGTTTTGATCGGAGAAACCACTGAAAGCTATTGATTAGAGTATCCTGACACTAGAATTCTCAAGAGACTGAATTCGAACTAGCTATCTAGGTAGAGTCAAACATCTTGTTTGTTAAAGTCTTATTTGGAATCCTGATGTAAACAAATGCAAAAAATCCAATCGTTGGTTGTTAAGATTTGCATGAGTGTACGCTTCTTTCGCTTTTAGTTCTGGTCGAAATCATACTTTTCGACAAGAGACCTGCGTGTTAGTTAGTATCCTGCATTCGTCTGGCATTGATCGGAGAAACCATGGAAAACTATCGATTAGAGCATCCGGCCGCTAGAATTGTCCTCCAGGTAACGACTTAACTTAAACCCCGGGAAGTGGTGTTTCTCCAGCGCTGCAACATGAGATCCAGCGCTGACCTACACATCGACCTGTGAGATCTCTCTCCACAGGTATCTTTTCCATCGGGGCGTCCAGTCGAAAAATCTCTTAAGCTCCCGACTTAGTCTTCGAACATGGTTCGTAGTGTTGTACATCTAAGTATGTGTGTGTTTGTAAGGAGACAGGAGGGTACAAGTATGAGGAAGATATGGCGCGACATGCATCCCCCTCCTGGAAATGTGTTGCTTTGGCATTCGCCTGGTATTTATCCAAGAAACCATGGAAAACTGCCGATCAAAGTATCCGGCCGCTAGAATTCTTCTCCAGACAGTGGCTGAATCCGACCTAGCTGTGTAGCTAGTGTCGAAAATCCTGCCACTGTCTGGATTCGAACCCCACAACTCAGACCTTCCGGTCTGAGTCGTTGCAGAAGCAGCGGCTGATGTTCTTTTGTCATCTCAGCTGGTCGGAGAAATCGCGGAGATAGCAATTAGAACAAAACAAATATTAACGAGGTCCGTTCTGTAAATAGGGAGGTTTTGCACAGCGAAGCGTACAACAATCGATTGCACTCTCTCGACCACTCTATTTAAATGTTCAACATCTGAACTCGAACAGCGAATGTCCAGAAGCATGGAGTTGCTGTCGATTTCTGCAAAAGGACGTAATGCGTGTCTCGAGCCGTGCGTCGGTGGGGCCGCGACCTCACCTATCTGCTCGGCCCACGGCAGCGGCAGCAGGCCGGGCGGCGGCACCAGCGGTTGCGGGGGGCCGGGCACGGGCGCGGGCAGCGCGCACAGCGACTGCAGGGCGAAGTACGCATCGCCGAGGGCGACCGACGCGGCGGCGGCAGCGGCGGCGGCCGCGCCGGCGGAGGCGCTGGCGGGGGCGGGCGCGGGGGCAGGGGCGGGGGCGGGCGACGCGCCGCCGGCGGAGGCGGCGGCGGCGGTGGCGGGGGCGGCGGCGGCGACGCCGGAAGCGGGCGCGAGCGGCGGACCCCACCACGGGGTGCCGAAGTACCCCGGCACCACGATGTCCTAGCGACAGCCGGCGCGCCACCTCCGCTTTCAGATTGGGCGCTCTCCGATCTCCGACCCACACGCTCGGACTCCGGTTTTATAGAGCTGCTACCCGATGCGTGTTTGTGCATGGCTTGCCCACCCCTGCTTTCATTAGCCGATATGCTGTATACTCTGCCCACCCCCGCGTTCATTCGAGGGCGCTCTTTGTATTTTACAGAGGAGTTCCCGTTCTCGCATGACGTGAACATGCGCATTTAAAGCGCTACGTTAAGGCTTGATGTACTCAGATCCCCTTTCATGAGTGACGAAGTACTATTTGTGGCGAGAAGTCACTCAGGTCACTCTCGCTCTCTCTCTGCGAACCCAGTTCTACATCTATTCTTGTAGTAAATTCACGTATCCTGTAAATAAACTCTACATTTTGGAAAGGTTTGATTTCTGAGAAATTTTAATTTCATAACAAGGTGCTTACTGGGCGGCAGAACTACGGTAGTTCGAAGGCACTGACACAAACCAACAACATTCAATTCAAACCCATATTTTAGCCGTCTAAAATGTCAGGACCAAGAATGTTGGCTACTCGTACAATCGCGTATAGCCGATAGTCACTATCTCGATGTAGTTTTACGAAGCCGATAGTCCCCCTACCAATTCCCAGCCTTTTTAAAAGAAAGATTATCGATAGTGACCGGCTTTTGATAAGTAGGATATCTAAACCCTCTAAAAAATCATTTCAAAACACTACAATATTTGGCTTTTAACGCAACGTAACGGACAAAAACCTACAATCTAGTATTTTAAGTTAAGATATATACTTCACGAACGGCAAGATCGATACTATACAGTGTATTTAAGAAACATACGGTTAGCTGTACTTTGGGTTCTCGTCTAGGGCGATAAGCCTCAGATTCCTCAGCTACCGAAATTGGTATTGTGTATTACTTTGGTATTATCACTCATAAAAACATTAATTTACTTATCTTCTAACGTGTCGCCACCTAATGTGACATGTTAGAAGATCATTTGGCCATAGAATGATACTCTGTTTCGGTAGTACTTGATCTTTGATATTTGTGAAATATATATATATATATATATATATATATATATATATATATATATATATATATATATATATATATATAGTATTATATACAAAATCTCTAATTTCAGTGCTAATTGCATAGCGCCTTTGCGACATTTCGAAAGACCACTTTATACTGTATTTTCAGCAGAAGGGAGTGCTCGGGAGAAGGTAATGCAAATCCACACATGAACGCACTGTTTAAATGCTTATTGTAAAAATTTTTCCAAATCGCTGACTGTTCAGAACTCAAAAAGCCTCCACGCCATAGATTTCTATGAATCATTATATTTTATATTAAGCTGCGTTAGTAATCCATCGTCGAGAAAACAAAAGATGCATGGCCTCTTTTAACTATCGACTCGTTACCTGCGGGAAAGCTCTCACAGCACATCCCGGGTGAATTGTCTTGGCCTCCTGTAATTTTATGTAGGCTCCTTTCTTGTATCTAACTGCGTTTGAGTATTTTGATACATCGTTCTCTCAGATCTTTATACATCCCATTTCTTCAAAACTCAACAATTCGGAGGCATCAATTTTCATTTGTTTCTTCTTTCAAATTCTTCCTCCTTTTCACAGTAATTCTAATTTTAACATTTGATCAATGTTTTCTTCTGAACTTTGATCTAAGTACGTAATCAGATAGGATACCATTTAATTCGTCATAGAATACGATTTTGAATTTTACGGTAGTAAAGTCCCATCTCAATATTCATTTGTATCAATCCGCATATTCTACTCCGGTTTCTAAAGAATTAGTGAGCAATAATATGATAAAGTTCTTATGATCATTATTTATGACGAAAACAGTATTTTGATAGCTTACTTGAGAGAGCTTCTAAGTGCATTTTCTAGTCTTTCCTCATAGTTATTCAAATATCCATTTCCATATCCTTACATTCCATCCCTTGAAATTCTTCATTTACATTTGTCATCCATTAATTGTCGAGGCTTTTGTTTGACTTTTCACATTTCATGAATTCTATAATATGTACTTTAATCTAAAAAATAAATATTCTGGGAAGTGGCACGACGAACGACAAATAGCACGCGATCTACTTTATAGATCTTCACGCCATTAGGGTGATGGTTGGTAAAGATTAGAAGATGCCATCATTAGATTTCGCCACGTTCGCTACTTATTGCGATAACTATATAATTTCCTTTTGCTCTTAAAGTTTTTAATTCTCTTTTAACGTCTACACTCCTTTTGCTCTTAAAGTTTTTAATTCTCTTTTAACGTTTACACTGGCAGACTTCGAAGTATTTTCCTGTACTATGTTTATTTACCCATTTTAATTGTTTTCTTGCAAATATTTTAACTTACACTGTGCCCACTCTTAAATTCAAGTCGGCTCACGACGAAGATGTTTACTTATTTGTTCTTTTTCTTCCTTCAATTTAACAGACACCATCTTCTCATAAATCTTCAGCAGCAAGAAAAATTTCCATTTGAGAAATTTATAGGTTGTTCCTGTGATTCAACACTACGCTTGAGAACAAACATTTGCTATACGGTGCCTGAAGAGCGAATGGCTTCTATGTAGCACGTCAGCACAAGTTGTTTAATTTTTTGAAGTCCTATATGCAAACTTAAAATTTGCATATGTGATAAAATGTGCTTTCATAATATTCATAAACCTGCATTCTAATTCTACTATTAGGGGATCGAAAAAGTGAAAAATTGTAAAACGTATCTCTTGGCTGCCATGGGTAGCAGCTGGACAACTTCTAAGTTGTTCTTAAGAAAATGCTCTTCGAGGGTTTCTTAAAATGCACGCTTTTGAGTTATTTTTCAGAGCAAAGTTTGCTTTTTTAAAGCTCCATAAGAAATTATTCAGCATTTGTGCTTCCAAATGCAATAGTGTATAAAAATGCCAGAAATGTAAACATTAACTATGAGAGAAATATTTCAAAAACTTATATTATAATTTTTTTTAAATCAAAAGGTAGATCAGTGTCGTAAGTCGTGTAAAACAGTACACCCATACCAAAAGTTTTTACAAACGTTGGAACAGTTTTTGAGAAAAAGGCGTTGGTGCGAGTTTCTTAAAATGCGCGAGCTTAATCTTTTTTCAACGCAACCGTTTGAGTTTTTTAGAAACTTCATCAGAAATTATGTGAAACACTTGTACGCAAATTGTAATAATGAAAATATTAAAAGGAGAGCTATAACAAGAAACGCATTTGTGTAATTTTGGAAATATCAAAAGATTATAGCTAATTGTCGTTTATGTTCTGTTATTTACTGCATTATTTATTATTATTATTATTATTATTATTATTATTATTATTATTATGATATTCAATTCATTATTCAGTACACTGTTAGTGCAAAGGACAATGAAAACATCTCGAATAGCTTTTCAGAAAATCTTGGTTTCAAAATTGCCCTTATTTCACGCAAAAATTAAGCGAAATCTATATAAACGTAGAAAAAATTTGACATGACTTCATTTAAAGACCAAATTTTGAAGAAATTATTTCAGAATAAAAATGTATATGTTCAATATTGTAGCAAAGGAAGGCGAATTTTCTTTAACTTTTGCAATTTTGGAAAATTCAATAAATTCAGCAAAATTAGAAACCCTTCTGTTTTTATAAACATACTTTGAGCTATTCGATAAAAATAATCCAATAATTTGGAGTCGTCTCGAGAAAACAATGTCATAGTGGCTTCATATTAAGAATCCCCCATAAATTAAACGTCCGTTCAAATTCAAGGGGGCCTTGATATCAGATCGACTAGAGAATATCAATTTTGGCGAAAATACTACTTACGGTATACCCGCTAATGTTATTCACAAACAGATGGGCAGACAAGTTGCTGCAAATCAATTACTCCGAATTTGGATTCTGACTCAGTACACAATGCATTAGAGTTAGTAATTTACTATTTTCATGAACAAGAATTTTGCCCTTTTGAACGATGAACGGAACAGTGATCTATAATACTCCAAAACCACTGTTTTTCGCCATCATTACGCATCTTTCTCTATACTTCGTTCTATGTAGTACGCGAGAAAGAAAATGTTTGGGGCCGTTTCTGACAAAAAAAACTTGTTTGTGCATAAACTTGTAGATAAACATTTTTGTTGAAAGAACGTATTTTGTTAAGGAAAAGTCTATCTTCAGTATTGTACTCGTAAGCAAGTATTTACAACAAACAAACAAACTTGGAGTCATTTTCAAGAAAGTTGTGAAAATGTGGTTTGAGCTTCGGATAAAGTTCCATCATAAATAAAAGTATTTGTTTCAAATTTTGAGGGATAAGAGTTTGGCCAAATCCATCGCAGTATGTCAAAGTCGGAGAACACTGTTTGAAGGATTCATGCGTTTCTGTTGACCACACACACAGGCGAGCAGATGTTTTGTCATAATCCAATTTCGTGGTATCAAGGCCTCTAAAATTAGTTTCTCTGTCTAAAAATGGCCATTTTTGCCACAGCATTACCACTTTCTCCATAATACGTGTGCCGGAAAGTAACGTTACGGAATGGTACAGACTTTCTCGCTTTTAGTTTGCTTCCTCATATGTTTAGTCTGAAATAAGTTTTCAGTATTGCTCGACCCTCTTCCTGGCTGCAATCTGTTGCCCCTTAAAGAACAGTTTTTCACATTTTCTCAATTTTTCGACTATAAGAATATAGAATAGTAAAACCAAATCCTCTACGCAAATTTTTGTTGAAAAATTGGGATCCGCATTTGTATAAATGTTGGTGAAAATGTAGATGTTTATCTCATTTCCACAGAAAAGTTTCGTTTTTTCGAGAAACGTTACACGTCATTTGAAACACTTGCACTCACAAATGCAAAAATGTAAATACAATACGCAATAATTTAAACAAATCGCTGGTGGTGCAAGTATAAACGTCGCATAAATTCAGTTCTATTCGTACCAGAAGAATAAAGAAAAAAATTGAGCAGATTTGAGAAAATGGCGTTGGAGCATTTCTGAAACTTTTGGTTTTTCGGAAAACTTTATGAGACATTTGAAGCACACACGCATAAATGCAATAATGCAGTAATACAAAATGGCGGTAATGTAAATATTAGTGTGTGAGAGATGTCAAAAAAATGTGTGTAGTTTTTGAAAAAACAAATACAACACAAAAATTATATTTGTCATCTCATACAGGACATTTAGCACTCTCCCTATCAAAAGTTTAAAGAAAAACATGGAGCTTTTTTGAGAAATTCATGTTTTTAATCCTTTTAATGTTGCCCAGATTTCACTCAAAATCAGGAGAAAACTAAAATTTTTAAGAAAGTGTGATTATTAATAATAATGAAATAACTAATTATGGAGAATACATTGCGTTTGAAGAAAAGAACGTTACCTTCAATATTGTAGTTTTGGAAGATGCCCAAAAAATTTCAAACTTTTGCAAACGTTGGAACGGAAAATCGTACCTACGCCATTTTTATAACTGTATTGCACTTTATTCTTACGAGACTTCATTTTTTTTTATTGGAGCCAATTTGAATAAAATTTTGAAAAACTCTTAGAGGTTTCACGTAAACTACCGTAAAATTTTAAAGAATGTGTTTCAAAATCGAAGAGTTTTGAACCGTGCTAGATCGAGTGGGGAATATTCAATCTGGGGAAAAACGTAGAAGTTTAGGTCCTACTGTTGTTTATACACAGATGGACGGACGGACGTTTTGAAGAAAAAAACACTTATTCAGATTTAGGGGGCACAAAATGTGCATTTCCATTGAAAGCACAAAAATAATTTTCCGCAGCATTACATAACTCTCTATACTACTTATATTACTCCGTATGCGATAAAGTAAAAACGGTTAAAAAAATTACAGTTTATATTGCATAAATTAAATTTGTTAAGAAACGTAATAAAACAAAAACTGTGATCTTAGCAAACTTCTCACCTAATTATCCCTTACATAACTGTTGCTACTGTAACAAAATTCAAGTTCTCATGTATACGTGGAAGTCTGTCTGACCTCAAAACGGCTGAATGAACTCCTCAGGTCTTTTGAAATCACAGGCGCATTCTTGAATATCGCAGCATTGGACGAATCCAATTCAACTTCACACTCTTCAATCACCACGTCCACTGAATTTTAATTCAATAACTCTAAGTTGGATGTTTCGCCAAGTGGGGTTTTCTGCAAAACATAGAGACATTTCTTCATATTGCTTCCGATCTCCTGTTATGCGTTATCCATTTCTTAATGCTCTGTAGCAATATCAATACTAATGTCAAAGTTTGCGTTTTTCGTGTCGTTATTTTTTTTAACTAAACACAGGACATTGTGTACACGTATTCCAGGTTTCATGGCAAAGTATGTTGTTTTTTTTCAAATATTTGGCTTTTTCTTCTGCATCCGAATCAGACATGACTATTTGTCAGAAGACTTTCCTCATTTAATTTATTTCTCAGAAACATAAATACTTGCTTTGTTAAAATAACTGGAATATGGAGAAAATGAGCATATCATCACAATTAGATATACAAAACATATTTATAACGAAATATGCAAAATTGAAATAAATGAGTAAATAAAAGTGATTAAACACATGACAAATTATTTTATTCACAAAAGAAGTATGCAAGTACGTGCAAACCACTCCAAATCATTACAGTAGCGTTGAATTTTCAGTATCTCGAATCTCATGTATCCATAAAGTACTTGAATTTCAATTCTTATCCAACTCGGAAACAATATCGTTTGATTTCCTTAAACACAGACTGGTTATTTGTTTTTAAGTTCGTGTTATTCTCAGATGCATCATAAAGTACATTTTAAAGCTTAGCTATCAAATCTTCCCTAAACGATAAGAATTCACAGCGATACGTGACCACTGGGAAAACAAATTGCCTTGCTCACAAGTTACTTTGATGAGAAAAATGTTTACTATCGGCAATTTTCCCTAAACTAAAAATTATTGTCATTCCAAATTTAAAAAAACAACTTCCTTGCAGATTGTCGTCACAGTTACTGTCTGCACAAATTGCCTATGAAGATAATGTTCGCCACTTACTACTTTTTCGCCCTCTAGTCGTAATGGCTTCAGTTCTTTACTCTTTGACTTTTCACATTCTCTTTACATGTCTTTCTTTCACCAGAGTTTGTTTCCAAACACCAGAGAATTGTTTTTTCTCTCAATATCCAAGGCACTTTCTGAATCGTTCAGCAGTTTTTTTTTTTCATGATGCCCTCAAAAAGCAAAATGAATACCCTGCCGCACTCCTCAGCTTTTAAATGCTGTTGTCTCAAATGCAATTTAACTGTATCTCCTTGATTGGCATTACTGCTTCTCAGAAAGCAAAACTTTCCCAGTATTTCTATGTTGACATTAGCCACAGTTCATCACAATCCAGGTTGTTGAATACTCCAATATGGTCAACAAATCAGCTGTAAAAAATCTGTCTGGATCTCTTCAAATCTTCTCTACAATCCAGCAAATATTAGCAAATTTCATGTCAGGACTCGTAACCGCCACGAGTAAGTCAAGTATTCCCGAATACTTCACTGCTCTGTAATGTTAGATTATTTCTTTAGAAGTGTATTACACTCCATTCTTACAAGAAATTTAAATGCAAAATTTGCAGTCATTTTTGTTGAAAATTTGAAAATCAGGGGTTTCATGTAAAGTACCCCAAAAGTTTTAAAAATGTTTATCAACTATAGTAATCCTTGTATACCCCTACCGACAGTAACATGTCTTGTTAATGACATGCTCTGGAATTGGAATACAGATTTCTTTTAAATTTTGAGAAAATGTTGTGTTCTCAAAATCTGTTACGTATTCAGAACGTCAATCACGTTCCACATTTTTTAACAGTTTCATTGCAATTCCATATTCACAGTTTTTATTCTTGTTAGCAAAGTTATCAGATACAATTTTTCTTCACTTTACAGTATACCTGGCAGAGTATTTAGCTTTGTTTTCTATACTATCTGACGTGTTGAGATCCCTCAAAAATAGCTCCTTTACATATTTTCTCCATTTCCCATTGATTTCCACAGCATCTCTTCTACTCATTTGTCTCTTGTCATTGCATTTTTCGCTGATATTCCTAATGTTTTTATAGATGCTCTTTATCTTTCCGGTTTTATTACGTTCATGAATTTTCTCCTCCTCACTCTCTTCTCGTTAGCTTCTAAAATACTGGATTCAGTTAGGAGAAATCTGATCGTTTTCTAATTTTCGCAGTCCACCTTTCCAATGGTAACTACAATGTCTCATCGTAAAATCATTTAATTTTCTTCTTTTCCTCGCGGAGAAGTTGTTCTGTATTCTCTTGTAAAATAATTCAAACTGCTATGCTGATTGTCTTGAAGATGTAACCAATTTCTGATATCAACATCATGCATTGGTAAAATGTTCTGCACAAACCCTATCTTTTTGATATATTTTCCTTTTCTCTCTCTCAGTTTTAACTAAAATTGGAAAATTATGATTTCATAATTTGACGAGCAGTAGGTCTTGTTCTAGTTCTAACTGACTGTATGACACTTTTCCACCCCTTACCGCAGAGTACGTAATTCACACGATAACAGGATTGTCAATCTGGCGAATTCCAAAAGTAGAGCAGAGCATTGCTCACTGGAACAGTGATCACTATCACCAATGCGTTATCTGAAGTAAACTCTGTCTTTTTGTCACACATTGTTCTCCTATATTGAAATTTCCCGTGTCTACGCTGTCTACGACTTTCTTCACAACCTTAGAATTCAAGTTACATGTGACGAAGATTATGTCAAAGTTTGTTGCCCGCTCTATCAGTGGTAGTTTATATAGAAATAATCAAGGTTCTCTTATGTATCGGCAAATGAAACGAATGTATATCACCATATTAAACGGATGTCCTCTTAAGTGGAGTAATTAGTATCCAGTATGGATGTACTTCTCTTACTATCAGTGCTGAGGGATTTTATTCCTTCTCATGGATTCACGTCCAAAATAAACGTACATCATCTATATAAAATTTTACTTCATTGAGTTATATTTAAATTTAACGTTGGGGTTATTCTTTAACACTATGTGTTTGGGAATGTCTCTTTATATTGGTGTATTTCTCTTGGATTTTATTCTCGAAATTGAATATTGTTCGTTAGAAAGTAATATTGAGAATTCCCCTTTGGAAAAATAACAACACACGTAATTTTGCATTATTTTGTAGTTTTTATTTACTTAAATGTAAGTATTTAAATTGGTTGTGAAATGTTTGAAAAGACTTAGTAGTTACATGCTCTACACGCATAGACCAAATTTTCAGTTTTGGTGCTGTATATTATATTCTCCGAAGGTGTTTATAATTTTTGCCTGTAATACTGTTAAATAATATGCATAATTCTGATATATTCATATATTTAATATATATTAAATCATAAATATATGTTAGTAGTCATAAATGACTAGCGGCCAATCAGATGTAACCCACGTAACAAATATTAGCCTGTCTCATATCAACCCTTTCTCATATCTTATGCATGAGAAAATGCACAAAATAATCTCTTGTAACAGGAGAATTTCGAAGAACAAATCTTTCATAATTCGATTAAGGATCAATGTGTAGTCGCCTGAACAATTTCATCTTTTTACAACACGAAGAAGAGGGTGCGAATTTTCCCATTCATTTTAACTGAGATTGATCATACATTATCTATTTTCAAGTGACTAATCCAAGGAAATAATCCGTGCACTTTTGCACAAGATTCGGATAACAAATCAAACCGTTAACTACGATAGAATATAACAATTTGCATGCACAACTTGTATATGTAGTTTGAATTTTAAAAAAGTGACAGCGTTGTTTGAAAGTACCAACTATTAATGACGATGACAAAGATATTTGGTGAAGAAAACCGGAACTCGACAAAAATGTTATATCTTCCTTCTCACCTTTAATACATAATACATTTTCTTGATTAACGTTCTTCCAAAATCTTAGGGATTTGCAGACGTCTTCTAAATTAAAAATAAGTGAAAGTTCGAAAGAACTGCAGTCTGTTAAACAATGAACATATTTGTGTGGGCATGGGCACTCCAGAACTCACTCAAATTCGAAGAGGTATATGCTCAAGATATTATTTCCCACAAAGTGCCCTAAAAATGCGTAGTAATGATGAAAATGTGTCGTAAGTCGTAAAAGTGCTTCCAAAAATTCAAACATTTCTTGGCCAGTATCTATTCACAGAATTTTTTAAGCCCTCTTAACTATAAAATATTCTTAATTTGTCACGTTCTCGTAACACAATGGAACGCGGAATTCTTTTGGAAGGCTGTAAAACATGTTACACTACTCTTCATTGCTGACATGTTAGGCACGGCCTCCTAATCACTCAGGAAGGCATACACCGCACGCCTTACACTTTTGACAGTTCATATTTTCCACGGGATCTAATATCACTTCGACCCGCTAGTAATTCTTCATTAGCAGAGCTTTCTAATTTCATTAAAAGTTATTTCTTAAGTTGACTAGTTCGATCCGTCAAAATACAGTAATTGCTAAATTTATGCAATGATAAACTCTATTTTCAATATTGTAGACTGAAGACCAAATTCGATTTCCCTATTCGTATAATTTGTAAAAAAAATGTAAAATAATTAATGAAAGAAATTGTTGAGTCTTTTCGACAAAAGCTTCTTACTTCAGATACCGATGTACAATCATGCAGCGTAAATACTTATTCTTTTTGCATAGTCATTAGCATGGTTCACATGCTAATTAATTGTTTTCAAAAATATTTGTCTTATTTCACCCGCCTGCTTTCCATGTAATCACTGAAATGAAAAAAATGTCCATGGCAATGAACCATATATGCAATATTAAATCAAATTAAGAAACTGATTTATTAATCAAAAATGTGCAAATGTTTTAAGATTACTTCCAGGTACTAGTTCAGGCAATAAACATCTTCCAGAAAAATCGCATTTTTATTATAACATGCTAAAGGAACGCAATGACACCTGAGTATGTCTCTATAATTGACTAAAAGTGTTTATTCTCGTCGTTGGTAATGTTTTCAACTTGATTTATTTTACATATTCATTTCCTTAATATACGTTAAGAATGAAATGATGAATATTGAAATGACTCTCTCCAACAAATCCCATGGAACAGTTGAATCATCTCTCACAAAAAAGATATTTGCTCTCAGATTTATATTTCAACATTCGAGACTTTCCCATACACTTATTTGTTAATATCAAAAGGGTTCACTTCTAACCTCTCATCGGCGCATCAAAGCCTGAACATACCTGATATCCCGTGTTTCTTTGTAGTTGAGGAAAAGCATGCATTACAGGTATACCATTTTAATAAGTGGGTGGAAAATTTGAGGTAGCTGAGGCAGAAGTAAAATCATTTTAGATGTCGTAAACGTTCGATCTAACCACAGATATTCGCAATTTTCGTCTGCTCTTCAGCTGACAGGAATGCATACCAACCTAGCGATGCCAACTATTGGGTAAATATTTAGTTGCCCCAACCAAAATGTGGGAGTTGTTGGAAGTCTACCAAAATATGACATGACCTTTTTTGACGTTCCAAAAGCGCATTTCACTAGATAGCATCGTCAACTAAATAAGCAAATGTTTTCTCTATCATTGTCGGTTTCCACAATAATTCAAAGCCTCCTACATGTTAGTAAATACACCAAGGAATGGGGTGACGTGAAACGCAAATCTGTCTCAGGAATCAAAATACGGTACTCTTCTGTTGTGAATATTATTGAGCCAACACGGTCGAAGTACGAATATTTTTTATTAATCGCAATGTGTACTAAGAAATGTATTTCTGCCTCGAGATATTTTTGAAGTCCCGTATTCTAACTTTCAATATTTGCGTATTAATTTATCGATTCCTCTTGGTCCTTTCGATGTGATCCCTCGCACGGCTTCCCACTCGACACACGACTGATTACTCGACGCAACAGACATCCGATGGGTCGTGTCATGCCTTGTTTCTGTATAACATGCGATGAAGAATACGCGTCGACAGACTCATATTAAACTTTTTCAAAGTTATATTTTGCCTACACTTAATCGATAAATCAATTAAAATGACTAATGCAAGAGAAAAAACAATTCACCTTACTTGCGAATATAAATGTCTGGATGAAAGATGATAAAGATATGATGGACATTATCGTAATAAAGTATGTATCAGCGGTCTCCTGGCGGATGTCTGTGGATCACCGGTCGATATTAGTTTAACCAGTCATGAGGTAATTTTATCGGCCCGCAACTTTACTCACTGATATAATTTTTGTGAATAAATTGTTTAAACTGTATTTATGTAAAACTATATACGTGAAATATAACATATATTAAATTATATGAAATTCATTTGTTACCTTTCTTCTCCTAGTAAGTATGCCACGACGGGATTGCAGAATCATTTATTTTATTGTAAATTTTCACTGGAATACTAGGAACAGAATTTGAGAAGTTTTTCAGAAAATGCACAATATTTAGCTAAGTCTAACAGAAAACTTTTCAGTTTTTAAGAAATTCCAAAAGAAACCATTTGAAGTACGTGTACTTACAAATGCAAAAATAATAAAATATTCGTTTAATCTAACAATGAACGCCCTAAGAGGTATTTCTCAATAATTGTTAATATGACTTGAAAAATCAAAAAGTAGTTTCAAACAGCATTAATGTCATTTTCTTCAGCATTTTCAGCTGTATCTATTCCAAAAGTGAAAAGAGTAATTTACTGCAGTTTCAGGAAAAATCTTGATATTAAATTTGCCAATATTTCCCTTAAAATTGGGCGAAAACAAGTAAGAACCTTTAAAAAACATACATGACTTTTACTAGAGAACAAATGATAGAACATTTTTTAAAGAAATAATTTTCATCTTCAATAATGTATTTGTTAAAGGGGGTTCAATGAAACTTGATACACAATTTTCGAAAATTTAAATGATTACTTAAAATCCGACGTATGCCATCTAATTATATTTCGCTATTTTCAAGCAAAAAAAAATGTGGAATAAGTAGGAGACATACGTATTTGAATTTGGAGAACTTTTTTATAATGCCCCAAGGGCTTAATTTGACGTACACCCAAATTCCAACAATTCTTTTCAAAATATTAGAACGTCCGAAACATCGATCGATTCGCCATTACTTTCTCATAGTATTGAGAAAGGTATGAAATGGTGAATTATGTAAAATCGGCGATTTTTTCAACAGAAAAACTATATTGTGTGGCCCTGACACAGAAAAAGTGGATAAATTCTGCTCTAAAATATAGTAAATTATTCCCTCTAACACGTTATGTAGTCAGATTTTACGAATTGTGAGTCCTTGTTACAGAAAAATTATTTCTTCCACAACATACGTCAGTCTGTCAGTCGTAGCACAATAGCGCCTGAACTATACGTAGGATTTTGTCGATCTGGCCTCACTCCAAACTCTGCAATTTTGAAAAACGCGTTTCGTGCAATATTTGCAATTTTAAAAAATCACAAAAACAATTTTTTTTTTCAGAAAAAGCAACATTTTTTTTTCCTTTAAACTTTTGGTAGGGATAGTGCTAAATGTTCTCTATGTGGTGAGATAAACGCCATATTGCTCAATTTTTTTGTTTTTTTTTTCTTTAAATTACACAAATGTAACTATTGACTTCTTGCGTCATTAATATTTATATTAACGACGATTTGTTCACATAACATTGATCAGTACATATGCTGTAATTAATGTCATATAAGGTTTTTCGAAAAGTCGACCATTTTCTGTGACAAGCTCAAAATTTTGCATTTTCAGAAAGGCTCAAACACCATTTTCTCAATGTTGGCTCCAAATTGTTCCTTCGAACTTTTCGAAGGGCTAGTGCGAATTGCACTCTTCATTTTTTTTCTAAAATTATACAAATGTATTTTTTTGGCAGATCAATCACGTCGTTAATACGCGAAACTTGTAAACACTATTTTATTTGTGAATTAATGATTTGTAATAAAACTTTCGAAAACACAAACATTTTTATGACAAAGCTTCAAATTTTGAATTTACGGTAGAGGTTAAACGCAGTTTTCTTAAAAACGACTCCAAATTTTTCAAAGAAAATTGCCATTTACAACGAGATTTTACTATTCTTTAATATTCTTTAAAAAAATTACGTTCTATTATTAGGAAACCGAAAATTGAGAAAGTTTCAAAAAAGTGTATTTTGGGCGATAGATTGCAGCTGGCAATAGTGTGTGGCAAGTCCGAATAGTTTGCCAGAGACCAAAAGAAATAGAAAACTAATACAGGAAAGTCTGCGACCTGTGCAGCACTACTAGTTTCGTATTGGGTTTAGCCTTTCTGATTAAACAATTATATATCTGGTATATAATCTTCCCAACCACCGCGTCACATGGTGCCGGAAATGGTATTATATTAAATTCAGTTGAAGCTGATTTGTGACCGGAGTACCGAGCCACTATACGTGGTTCGTAACGACACCTGTCCCGGATAGCATTTCCACAGACGGCTCAATCCCGGATTTGCATTCTGCTAGTGAGAGCGAAAGCCGAACTTCACCACTACGAGAAAATTGGTAAGGACGACGTTTGAAATTTGTGATCCGAGAAGAGGAGCGGTCCAGGGACAACAAAGATTTCCCAAAGCAGTATTCGCCGCTTACGACACCCGCCCCTCTCAATGCTCAAAGAGAGGTTGACGTTTCTTTATTATTCCGTAAATCGTAGAGTTATTTATTAGGCGTCAGTGTCCGCTGAAAGTGCAAGAACTCGCCGTCGCCTCGCTCTAAAGATTTCTGTTAGAATTTGCCAGAGAATGAGAATACTATTTCTACCTTGCCCGCCGCTTTGTCAAGCTTTGTCATAACATGTAGACCAGAAGGGCAGGGAGGAAATCTTCCACTTTTGTCAGCATTGACGTGTGTGCGCGCGTATATATATATATATATATATATATATATATATATATATATATATATATATATATATATATATATATATATATATATAGCTTAAATATGTATCTCAAAAACAAAAAGCAAGTATACACAGGCGAACAAACATAGGTAAACAACAGGAAAGCAAAAATGCATCTAAATATTCAAGTAAAATGCAACCTGCTACTCTCGACCTCATTGTCAAAATCTACATAGCTAAATAACTCATAAACGAAGCGCTCTAGGGCCTTAAAAACTGAAGATGACAGGCCAAAGGCCCCAAAGAAACGTTTCTCACACTGTAATCTATAGGAGGGAGATATTCTTGGACATTTCTGATTCGAAACTATTACAAGACTTAAAACAGCGACACCAGTCAATTATTAAAGTAACTAGACTCCTCAAAGAAAATAAACCTCTACTAGTTGTTTGCAGCAGAATTTCGGGGGAATGAACCATTAGAGGCTATATTATCAATAAACGAAATATGTAACCATAAAGTAAAAGAAAGAAGACGAAGACCTACCGGCCCCATTCAATGTCAAAGATGCCTGGACTATAGACACACAACCAATACTGTAATAAATTGTGCATATTGCGCTGGAAATCACTACACAGTTACTTGCCAAAGTAAAAATTCAAAACCTAAGTGTGCTAACTGCAACGGGGGGCACCAAGCATATGTTAGAAATTCAAACTGTTCATACTATTCAAACTGCTCATTCATATATATGAAAGAAATTCTAATAAAGTAAGCAATAGAAACAAATCTACCACCAACCAAGAAAACACATCCCCTCCCCCAATAACTCAACAACTCAATTTCCATACCTTCCTATCACCCAACCTCTTCACAATTTTACCCCCAATAACAATGCCCAACCTCCAAATCAGAGCAATGTCCGAAATTCAATCTTCTCACAGCGTATTAGAAATTCACTCCCTTCCCAATCAAACAATCCCTTCCTAAACACAATAATCAACTCGATAACATCTTGTATTATAAATTTTATCAACTCATTAGTCCCAACTATCATTACAACAATTCAAAATTCAGAGTTATCGTACTTAAGTAATAGCTACAGCAGCCCATCCCCATAAAAACTTACCTCTCGTAAATCGGATGGCATCAAAAATAAAAAACTAATTAGAAACTAACTAATAAAGAACTAATTAACCTCCTACATTCACAACAAGTAAATACCGAAACACACTTAAAAGATAAAAATAAATTGTATATTCCAGACTACACCATCCATAGAACAGATAGAAATGACATTAACAGAGGTGGAGTGATAATAGCCATTAAATCAACTATCGAACACCACGAAACTCACATCTCTGATACTCCAGGAATAGAAACTATTGCAATCAGAATAAGAATAAATTACCAAAATTGGAACGCAATAGCTGCTTATAAACCACCCTCGGCCAAAATAGCTACAGCAAGCATCGAAAACATGTTCCAACCCAATACTAACACTATTCT
The DNA here is from genome assembly GCA_038098605.1 of Gryllus longicercus. Classification (NCBI taxonomy): domain Eukaryota; kingdom Metazoa; phylum Arthropoda; class Insecta; order Orthoptera; family Gryllidae; genus Gryllus; species Gryllus longicercus. The sequence continues at coordinate 683,347 of JAZDUA010000084.1, read as the reverse complement.
TCTCGGCGATCTAAACACAAAAAATAACCAATGGGGATGTCATTGAAATAATAAAGACGGCAAAATACTCAAAAGAATTGTAAATCAGTATAAATTAAAAATAATTGCATCTGCAGAACCGACTTACTACCCATATGATCGAATAAGAAGTCCAGACATTCTTGACATCGGAATTACCAACACAAACATAATTTATTTTCAACCCCAATTTTTGAACTTGACTCAGATCGTATACCTGTATTAATAACAACTCGCCAATTACCACCCCCTCACTCCCCTCCGCCTAAACAAAATATACTCAAGGTAAACTGGCATAAATTTCAGAAACAATTAAGTAATGAAATTCCTAAATTTAAAATCTTAAACCATCCTTTAGAAATAGAGAAGGCAGTTTCAACACTCAACTCACTAATACACGTCACCCTCCAATCCACTCAAATAAAATCACACACTCAAACAAAAAATTATAATCAAAACACACTACCCCCTGAAATTATAAATGCTATAAAAATAAAACTGGAAGGCCATGAGCAACTACTAGAAATCAAGATATAAAAATATAACTTAATCTAATCACGAATGTAGTCAAAAGACTAATAAAAAACTTTAATGATCGCCAATACGCAAGTAAAATCCAATCTCTTAATACTCAAAATAATTCGATATGGCAGTTCACAAAAAAATACTAAAACAAAAACAAGAATACCTCTCAACACGTTATCTGGTAAAGCATACACAGCAATAGAAAAAGCCGAAGAGCTAGCTTCAATCTTCGAATCCACATTCACAACAAACACAACACAAAACCACCGAGAACACATTACAATAATTAAATCTATTGTGCAAACCCAATACGGACCCCATCAAAGAATACACTACACTTCACCAAATGAAATCAAAAGTATAATAAAAAACTTGCCTAACAAAACGTCTACCGGGCATGATAACATAAACAACTTAATAATAAAAAATTTTCCCTCAAAAGCAATAGCATTTCTAACATATATAATTCTTGTCTGAGAATAGGCTACTTCCCACATTCATGGAAACACGCAATAGTTATTCCAGTAAAAAAACCTAGCAAAAACGCAACAATCGCCAATATTTATAGACCAATAAGTTTACTGCCCACCATATCAAAAATATTTGAAAAAATTAATATTAAAACGACTAAGTAAACACTTAATAAGTACCAAAGCAATACCTAAAAACAATTCAGTTTTATGAAACAAATCTCCTCGCAACACCAACCCCTGAGATTCACGGAACACATGTACTCGTCATTTCAGAAAAAAAACATCATACAATAGCCTTATTCATAGACATAACCCAAGCTTTCGATTGAGTCTGGCACGAAGCATTAAATTACAAAATAAGAAAAGCTACGACCCCTCACTACATTGCCAAAATAATAAATGACTTCCTAAAAAAATGAACCTTTGCAGTTACAGTAATCAATCATCAATATAATCCCAAATTAATACGTAAGGGCAGATTTACCCCAAGGCTCCCCCCTTTCACCCACTCTCTTCAATCTATACGTAGCCGATATCCCCAAACAAAACGGAATCCATATTGCACAATTTGCAGACGATACAGCCATATTCTCATCCGGAACTACATTAACAGATATGAAAATGAGACTTCAACCATACCTACACCAAATCCAAAGCTGGGCTTGCAAATCTACAAAATCAGAAATGCTGCGACCCCTCACTACATTGCCGAAATAATAAAAGACTTCCTAAAAAAACGAACCTTGGCAGTTACAGTAAACAATCATCAATCTAATCCCAAATGAATAAGAGACCACAAGTGGTGTAGCCAGAAACCTATTTTGTGGGTCCTTGATATCAAAAAATCAATTGACGGCAAAACGTCCATCCGTCTGTGAACACCACTAGCACCTAAACCATACGTACGATTTTTTTCCAAAATGGATATTCCCCGGTCGATCTGTCTCCACTTGAGGCATCGCGATTTTGAAAAACTTTCTTGAAAATTTGTGGGTGCTTTACATGAAGCACCACGGTCATTTTCAAACTTTTCTCAAAATCGACTTCATATTTTTCTTCAAATTTCTTGTAATAATAACTCTGAATTTTCGAAAATTTCAAAAGTTTGAATTTTTTCGGGTCTCCCCACAACTACAAAATTAAAGATAGAGATTTTTCCTTCAAATAAACGTTTTTTCCATTATTTTTACTTTCATTAATGTCATGTAATTTTTTTTTAATTTTAGGTTTTCGCGCAATATTTTGTGCAATTTGAGCAATTTTTAAAAGATAACAAAAACATGATTTATTAAAAAACAGATCATTTTTTTTCTTTAGATTTTTGGTAGGGATTGTGCTAAATGTACTCTATAAAATGAAATAAACGCCATATTGCGCTATTATTTTGTTTTTTTTTTCAAAAATGATTTTTTTACTTGTCTCTCACGTCGTTAATATGTTTACCGTCACGTCAACTTGTTTCCCGGTTAGTCACAGTGCATAATACACGGGTATAAGTTGATTTAATAACTCAAATACTAATAAATTAATTACACTACGAAGATTATACGATTTGCATTATTAAGTTAATGTATTACCGCCTTTTTATATATTGAAACCGCCTCAAACTAAGGTAACTTTAAGGTAGTATGTTCGTTAGATCGACCACGGTGAAATACCTCAAAAATACTTAAAATGAAAATAAAATCTCTGTTCTTCAAGACAGCAAGAAATAATTTGGCCCTTACCGGCCTAAGTTTTTAATAAAAGAAGTTTAAAATAGTACAGGGTCTTATGGAAAAACTTTCGCAGGCAGATTTCATAAAGTTAAACGCTTTTCGTTCGCGGTAAATCTATATCTTCAATTTCGTAGTTTTAAAACATTTTTTACTATTTTCGAAAAATAGGGGTCGTCAACAAAAATTAAATCTACACCATTATCTTAAACGTCCTTCGCACTATTCCACAACAAAATTAAATCAAAAAAAATTGGAGCCGTTTGTGAGAAAATTTTGAAAATGTAAGGCTTCATGTGAAGTACGCTCAAAAATCAAAATATCCGTTTGAAACTCCCATAGCCACGCGTTCATTCGGATCGATTGCGGAATATCGATTTTGAAGAAAATCAGCTGAACAGTTTTGGCGCAAGCGTTGACCACAGACAAATAGACATAGACCGTCAAACGATTTTTCGGTAAGAAGAATCAACAAAACATGGATTCTGGCTACACCACGAATTAAGAGGATTGTTTTTCTAAATTTAGTAAGAGGATTTATCCACTTCGTTGCCAGTTTTTCCTGGCAAAATTTCGGCCTTTTTTGCACGACTACATAACTTTATCTTCTTACGAAGAATTCGTAAGGCAAGAATGTAAAAATAACGTATTCAGCGAGAAAAACCAATAGCATAGTCACAAGATGCCGCAGGGTAGTCGACGGCGGACCGCGGTACTAGCAACATCGTATGCTCCGTTCGCGTGTGCTTTCGACAGTATTTCTAATACCTTATTTGGTGTACATATAAACAAAACTGTGATATAGTTTCTTCTTCAAGTGTATTCTGTGTGTGGCTGCTATTCAAAAGAGTGACAACTAGCGTCAATATGGATAAACTGAAGAACAAGGAAAACATTACCTCGAACGCCCAACAACAACAACATTAATCAAACTCGAAATCTTCTGCTGCAGCTGCGACAATGGACAATTTCCCGTCAAAAGACCAAGCAATTATTATAGAAGCCCACAAATGACTTGCAATAAAATATTGTGTGAGTAAAATATCAACTTTTATCAATCCAAGTGATATCAGATTTATATAGGGTTTGTGTGTTCTTAAGTACCAAGAAAATCGCTAACTACCTAACAGATAACCATCAAACTTTCATTATTAATGACATTGAAGAGAGTGTTAGACCCCTATTAAGCAAACATGTAAGAGTTATAATATCCAATGTATGTCCAGTTATCCCACATGATGTGATAAAAAATGATTTTCAACAATCAAATATTCAAATTTCTTCTAACATTACATTTATTAGAGCAGGTCTACCTGAACCAGGTATGTCTCATATTATGAGCTTCAGGCGACAAGTCTTTGTTCACCCAGATGAAGTACATAATTTACCACAATAACTTCTAATTTCCTAATTTCATATGAAGATACGACATATAGACTATTTTTCACAACTGATAATATCACCTGTTTCAAATGCAAAAATGAAGACCATATTGCAAGTGTCCAATTAATAACATTAGCCTTTCATCAATTATAAATAGAGCATCAGATAACAATAATGATAATATTTTAATAAGAGATTCCCCCGACAGAACAACCAGGTGATAATCCATCTGACTCGATTGCTATGGACTATACAAACTTCCCTCATATCAACAAAAGAAGCCTCCCATCTAAATCATCCTCTACGCCTGAGAATATATCAACTAGTGATGTAAAATGTAAAAACAAAGGCTGTAAACCCTCAAAGAAAAAGAGAGCAAAAAATGCAAATGAAGAACCTGTCTCTCAAGACAATTTAGTTAACAAGTCAATAGAAGAACTTCTACTCCCAACCAAAACCTATATTGACTCCAACAAAGACCAAGTTCCTTTGTCATACACCCAATTCAAATCATTCCGTGAATCTTTTGGATCACCTGACCCCATTCCTATAATGAAAGATAATTCAACTAATTTTAATGCAGTAATTGGTATGCTGAAAGAAACATTTAACTATTGAATGAAAGATCTATAAAGGGCATATTTACAAGAGCTATTAAAAAATTAGAAAAAAATATTCTCAGCAACCTCAGACTCAGAATTCAGTTTAGACAGTACCTAAATACTGTACTTACTCAGATTATTCCATAGAATTTCAATCATGCTGACACATCTGAAAGTAGAGTATAATATAAAGAAGAAGTAATGATAGTCCTGCAATGAAATCTAAATGGCTTTTATAGTAGGCTGGAAAACTTACAATATTCATGCAAACTACATAGCCCTGATATAATCTGTATACAAGAAACAAATTTTAAAGGGAAATCACATGGGAATATAACTCGATATACTTGCACCTTTAAAAATAGAAGTAATCCTGAATATGCATGTGGTGGTGAGGCAATATATTCCAAAAAATCGATTCCCATTGAAATTCTAAAAATTCAAACTGACATGGAATTCGTGGCAATTAAAATTAATTCAACTAACCCCATATGTATCGGAAATGTCTATATCCCTAATAGGTACCCACTACAAGAAATCGAAATACATGATATTATAAACTAGATAAAAGAGCCCTTCATAATTCTTGGAGACTTTAACTGCCATCACTCTTTATGGGGATCGTACAAAATTGATAAAAGAATCAGACTATTGGAAAAAGTAATTGACGACCATGACAGCATCATCCTCAACTCTGGTGATCCCACACATCAATATCAGTAACAGCAGGCTAAGTGCGATTGATCTTTCAATAGCTTCTGCCACAATTGCACAGAAATGTACCTGGAATGTTATGGATTTCCCTTATGATAGTGATCATTTTCCAATACTGATTGATATCCATGAACCAAGTGCGTCCATTAGTCATAAATGGCGCAACCCAATCCCCAATTATAAGAACATTAATTGGCTGGACTATCAGAAAAAAATTGATGAGCACCTCAACGAAGAATATATTTTCAAGGACGATAATAACATTGACCAAATAGTAGAATCATTCTGTAATATTATATCCAATTCTGCTAACACAATGACACAAATGCACCATGGTCCGTTTAAGTTCAAAAGCGTTCCCTGGTGGAATTCTGAATACAAAGTCGCTATTAGAAACACTAAAAAAGCATTTAACCGGTATAAAAAAAGAAGAGATAATGATCGACCGAATCAACTATAAGAGAACTAGAGCTATTACCCGCAGAACTGTAAAAATAAACAAAGCTAGATCATGGACTGAATATATCACCACAATAAACTGCCAATCGAACTCAACTGACAGTTGGAAAAAAATCAAATCCATACGTGGTATGAAGACGAATAGTACTATACATTTCTTGCGTTGCAATGACCAGATAATTAGCGACCCCAAAATTATTGCTGAGGAATTTGCCGAAACCTTCATGAAAAATTCCAGCAGTTTCAATTACCATACGGAATTCATCACATATAAAGAAAAAGCTGAAAGTGAATCAAATATGACACCTATTGATGACAGCATCTATGATAATGACAAGAATTCTCCAATTTTTATGCACGTACTACAACAAGTTTTAAAAAAGATCAACAACTCAGCTCCTGGCCCAGACAAAATTCCAAACTGCCTAATAAAAAATCTCCCAAAGAGGGGTATTAACATTTTATTAAAAATATGTAACCATATATGGCTAAATAATGTTTTTCCTGAACTCTGGAAGACTGCCACAGTCATTCCGATTCCCAAACCTGGCAAAGACCAGTCAAATAGCTATAATTACCGACCAATCTCACTGACCTGCGACCTATGCAATATATTAAAAAAAATCGTTAACAAAAGAATAAGGTGGTTCCTCGAATCTCAACATTTAATAAAAGACAACCAATTTGGATTCAGAACTGGACACTCCACCTCCTCGCATCTTATCAGCACGAAAACGATAATCCAAGAAGCCTTTCTTCACGGACAGCGTGTTATCTTAGTAAATCGAAAAAGCATACGATATGGTATGGACACACCGCATAGCTGCTAAATTACTTAGTATTGGTATCAAGGGCAATATGTTTAAGTTCCTTACCAACTTTATTAGCAACAGATGTATTCAAGTACGTATAAGTAATAATTTATCAACAATTAAGAAACTTAATAATGGGCTACCGCAAGGATCCGTGCTCAGTGTGACTCTATTTTTAATCGCCATAAATGACGCTGATGATGATATTGTCAGCCTAGTTGTCGTGCGGAAATACGCCGATGATATGGTGTTACTATGCAAAGGAAGGAACTTCGATTCAACCAATTAATTAATGCAAACTGCTGTTAATTGTATTTACAAATGGTCAATGAAAACTGGTTTTAAATTCTCGACTGATAGATCTGAATGTATGATTTTTTCTAAAAAATTAAACCCCTTCTACACGAAATTATTCCTGGGCAACAAAGCCATTAAGACTGTCACACATACAAAAATCTTGAGACTTATATTTGACCATAGGCTCACATGGCAAGAACATATCTCCAAGGAAACAATGTAAGACCTAACCCAGGATACTCCAATCAAGATGTCTTAAGATTCGCACATAGGAAGATGCTCCAGCAATGGGAACCGATATGGCGATGACATAAGTCTAGTAATACCCATAAATCAATCGATTTATTCCTATCACTACACTCGGACCCCAAGATGACTAGACGCGAACAAGTTTTAATTACACGAATTAGAACTGGTCATTCTAAAATTACACACAGGTACTTGCTGGAGAATACCTCACCACCACTATGTGATATGTGCCAAGTAAGACTATCAGTCGAACATATTATTATGTCCTGTCGTAAATATGAACACATTAGAACTATGTATTTTAATCCAAATGAAATGGAGAAAATCCTGTACTCTGTTCCCTTTTAGAACCAGATTGTCAAATTTTGCAAAAACACAAATGTCATGCTTGAAATATAACGTTACGGTAAGCCCGCCCGTATCTCTAGTGTTGATGTGTTATGATCCTACCCCGATGATATTGTATGATTATGTTACGAGTATGTAAGATAATAGTATGTTATAATTTATATGTTAGGATTATTATGTTAATGTAATGATGTGTAACCCTCGAAAAGATGTTATGACCATGTCCTGATTGTACTATATGATGATGGTATGTAAGATAAATAATATGTGATACTGTATTATGTTATGACGTATACATTCTGATACTTTTGTTAATCTAATGACGGATGAAGTCATAATTGCCTGTAAACACCTGTAATTAAAAAGGTTGTCGCTAATAACCTTAGTCGTTGGACAAGAAATAAAGAGAGAAAAATGCCACAACAGTAATCCCAGTTTACTAAGTTCATGTGCACGAATAAATTTACAGGAAGTAAATCGATTCAAGCGAAAACTATCTTATCAGAAGACTATCTCAATTGGAATCAGTCTTATGAATGAAACATTCATATTAGAAGACTATTGATATTATAGCATTGACATGGCTGACTTAATCACTTTTCTTTAAGAAGAAAAAAATACACGAAATTATCAGACTTCGACCCACTTCTGCACAAAATCCTGGAAAATAAGCACTTAAATATGTCGCATGAATAAAAATATGCAGTTAAAAATTCTCAGAAATAATAAATTATGGAAAACAAAAACGTGCTGTTTTTGTTTTATTTTTGGTGAGAGATAAAAATTCCCTTGTATGAAGTTCCGCAGCCTAATAATTATGGTACACGATACTATAAACCTTAAAAATATATATTAACAACAGAAATCCCAAATTTCAATCCAAAATTGAAATTCACTATTCCTTGTCGATACTAACTTCTTTCACAAGAAACTCATCTAAAAGCATACCCAACAATGAGGGTGTTTCTGTGAACATACGCTGCATCGCGGCGTTCCTATTGTTAAATTGCAACTTGATAACCAGTACTGCCAGACAGCTGAAAAGTGAATCTCAAATAATCGTACATAAACTGAAAGTTCATACAAAATTGTCATACTCAATATTTTCATCTTCTTTCATATTACATTTAAATCATATTTTTAAGAGAGAAAATCTAATTGGGTTAATTATAATTCAGGTTTGCGGATTGGTTAAAAGAAAATAGAACAAAACATTGAGAATACAAACTATGAAAGAGTAAAAAATTGGGATTTTAATAGTAAATTATAATTAAAACTATAATTATAATTTTCATTAAAATAAAAGCCGGCATCACCGCTCCCATATCCATCCGACATAAATCTTAGAAATTTGAATGGTCTGTAAGACTTGAAGTAATGGCCACTCAAAGTAATAAATATTCCAAATTAATCACCTCGAAATTACTTTGCTCTTCGAGGAAAATAACGCAAGAAAGTATTTTGTTCTTTGCAATAATTGTAAAGCTTACGTAATATGCAATTTCACTGCAACTTAATAAAATTATTTTTCGTTTATAAGATAAATAAATATGTTTTTGTTATACGGTTGTAATTAATTAAGTTTATTAATATTAAGTTTAACAATGAGAAGGGATTTTCAAAACATCGAACTGCCTCCACGCACATCGCAAATTACTTTTACAGTTTCACACTGCCACAAAGGAAGTGCGGGAAATTCGAATTTTATCATTTCTGGGTGAACAAAGATCTGGCATTTTGAAATTCAAGGGTTTTCCGGGCTTTCCAGGTTTGAGAATATACATTTTCCAGGTTCTGTTTCACACATTACGACAAATTGTTTTCTGTTCATTATTGAACTAAACTATGTTCCTCACGCAACCGAGTACTAGAGTGTAGAATTTTGTACAAAAATTAGCTTCAAAGAAAATTTTATTTCCTGTGGCACATTTGTTACTAATTTATTCAGACTCCACTTAAAATGTTGAAGAAAGATTTTTTTTTACCCCGAAAGTCGATCCCGGAACTAATGTCAATGCAGAGTTGAGATACTGTATTCTTTTCATCGGTTTCGGAAATATGTCAGTCCTACCTTGAATAACATTGATTTTCCACATGCAAGTAGTAGTATTTTTTCAAAATGGATGAAGTTCTGTCAACATGACTAAACAGACCTCACGAATTAAGATAACTAAATGAAGAGTAACTATAGATTATCCATATTACAATTTCAAGATTACTCAAAAAATTATAATTTTCGTTCGATACGACGACGAGAATAAAGCAAAGGACTCTTAAATACTATTACTGAACATATTTTTAAATTTGTTATATTTTTTAATCGATTATTTTATCTTCAAATTGCCAAAAATTAGGATATGTCAAGTAAATCTGGATAGTAAATTAGGATATGTCAAGAAATGTGGGATATGTCAAATAAATACAGTGATTTATTTATTCCGAAAATTCAAAAGTTTTATTAAAAATGAAAATCGTACGGAGTTATGAAAACGATAATAGTCTTCACATCAATTGAAATTATGATAGTTAGAGATTTATCCCCTCGTCAGGGATTTCGTTTCTTATACTAAACACAATATACTTGGATATTTTGTATACTTAACGCAGGATACGTGGATGTTTTTAAACTTCCCGACTGGTATTGCGTAAATTAATTTAGAACTACATCTAATTATTTAATGAGCAAACAGATACAGAAAATACTAGTGATCTCTTATTAATAGAATGAATATGAAGGCAATGATCATTATGGAATTCTAAGGGCCGAATTCATAGTCGTCACTTACAGTGAGTGTTCCCTTAAGTGGACGAATCGTATTCATAAACAGCCCTTGAGTGAAGTCTGAAGTGAGCGCTCATTCCTATAAACGAGGTAGCCTGCTCCCTTAAGTGTTACGGCTACTTCGCATAACCAGTTCGTCGTAACCAGTTTAGGTAATACTTTTACGCGGCGTTCACCGACTATTGAATTCGTTTTGCTGGTATTTGTATAGTGTAGCCAGTTAAAACGTTCCATTTGTAAAACGTGTTATGGAAAACGACTTCCAAATTTCTTTTGAGTTTTATACTCACTACATCCACATATTTTGAGAAAGCTCCTTAAAATTCGCTTATCCTATAAGTGGCGACTATCAATTCGGCCCTAAATGCACTATATTTTTATATTAAGAGCATATATAAAAATTCCTACAGTTGAAACATGCTCCACGCTACACAAACATATCACAGGGCAAATTATTTTCCTTTGTATTTCAATTGCGCTTTGTGCTTGTTAGTTGAATTATGAGTAAGTGATTGCATAAATTCATGCTAATTAGTAAATCTCGTAACTCCATATTCCCTCCTTTATTTTCTGTTTACTTCATGATAAAATATAACTATGAAAGAATAGTAATAAATAAAAGTAAATGACGAGTCGACCATCTTAAATAATTGAGTTCCCCAGTATTTATGAGTTCAACAAAATAGGAAACTAAAATTCTACTTCCCCGCTACGTTTATTCTTTTCATTGCGAAACTGTCCAATTCGGAGTTACGAGGTATACAAATTAGTATGACGATATTTTGCATAAAAAATATACAAATTTGATATTAGATAATTTTGATAACAAATTTGATATTTGACATATTTGTCGCCGAAATAACCAATCCCCACAACTGTCGCATCTAGCGAAATGAAGGGTCAAGAAAATGCACGTATATTAAACTAGTGGCGCTACAAGAGCACAAACTTTCTTGTGTTATTAGAAACAGCTATGTAATATTAAAATATTGCATTTTCTGCACTACTAATACCTCAGCTATTACTTGAAAACGTCCAATTAAAACAAAGCACCTGTGATTCATATCTGCATTAATTTAGATAGTGAGGAGCAGCAATCATTTCTTACTTTGACAAAACATGAAACAAGCAGGAATACATTTGAGTGATACAGAATTCGCATCAAAATAAATAGAAGCGCTGTTGCCAGCGCAGCTTTGGCAAAACTATGGGCATTTGCCTGGCGAATAATATCAATTCTTTGCAAAACGCTTATTTTCATCTGTATTCATACTTGTTTATCGATTCGTCACAGTACACCATACACAGTTGATAAATAACTAATATTAGTAAACTAACTAAATTACTAATATTCTACGAATTGTAATATTTAGTTAATGTAACCTTTTAAGCCTTTTTACATATTGACACGGCCTCAAATGAAGTACAGGAAAATAAAAGTATAAGGTTTATTAGTATAGTGTTTATTAGATCAACCACAGGGAAGTCCCCCCCGCCTCCAAAAAAATACTTTAAATGAAAGTATAATCTCTGTTCTTCAAGGCGATAAGAAATAATTTGGTCATTACCGGCCCAATTGTTTAATAAAACAAGTTACAGGCTCTTACGGAAAAACTTTCGCGGGCATAAGTTTTTTTGTTACTGAAGAGGTTATACGGTTAATGTGTCTTTTCTTTTATTCAATACGCAGTAAACGTTTTTTAGGAATCAGATGATATTACATGTAACATACCTCACGGGACATTCTGAGGAGTAATTTATAAAAAGCTGCTGTGAAATACATCCAAACGGAAGTACTAGCTCTAGGCCGAGAAGTATCGCTGTACAAACCATGCTATTATCAGCAATCGTAGAGCACGAGAGAAAAACGCGACAAAAATATGGGTTATCAAATAGGTTTCGAATCATTCCAGGAAGGTTCAACAAACTAGTTCACTAAAAAGAACGATCGCCTAAAAAAACGACTTTGCCCATCTCTACTTATCACGGCCACGATCCCGACATTCAAGAATGAGCTTTTGAAATATCAATGCGGCATTGTTGTGGAAACTTCAATTAAGCTTTGTAGATTGCTTAAAAAGAAATACATCAATACATTGAGAATACAAATTAAGTAAAAAGTAAAAGTGCAAGAAAGTAATACTACTAGAATTAATATTGGGACTTTGAACATTAAATTATAATTAAAATTAAATTAATTGTTTTTCGAATCATACATTTAATTTTTCTCGTGGCCCGTAATTGGTGTGTAACCTACAGATTAATTTCAAGTAGAAATTACGCAAAAACTACTCGTCCTTCAAAAAAAGTCTACGTGGCCTTTTTTAAAGAACTAATTTTGTACAACACTGTCAGAGTCAAAAATCGCCATCTTCGATTTTGTAGTTTTAAATTTTGTTTATCTTCAATTTTGTAATTTTAATTTTTTTCATTTCCAAAAACTCGGGGAGTTCAACGAAAATTAGACCTACACCATTCTCTTGAACGTTCTTCGCACTATTGAACAGCAAAATTTTGAAAATGTCGCAAGGGCTTCATGTAAAGTACCTTTCAAAACTACAAAATCGGTTTCAAATTCGAGTGCGACATCTGCCAGATCAATTAGGGAATATCAATTTTAGAGAAAATATGCTTAACGGTTTAGCCGTTAGCGTTGTTTACAGACCGACGGTCAAATAGAAGTTTTGCCGTCAATCGATTTTTCGGTATGAAGGACCCACAAAACATGGATTCTGGTGTTAAAGAGGATATTTTGTCTAAATTTATCAATTGGATTTATCCACTTTTTCGTCACCAGGGCCCGGCAATAAGAATTTTTCTGCCGAAAATTCGTCGCTTTTTTCTGCATCATTACATAACTTTCTCTATTTAATTAATTCCTTAGAAAGCTGATAAATATTAAGAGAATATTTTAATAAAATTCCTTAATCTAAATTAATTCTTTAATCTAAATCTGATTTCTGATCAATGTGTTTTTGGTCTCAATATGTTTAATTAAAAATGAGTATCTAAAATAAATACGTACTAAAACTTTAGAAACAAAATTCTATCTTAAATTTTGTAGTTATGAAATGTTAACATGTTGCATTTTTTTAATACGGAGGGTTTGCCGAAAATGGGCCTAGCATCATATTTTTCCGTCTCTTGTTGCATGACCTTATTTCACGGGGAAATCATGAAAAAGTAGATAGATCGTATTCTGATATTTACTAAATTATTTCCTCTAACACATGATGAAACAATAATCCATATTTTGTGAGTTCTTACCGAAAAATCGTTTGACGGTAATACGTCAGTCTTTTCGTCTGCCCGTCCGTGGTAAACGTGAACCGTTCAGCTGATTTTGTCCAAAAATTGGTATTTCCCAAACGCTTTGAAAGAACTCGAGTTTCAAATGCACGTTTTGAGTGTTTTTTTTTACATGAAACCTCAAAAACATTGTCTTCACTTTCTCTGGCTCAAAAGTATTTTGCAGGTTCATGTATAATATAGCACTTAGAAATAATACGAGAAAGTATGTGCCTTTGTAGCACTAGTTTCATTAAACTTTATCCTCAGACTGCATAAGGTGCATAATGGTGTCGGTTTCTTGAAATTTTTCGTGACCATGAATACTTTCGAGTAATTTTACATTTTAGGCATTGTATGCCTCCGTTGGATAATCAAATTAAGTTTTCTACAATTTCCAAAAATATCATTGTAATGAAATATTTTTGAAAGGATTTAAAAGAGATTTCAGTAAAGGAGTAAAAAACACCCAATTTTGCAGTTTTGCCAAAATTTGAAACTTAGCTTGTGAACTAATAGCCATAGCAACGTGAGTTGACTTTATGTAGAAGCAATGTAATGCTGATATAGTTTGAGCCAATTTTCTTTTTACTTCCTCGTTACGGAGTAGAGAGAAAGTAATATAATGGTCGAAAAAGCGACGAATTTGCGGCAGAAAAACTTATTACAGGGTCCTGGTAACGAAAAAGTTGATAAATCCAATTGCCAAATTTGGAAAAAAATCCTCTAAAACGTAATGTAACCGAAATGTCGCAGGAAGCCATGTGTTGATACCGAAAAGACGAATAAGGGCAAAACTTGTCCGTCCATCTGTGACCAACGCTAGCGGGTAAACCGCTCAGCCGATTTTCTCCAAAATTGATATTCCCCAATCGATCTGATTGATGTCGCGCCTCTTTCAATTTGAAACCTATATTTTAATATTGGGGGTACTATACATCAGGCCCCTAGGACATTTTCCAAATTTAAAAAAGAAATAGTAATTGGTTAAATTTTGTAGGATGTTTAAGAGAATGGTGCAGGTCTCGTGTTCGTTGAAAACCCTAATTTTCCGAAAATTGCAAAAGTTTAAAATTTTTTCGGAGTCTTCCTACAATTAAAATGATAAAGAGAGATTTTTCTGTAATGAAATCCGTTCCTTAAAAATATATTTTGAAATAAGGTCATGAACAATTTTTCGAAAAGTTGCGTGAAAATTGGGCGTGAAAGTACGTGCTGTTTTAGCACCACTGGTTTCTTTCACAAATTTTAAGCTATTAAATGTAAAATATGTATTCTTTTGTTGTGTTGGCGACTTTGCTGTAATGTACCCCCTGTTTTTTCATTAAGGTCAAATTAACCTTAATTTCATTTAACAGAGCGGAAAACGTACATGTTGGCTCAGTTATATTTGATTAGCGTTAACGGAGTAGACAGTAACGTAGCAAATACATTTATAGTCGTGCGCTGCTACATTCAAAAAACTATATCACTTATGTTACAATACTACAAATGTGCCATTGGGACTTGCCGAACTACTTACCCGACTAGAATGTGGATGTATTTGAAAGAAAACCAGGACGAATATACACTGCGAAAAGAAAGATAACCATTAGAACTGAACGTGGAAAAAGTTATGTACAACTGTTCAGAACACAACTAATACACAAATATAATTTTGCATACAATTACTATTTAGCATTTTTTACACATTACTAATTAGAATTAACCAGAATTTTATTAAAAATATTCCCTTAATTTTTCGTTGTTATCTTAAGGTTACACTGAAGAAATCTGGCTCGTCTCAGAGCAAAGTCGTTTGCATTTCACCAAGGAGGTCCAGGTTTGATTTCCGAACAATCTCATAGGAAATTTCTTCCCACAAAACGAGTTTAGCTGGTTCGCAAGGCTAATCCAGCCTCTGTGAAGTGTCCTAAATCCCTACTCTTATCCTATTTTTTCCCAATTCTGGCTGATGGGTAGGAGCAAACAATTGTATGTTTCTGATAATAAATTCCAAGCGGCGCGGCAACATACCTATCTACACAAAGTGAGACGTCGGAAGTTGTAGTGAATGATACCTACAGCGTATTAAAATCACGTCAACGCACAATAAGGGGTTAGGAGATGCGTTGCATTGTGCTGAAGACGCAGCAGAATGCATAAGAAAAAGGGTAATAGTTTTAAACCCAGGAAAATTTCTCTCATTTTCGCATAAACGCCATTATTTACTGCTACCACTACGCTCCCATTATCTGTGCTAATACTTATTAATCGTTTTATTCTCAAATCCATCATCACTAACGTCTGTTTAAAGTGGTTAGGGCATATATTTATTATCAACGTAAATATTTTGGCCATTCATGAGACGAACAGCTTCATGAAAAAACTATTGCAGTTAATAATTAATTGATTTATATTCCTACAAAGCGACGTTTCGAGTCTCAAAATTGTTAAGGCGAGAAAGTAAAAATTAAAAAGTTGTTTGGCTTTTCTTTCGAATACATATGAAAACTCTAACCCCAGTAGCTCAACTGACTGGGGTGATGACCTTCACTAGAGGGTGCTGCTGTGTGTCCAGCTGTGCTGTGGAAGGCAATGACAATCCACTGTGTATATAGTAAAATAGATAATATGAATAATAATGTAATCAAATAATTGTCCTGGAGCAAAACTGAAATTCAGTTCAATACAAAATAATAACACTGGACTGAATGTAAAAAATAATCTCACTAGATTAATCATTTTCGCCAAAACTGATTCATTTGTAATAATTGCAAATATATCACTTAAATTATTTTGCTTTCGACGTTTCATTCGGGGCCTAGAGACCACTCCATAAATCTAACTTCAGTTTGGATGGAAATTGTCTAATATCAAAGGTAACGAATACCAGGAGTGAGGATGTTTCCACTGATCCGAGGGGAGTCTAAGAGCACTTTCAAGATCGTATCTCCGGATATGAATGAAGCGCGCAACCCGGGCGGTGTTGCCAAGTTGTGCGTTATCGACCCGACCCTCTCGCAAGTGTGCGAACGTCTGAAAGTGATAACAAAATTAAATATTATCTTAAGATATAAAAATCCGTTTATTTTCTGCCATCTTAATTGTTTTCTGCTGACTATGGAATTATTTTTCCCGTGGTTCAATTTTAAAATCTGCTTATAATAGCGCGTGGTTTCCCATGATCTGGCAATACTGTGACGTACGACATGTGTTCATTTTTGTAACGTTAAATTATTTCATAATCGTTCAACGGTTTTGGGTACTGTTGTCGCCATCATCAGGCTGTAAAATTTAATGTTAACATTATAGATTTAGATTTATTTAGTCAAAAACAGTAAAAACTGTATGCGACATATGGGGGAGATCATCTGCTCACGTTTTCTTTAGTTCCAGAATCCTTTCCCATCACTGTAACTATAAATAGTTGAGTAATGAGTAAACGGTAAAGATAAATAAATAAAGTTTAAAAAAGCTCAAGATTAGCAACACTTGAAAAACTTAGACATTTTCGTTCCCGAGTTATAGAAAACTTATTTTCAACGGTAAACGAACTGCAGATTTGATTTTTCTGCATTGCTAACAAAATAATAACTCACCTTACCTCTACTCCTACAAGCAAAAGAAGAGTTCAACAAAACGTGCGCATAGTGAAGCTACATTTACGTTCAGACAAACAAGGAGCCATCCCAGCATTTGCTCAATGTATCAGGGAAACTGGACAAAAACCTGATTGAGATGGGTACATATTTCAAAATTAATGTTACGTACGATACAATATTAAAATGAAATTATGACAAGAAAGAACTTATTAGGCACATGAGAGCTCAAAAAACAGATTTTTTTACATTAACATTCTACAGCTAACCGTCACTAGACAAAGAAAATCATGTTCTTTATGATGGTGAGAGGCTAGGGACCCTAGCAGTCAAACCAAAATTTTACAAAGATAAATGGCGTCCATCTTAATTATTAGTATTATTGACACCCAGAAAAACATTTTAATTAAAATTAATATTCTTTAAAATTATCATATTTTCTTTAAAATACGCGCTACCGTTATATGAGTTAGCAATTAATGATGGTGCCAAACCCTTATTGTGAATATAATTATAATTGTATTCAAGCTCTTCAAACGGCCTTCTGGCCGAACACGAAATGAACAAAGAAAGAAAAGTTATAAACATATCAATTTTTATTTGTTTTACACCTGATGATATTGTAAATATCAAGCAAAACGTTGTGTCAACATTATATGGACAATAAAAACGTGTTTTGAAATAATATTGTCGGAAATAAAAATGGATATTTGTGTTAAATTATTAACAAGCATTATTAAGTAACACTAGTACAAATCTTCTCTGGCGTAACTAATAAAAACGTAAAATCAAAAAATAAGTAAACAAGGTGATATTCAAATTTTAATATAAATATATATTTTAATTTCTTACACTAGATAAAGCATCTGCGACATTAATTATAGCTAATATATTACTTCGAGCAACCAACAGCAATACAAAATTATTTTAATTTACAAACCACTGAAAATTTCATCGATAATATAGAAATGTTTAATATGTATTCGTATTATTGCAGATAGGCAGAAACCTGCAAGACTGCTAGAAAAACATCAAAGAAAGACATGAACGTCTCTCTTTCATGTTTTGTTAGCAACGCGCAGAGCCTGGCGCTTGTCATGGCACTACGACACTGTGCACTTGAGAAATTACAGAAAATATTAACGCCAGCAAATATACGTTTACTTCGCAATCACAAAACACTTCACGAAGGAAAATCATACGTACGAAAACACATTAACTCTAATACGAAACAGGAAGAAAAGTAACAATCACTTACCTCTGGATAGACTGAGGCCGGACTAAATAGACAGACACTGAAAAGAGGAATCTGCGCACTCCCCCCTCCATTCCTCGGAACTGTTTCAAATTCCCATTATTAAATGAAGTTTATTTATTAAGTTATTTTATTGATTATTATTTTATTAAATTAGGTAAAAACTAGCACATATATAAAATTCACAAATTAATAATTTTGTTAAAATGAAAACAATTTTCGTTTCTTTATCTTGGCAAACAAAGGATCACATGACCTGGAGGAGCAGCGGTTGGGTTGGCTTCAACAAAGGAAACGAACAATCCTACCATAAAAAAATGCAAGGGAGAAAGTTCCAATCCAGGGATGCCTTATTGTTGTGGAAAAATCAGGAAATAAATCGATAAAACCCTTGGCGACAAAAAAAAAATGAATTGGCGATTGGCGTCTACATTTCAGAATTTTCAAAACTCGTGATTTTTTAAGTAATATATATTGTTTCATTCTTTATATTTTAACTTGTAGATAAAATTGATCAACATTAGTTGTTTTTTAATATTTTCTTGATAAACTTGGAACTTTAATTGCATGATCGTCAGTGGAACATAATGTAGTGGAAAATGATTTGCTATTATTAGACTAAGTTTACGTGTATTATCAACGTTGAAAAACGTATGAAATATAAATAATGATAATAATGTATTAAGTTTCATTCAGAAAATCGTTAATTTTAAAGTGTTTAAATGAAAAAACTAATCTGTTACAATAATACTCAAATTTATAGTTTTTTTAATGTTTCACATCGTACTAATTGTACAATACAAACTTGGCGCACAACTTGGCAATCTTGGGTAAAAGGGTGGCGTTTTCGTACCAACAAGCCGGCGATACATTCGCAAATAATATTGGCAACCCTGGGGAAAAGGTATCGGCTTGTAGGAAGAAAATGCATTTGCCAGAATTCCACTCCGCAGGTGTTTAATGACGACTTTTTTTGCGTAATTTTTAAAATATCAATAACACCCATCACTTTGTACAAATTTTAGATATATTGATGAAACAAATAAATTTTACACATAAAATACTTACAAATATTTTTTAAGAATTTATCTAACTATTGTAATTCATTAATATACTGTTTTATTATGCGATTACAAAGAATACAGTACAGAGTCCTTATATTTAGAATAAAACATTGTTTTGAACAATGATTATTGTTGAATTATACACCGCTTGTCGGGAAAAACTAAGTTTGGTTTTTCATTTCATAATATTATGTACTTTCAATCCTGGATATTCATAATCTCGTAGGATATTCATTCTTTGTTCTTTATAATTCTGGGATCTGTAGTCAACTAGGCTTTACAACAGATCACACTAATCTGCGATGAAAATACTGCCTCTTTGTGTTGAAGAAAATTTTAGCGAGAATCTCTAATAACAGAATCGGTTTCTTCCTTTAAACACAAAAGATCGCTGAACATTTTGTGATCACACACAGATTTATCATTAATAATAATTAAAAAATGAATATACGACCACTCATCAATAAACAAGTACGAGTTATCTCTAAAGTGTGCCCTGTTATTCCTAATGAACTAATCCTGAGCATACATATTGAAATAACAGCAAACCTCCACCAAGATATGTTTATCAGAGCTGGGAGCTATGAACCTGGCGTTTCTCATATTCTGAGCTTTAGGAGGCAGATTTATCTTGATGCGGATGATATCGACAAGATACCTGATTCTGCACTGGTATGCCGTCAACTTTCTACATACCGTATTTACTTTTCCACTGACAATGTTGTATGTTTCCTATGCAAGGAAGAAGGCCACATTTCTAACCAATGTCCCTCTCATTATAATCATACCAATAACAGTGACTTCCCAGCAACAGGAAATCAAGCTGCCGAACCACCTGCCAGTGAACAGAATTCTTCAATTTTTGAACCCCCAATTAATGACAATAAGAATTTCCCTTATTTCCACAAAATAATCTCCAAAACTGATTACCCTGCAAATGAAAATCCATCTGCATCCACTACCAGTCATATACCTTATCACCAGTCTCTCTCTGATTACCAATTTGCACCTATTAATCAACAGGAACCTCCTAATGACAATATTTGTGTATCTAAATTAAACAAAAGATGCCCTCAACCTGACACCTCCAATGTTGCTGAATCTTCAAGTACCACAAACAAAGCAAATACATGATAAATCCTCAAACAACCTAAGAAGAAAAAGAAGACAGAACAACTACATGACACAAAGAAAACTGAAATAACGACCAATAAATCTGTAGACGAACTAATAACTCCTATTAAATAAATTATTGAAAACAATTAAAGCAAATGTCCCCTTACCTACCTTCAATTTAATTCCTTCCTGGAAAATCCCTTTAATGCTGCTGACACCATCGTCATAGCCAAAGATTTCTCACCTGGTGTATCAAATCTCATTCAAATGATGACTAATCTGTACACACATCTTCCAAATAAAGCAATAAAAGCCAGAAGAATTAGACTTTGCAAAAAAAATAAAATCTGTGCCACCACCTCCTGAAGAATCAGACTTCAGTGCAGACTAATGAAAATGAAGAGTTTGCTAAAAAAAAACTGAGGTATTTGTACTGAGGTATTTGAAATAGCCCTAGAAATCACCTTGAATGTTACTCAATTGATCCAAATGTTAGAATACTCTTTGATAGCAACAGAAAGATAATATTTACAAATCTAAAAAAATAAATTAAAAAACACATTAAAAGCAAATGATTCACAGTGCTCTATGATACAAGCTAAAGTGTCTTACCCCCTTAAACTAAATATTAATTAACAATAGTTGAAAGCATATTATAATGGAATATTAATGGATTTAGGCCTTAAAGAGAAAATGTAATAATTCTCCTTAACAAATACAATCAGATGTAATATGCTTACTGGAAACTAATAATACAGAAAAAGTGTTACCACAAATAAAAAATTATTCTGTATACCTAAGGAATAGAAATAAGTCAGGAATATCCAATGGAGCATTACTACATATATAAAATCTCCTCTTCAAGCAGATGAAATTCAACTGAACACCAATATTGAATGTACAACATTCAAAATTTACCTGGCAAGAAAATATTTGAGTATCTGTAATATCTACCTTCCCAATAGTTATAACTTTACAGAAAATGAAATATTAGAAATCATTAATCTGCTACCTAAACCCTTCACTAAGGTAGGTGATTTTAATATCCAAAGCCGATTGTAGGGATCTTATAAGAAGACAGTTGAAGAAAGAGAATTTAAAAAATATTAGAAGACCTAAATATATTGAGACTTATCAAAAATCAATACACTCACTTTAACAATACACATAAAAGGTTCAGTGCCATTGATCTAAAAATATGTTCATTTTCTATTGCTTCTATATGGGACTGGAGTACTATAGAGGACCTACATGGGAGTGACAATTTTCCCATTCTCATAACTAACCACAATAATTCCTCAGTGACTGCATGCATAAGCTATCCACCAAGATGGAAATTGCAATATGCCAACTTTGACAGGTACAAGGAAATATTATCAACAAAAATAAATTAAATTAGCATTCTAGAAGAAACTTTCGCAATCAATCATTTCAATGAAAAAATGAGAAACTGACTGATCTCATCCTCAAAGCAACTGATGAAACTATTCCAAAAACGTCAGGAAAATCAATAAAGAAACACTTCCTTCGTGGAATGAAGACTGAAAAAATGTTCATAAATTGTATGGACACTCCAACAAATACAAGAGGCATCAATGCTTAGAAAATCAACAAATACAAGAGGCATTAAACCTTAGAAAATCAACAAATACAAGAGGCATCAATCCTTAGAAAATCAACAAATACAAGAGGCATCAAATCTAGAAAATCATATTGAATGTAAAAGAACGGGCAAATGCAAGACGAATACATAAAGAAAGTAAAAGGCAGTCCTGAATTCACTTCATCTCATCAATAAATTGTTTCTCTAACCCAACAGACAATTGGAAAAAATCAAATCTATCAATGGTTGCCAAAAACAGTCCATCCAACGTAAATGTATGTTACACAACAATCGAATTACCTCTTCTAATGAAGAAATTGCAAACATTTTAGCAACTACGGTTCAAGACAGCTCAAGAGACATTCAAGAGACATTCAAGAGACAGTAACTATCCCGTACAAGTAAAAGAAGTCGAGATTGTGCTAGGTCATACTAGAAATTCTAGCCCAGGACCAGATGGAATATATAATGTATTACTTAAAGAACTGCCGACAAATACTATTGAATATGTTACTCAACTATTCAATGAAATAATAACCTCTTGTGAATTCCCTAACAAATGGAGTGAATCTATAGTTATCCCGATTCTTAAACCTAACAAAGCTCCAACCTACCCGAATAATTACAGACTTATATCGTTAACATCCATTCTCTGCAAACAACTGGAAAAAAATGTCAGTAGAAGACTTAACTGGTACCTTGAATATTATAATAAAATTTCACCATTCCAAAGTGGTTTCAGACGAAATCGTTCTACAACTGACCATCTAGTAAACATCCGTAGTGACATTTGTGATGCCTCTATATAATAGATCAACATCATGTGACTATTAGTCTAGACATGGAAAAGGCTTACGACATGGTATGGAGAGATCGAATCATCAAAATTATCTCGAAATGGGGATAGATGCCCAAATACTAACTCTCATAACTCAGTTTATGAAGAATAGATCTCTACAAGTAAAATTCAAGAATATTTTATCGAACAAATGTACAATAAATAACGGAGTGCCTCAAGGATCTGTTCTTAGAGTACTCTTATTCTTAATTGCCATAAATGATATTACGAATCATGCCATCGACCAGTGAAAGTATACATGTTTGCAGATGATATCACTATAACATTAAGTGGGAAAAACATTAAAACATCTCAAGAATTGCTCCATATCACTTTAAACGAAATTCAAGATTGGACCAATGCGACAGGTTTCAAGGTCTCTAAAACCAAATCTAAATGCATAGTTTACAAAAAGAAGAGGTAACTTATCTGATCAGGAAACCTTGAAATAGGTCCACAACTAAAATGTTCCAGCCTAATCAACATCCTAGGAATACTATTTGATAGTAAACTAACAGAGATACCACATATCAATAATTCAAAAGCTGAATGTCTTCTAAGAATGAATATAGTAAAAGCCATTTCTTCGTGGGGAGACGAAAGAAATGTTATACTTTCAACAAACAAAACTCTCATTCGGTCTAAGTTACATTATGGAGCAATTATTTACCAGTCAGCTAAGCCAACAATATTATTACAATAGTCCTAATCCAATCCACTCAGTCGGATTAAGGTTAGCCGTTAGCACATATCGAACGAGTTCAATTTCGACCTTTATTGTGGAATCCAATGGAATATTTTCATATTAGAAGAAGAAAACTATGTTTTTAAGGTGCCAGCAAAATATCGCCTACTTCCAATAACCCTGTTTATAAGAATGTTTTCTACAGAAAGAATTACGATAAATACACACAGAAAAAGTATGCGCCGGAACCAGTTTATTATTTCTTGAACCAGTATCTTGAAGAAATACACTTTTTGCATTTCCTACTGTTTGGACTAGTATGATTTAAAAAATATCTCCATCGATTCCTTATCTAATAAACTATTGTTTACTGCCATTTTTCTCGCATTTCATAATAATAAAATATATTCAATAACAAACCAAAAACAAATTTGTTATTTTTAGATTCCAAAAGTGTGTTAGTAAGCTTAAGTAATACTGAAAGCCAGGAGCCTATAGTATATGAAATAGCTAACCTATATAACTTACTTTACAACAACAAGGAAATCATTATTATTTGGATCTCATCGCATCAAGGCATTGTCAGTAATATATTAGTTGATGAAGCAGCAAAATACTCTATTAATTCACCTCTTGAAGAGGAACCAATTTCCCACAATGACTTCAAGAAAGATCATCAAAGAAACAAGGATTTTTGGAATATTGAATAGACCATATCACCTAGCCAACTACATCAGATTAAGAAAAGTATCTTCGATGACCACCTTCTTTTTCTTCACAAGAAAAAATATCAAACTGTGCGCACCCGTTTAAGAATTGGCCATTCCAAACTAACCCATCAGCATTTACTAACAAAAGAAAAGCAAAAGAAAATTGTGACCAATGCCAATCTGCCCTCTCTACACCACACATATTGTTGTTCTGTTCCATTTTCAAAGATATCCGCAAAAAATATAATACCTATCACTTTTTCTGAAATTCTTAACAACAAACATCACGTTGACAATGTCTTTAAATTTTTAAAGGAAATTAACCTTATCAATAAGCTGTAAAAAACTAAGAATCTGCTAAGCACCAATACTGTCGCAATGTTATGTCAAAAATGTGTTGTATTGCTCAATAAGTATTTTTATATTCTGTTGCTGTTGAATGTGATTGTTAATGGTCATGTAATGTTACACTTATTTTGACAAATTATGTATGTTGTTGTATGTTATGTACTTCTTATATTTGTATTTTGATTGTGGTCGCTAATGACCTGGATATACATGCGACCAATTAAATAAAGCATAATTTTTATTTATGGTATTTGTAAATATGGTGTATTATAATATCAATGATTTATTTTCAATACGTCCTCTAAACCAGTTTTTTTCCAGAAACATCGATGCTTTCAAATATTTTCTTATAACAATAAAATGTCCATAATATAATTTAATTTTGTGTGGATTGCTAAAGGTTAGAAATTTGGCACGTGTGGCCCAGAGCGAAACCGCTTGCCTTACCCCAAGGAGGGCCGGATTCGATTCCCTGACAATCTCCTTTGCTTTCGGTTTCCCCCCTCCAGTTGCCCTGGAGAGGCGGGAGTTTATTTTCGTATCGGGTACATAATTTAGCTGCAGCCGTTTAGGCGTTTGCAGCTGGAAATAGGGCCTATCTTAAATATATTATCTTACAATCTAACTTACTAGCTAATGCATTTGTCACTTTCGGCCTATTCTAGTTTTTACGAATTATTTATGATATTACAGAAAGTTCTTAAAATTGTTCAATTTTCTTTAAATTTTTAAACGTTCACTCTCACATTTACTCTTACATTATATTTACAACACATTCATTCACACTCTCGCACAACACAACACTACACTATTTACACTGTACACTGATTTTACTCGCCACGGCGCCGACTTCAATCTCATCCGAAATTTGTTCCAAAAATCACGTTTCCCTGCTTCTCAGGAGCTGGACCAATCGGGGAATTACCAGTTACAATAAGATGGCTGGTTTCATTGCCATGTTGTTTTTGCTCATTTAAATACACATAAGATATGACATGATTTTTATTTTTGTTTTATTTTGACTGTTCTTGTATTAGTAAGCCCCATACTTCATATTTTGAGTATTGTAAATTTATGGTATTAATGTTCATTTGTAATTAATTCTTAATAAAATGCTTGACATAATTGGTTTGTAAATAATTTCTCTCGAGTTAAGTGTGTGCTCTTATTTCATTGTGTTTTTAGCCTGATGATAAAGAAGAAAATCCTTGAAACTGTAGCAAGAGCTGTTAATACCAATTTGAAATTTACATGATGCCTCCCTTTATATTAAACATGAATAACCTCCTATAGTTTCCAACCTGCGTACTCTCGTGGCTTAGGGCGACAAACGCTTTCCTTTCAGAGGTTTCGTCATACTTATGTGTCTCGTGATGTTTAAGTAAGTTGTGTATTGTTTTTTGCGTTCTTTTTAATTCTAGTTTGTCGTCGTCTCGTCTGTATTTGTAGTATCGTCGTTGAATTCGTCTTTTATGTCGTATTTCTTGAAAATATAGTAAATACCTTAAAACAGCGTTCGTTATGAACGTAAGACATAACCTATCGCGAAGATATGATTTGAACTCCTTTTTCGCGAATTTCTTTCCTATCACCTCTCCAACATATCCCGTTAATTCTTGCCATCGTTCTGGAATTAATAAGGAATAATTGTAACTGCCTCAATACGAGAATCGGTGTATCAGAGTTGGAAAAATTCAATTTGTCCTGTTTTTAGGCGGCCATTTTGTCGCTTGTAAGGTGACCGTAGAGACCCCCACAGGCGTGCACTATTTATGAAGGTATAAGGTCGTACCTTAGGCCTAAGGTAAGACGTTATGACTTCAAGGTCCGTCACGTGACCGTTAGTGCACAACGCCGCTACCTTACGCGTGGTGCTAAAACTCCTTAATAAAGTCCCTCGGCGTCAACAGATCACTGGTTCCGAATCGTTCGCCTTGTCGGGCGTGCGCGGGGCGCCGTCATCCTGCACAAACGAGTGTTATATCCCAACGTGCAGACGGTGTGTAGTACGCCATATACCCCAGAGCGAGAAAGGGCTTAATCTTTAATTAAAATAAATGACACGGCGTCCTCCCGATAAGAGCGTAAGCTTCCGCGGCCGGAGTCAGTATTTACTAGGCTGTCCGGGTGACGCCGCGTCCATGGCGAAGGTGCCGACGTTTCGGTCGCCATTCTGCGACCTTCCTCAGGGCGTACGCCCGGCACCTTCGGCACCTTCGCCATGGACGCGGCGTCACCCGGACAGCCTAGTAAATACTTCCTCCCGATAAAGTTGTATTTTGGAGTCGGAGGAAGAAACGCCTACCGTGACCCTAATAAGTTACCGGATGGGGCTTGGAATATTGCGTCGATACTGAAGCCTGCCCCTTTGACCTACACATAATTCTAAGGGTCACTTCAACCTTTCACCCGCCGCGATATCTCGAGTCCCCTCGCCTGAGGCGCTCATCCCTTTCCCTGATAAGGGCCACCCGGAGCGCGCTTGCTCCAACTGGCAATGCCAAGTGTTACCCCCTTCTCCAACCTCTATCTGGAAACGGAAGTGGGGGTAGAGCGTATATAGTTGTAAGAAAACATTGTATGTTGTTCACTACCGTTTTGACTTTTCATTAGAAATTTGTATTACTTTGTATATTTTGCTTCTGTAATAAACTTAGTGTGTTGTTACTCTCTGAGTATCATTTCACCAAGTCTGTTTGGAGAATCTGTAGACTAGCCATCGACATTATTTAACTCGAGCAAGAACGATTGCCGCCCTCGTCGAATAGATCGGGCTGCTCCTACACACCGCCCGCGGGCTGTCTTGCAAGCCCAACTGCTAGCATCACTACTGGTCGGCACCTGGCGAAATCTATGCCGCCAGGCCGTGAGTTGGGCTATGATACAATGACATTTATTTATATTTTTTGTACAGCTATGTGGGTGGTAGGATGTTGTGATAGTCGAAGCAGGGAGATGTTAGGTTGAAGAGTTGTAGTTATATCAGGGCTCAGAAAAAAAATAGTTCATTATGAAATGATGATGTAATGATGGGTAATACACGAGTGTGATTTTACGATACGAGCGAGAATCGTAAACTTCACACAAGTGTATTAATACCCAATACATCGAGTTTCATATGGTACTTTTTCTACAACTCATGGTAAATTTTATATGTTAAACTTTTACATTGAATCACTTCGTGGCAGGCGAC
Organism: Gryllus longicercus; assembly: GCA_038098605.1. NCBI lineage: Eukaryota > Metazoa > Arthropoda > Insecta > Orthoptera > Gryllidae > Gryllus > Gryllus longicercus. The sequence continues at coordinate 655,289 of JAZDUA010000084.1, read as the reverse complement.
ATGCAGGATTCAGTCAAGGCCAACGTGCGGACAGCTAACCTACCCTGCCACAGGTAGCATTAGTTTACCAATCTGCTTGCGAGAGAGTACAAAAGTTGCGACAATAATTTCTTATTTATGGATGTGCCAATTCAATCGTTGATTAACTAGACATTTTAAACAAAAGAATTGGCTGCTTTTTATAAGAGCAACTACACAATAGCAACATATAACACAAAATGACGTGCGTTCTGATCTTAACGTCAGTCCCTCTACCACTACCACTACCCTAGTCTAAGAGGGTCAAAGCGAAATTACGATCTAATTTATTTAATATAATATTCCACGCAAAAATTACTGATAATAAAATAAATTAAAACTGGCAAGCATAATATAACATTTAATGCAATTTTCATGCACACAATCGAACGTCACATTTACCAGAACGATTCTCAATGATTAATTAAGAGTCAATACTTGGTTTTTAAACGTATCTGAATGAATGTCATAATCTTATCTTAATGAATGTCAATATGCAACGGGTTGCAGTCATCAAATAAACAATTTATACAATGAGAGATAAAAAAAGTGAAAATATGCTTTATTTGGTTTTGAAGTCATCAGTCATTTTGTTGTTGTGATTCTTAGAACGCTCTTCAATATCAGGTTCTGAAGTTGTGGCCCTTCTTTTATTTTTTTATTGTTTTATTACTTTGTGGAGATGCGAAAGAAAGGTGAATTTCCGGCAGAAAAACTTTTATTACAAGGCCTGGTAACGAAAAAGTAGAAAAATCCAGTTGCCAATTTCAGAAAAAAATGAATAGGGTAGCCAAAATCCATGTTTTATGGGTCCTTGATATCGAAAAATCGATTCAAGGCAAAATGTGTGTCTGTCTGTGAACAACGCTAACGGCTAAATGGTTCAGCCATTTTCACCAAAATTGATATTCCCCAATCGATCTGGTTGATGTGACGGCTCCTTGAATTTGAAACCGACATTTTAATTTTCGGGGGTACTTTACATGAAGCCCATGGGACATTTTCAAAGTTTTAAAAAAATTACGCCATTGATTTTGATTAAGTTTTGTGATTGGATAGTCAAAAGAACGTTCAAGAGAGTGGCACAGGTCGTTTCTGGTTGAAAACCCTGATTTTTCAAAAATTCAAAATTATTTCGGCATGAAAATACTTTTTTTCCTTAATGAAATGTTCACATAAGAAACATATCTTCAAATAAGGCATTGTTAAATTTTTCGAAAATATGAGTATTTTTTAGTAATTCGGCGACAACTCCGAAACTCCACTCTGAAAATCCTACACTTCGTGATCGTAATTTCAGATGTGGATGCTACGTAAGTTAGACTGTCATATTTCTTTGTTCGTTTCTTGGCTTGGAGCATTTGTTATACGTTCACAAATTAATGTTTTAAAAAGTATTTAAAACCTATTTGAAATAAATATGAAATAAATATTACCACCCTTACGTCACCTGCTCCCAATTTATGCAGATGTATTCTACGTAAGTAGTTTATTTTTTCGTATTTCATTTTATTATTATTGTTATTATTATTATTATTATTATTATTATTATTATTATTATTATTATTTATTACTAGCGTACCCGTGCGTGACATCTCGCATGTTAATATCCCATGTCTATATCCCTATCCTTTCCATTAAGAAGGAAAGTTGTTAATGAAATATGTTTATTTGTTAAAAATGTATAAATGTAATTTCGCACCTACATAATATGTAAAAAAATAAAAACTATGCAATTGATGTTGGAAACAAATTTTCAATTAAGGTTTATTCAGTATTATAGACAAAGGGTTTAAATATAGGTGGCATTGGTAGTGACGATAAGAACCGAACCAGGAAAAATTGAATAGAATATCCAAGAATATCTCACCTGTAGATTACGGTGTGAAAAACGTTTCTTTGGGGCCATTGGTCTCTAAATTTTAGTTTTGGAGGTACTTTAGATGAAGCCTCTGGGACATTTTCAAAAATATCAAAAACATTGCTCCAAATTTTTTGATGAAATTTTGTTGTTGAATATTGCAAAGAACATTTAAGAGAATGGTGCAGGTCTCATTTTCGTTGTCATTCCCGATTTTTTGCCTTCAAATGGAAAAATAATGTTTGCAACTTCAAAATCGGAAATAGAGATTTGTATCCGAGACAAAGTCTGTTATACAAACTTATCTCGTGAAAAAAGGTAATGTAAAAGTTCGTTTCAAAAAACGAGCCGTTTTTGCCTATTTTTTTAAAGGATTGAAATTTCCAACAAAAAAATCTCACAAACTGCACAACTTTTTTCTTTGAATTTTCTTCATGTATGTAATAAGAAACGATAAGACATATGGCGCTTGTCTTATTTTTGGATATTGCTCTTTTTTTTAATTGCCAAAAACCTTTTAAAACTACAAAATTGAAGATAAACTATTTTTGCTTTAGACAAAGACTATTGTACAAAATGAGCTCTTTAAAAAAGTCATGTACATTTTTTTTTGAAAAAAAAAAACAGTAGTTTTTACGTAATTTCTGCTTGATATATATATATATATATATATATATATATATATATATATATATATATATATATATATATATATATATATATATACACACATATATGTATGTATATACTATACACAATCTATATACAAATATTAATTCTATTTTTCCTTTCTTTTTAAGCAATACGCAAAGCTTAATAGACATTTCGCGACAATGCCGCATCGATTGAGAAGCACTTGAGTAGCTCTCGTTTTGCTTAAATCATCTTCTCTCTTCCCAGAAACAATGGACGCTCGCTTTGTTGAAAAGCGATAGTGTTTATCGTATCTGAAAGGTGGATGTTAGAAGTCGGTGATGAAATGAAACGCTAACGGAACTGATATCTCACGACGAAAGGCATCCCACGAATGATCGTAATTATTGTGATGTCAATTACGTATATTCTAATTACTGTATTTATAGAATAAGCCAAGCAAATGCTCTTAGTTTTGATAACTCTGCGCTGGCAATAGTGCGTTGCTCAGTTCTTGGTTGAATTGGACGTTTTGAAATAATGTCTGAGGTGTTAGTAGCGCAGAAAATGCAATATTTTTTTTTATATAGCTGTTTCCAATAATGCGAGAAAATATGTGTTGTTTTTAGCTCCACTAGTTATCATGCAATTACCATTACCCGTTGTAAAAAAGTAGAGCAAATGTAAAAAAAATAGTGTTTGAGCGGTGATAGATGGCAGCTGGCAAAAGAACTAGGCACGGCCGAAAAGTTAGACATGGCCAAAGAAATTAAAAAACTAACTATTCCGAGAAAGTCTGTGCAATCTGTAGTATCACTAGTTACTTTTTCGTTTACGTACGTACTATATACAGAAATGTATGTAATGTAGAGAAAGTTATGTAATGATGCGGAAAATCGATTTTGAGATTTTAACGGAAATATACGGTTAGAGGTCCCCTGATACCGGAAACGTAGTTGTTTGAAAACGTCCGTCCGTCCCTTTGTCTGTCCGTCTGTCCTTATGGTGTATGTGAACAACTCTAGCGTCCAAACAAAGCAAACGATTTTTTCCAAACTGAAGAAACCCCTGTCGATCTCGCCTCACTCACACTCTGCGATTTTGAAAACCATTTATTAATTTTTAGGAGATACTTTGAGAGCCAGAACATTTTCAAAATTGTTCCAAAAATGTTTCTAATTTTTCTTTCAATTTCTTGTAAGAATAGAGTGAAATTTGCTTGTAAAGATGGCATTGATCAGATTTTCACTGTTAAATTTGAATTTTAAAAAATTGCAAACGATATATGTTTTGCCATCAAATGAAATTTGTTGTCTAGAGTTAGTTCTTTCTTTAAGGTCGAGTACATTTTTTGAAACTCTTAGTATTTTTCGCGCAATATTACGTAGAATATTTGCAATTTTAAAAAAAATACAAAAGCTTTTCTCAATAATGGTTGCAATTTTTTTCTTTAAACTTTTGGTAGTGTTAGTGATAATATAGCAAACTCTATAACATAAATGTTACATACATTGCTCTATTCTTTTGTTTTCTTTAATTACAAAAATTAATTTTTTTTACTTGTCTCTCAAGTCGTTAAAAAAATTACGTTATAGATGTATTTCATTGCTCAATGCATTTCTTAACACATAAACGTTAAAGTGATCAAGATGCTCCAAAATGATGGTTTTTGAAATGTCCATAATCGTTTCAAAACTAAGTATAAGAGAACTAAAAGTGGCGAATTTTGCGAAACGTTCGAAACCGAATTTTCTCAAATTGAAAGAATATTACGTATGTGTGTGTGTGTGTCAGAATTAATACATATTAGTGTTGTGGTTTAAATGTCATCGTAGTGTAGTGCATACGTAGTGATTGTATTTCATGTGCATGAATTAAAATCATTTTATTACTGAAATGCTTTTTTAAATTAATTCACGAACTGTTAGGCGAGCGCATTTTGATTTTTGTTGTCCATTTATTTCAAGCTATTTTACTTTGGTTAATTTAAAACCTTTGTTGTTTGTATTGTGCCATAGCACACGTTTTTTCAAACTACCTCCGTATACTCGTGCGAGAACTCATGCATGTTAAACCCCACACTGTTCTCCATCCTTCTATTTCCATTCTAAAAAGGAAAGTTATTAACGAAACGTATTTATTTGTTTAAACACGAATAAAGGTAACTTCCAATGTACTAACACAATATTAAATAAAAATAAAAAACAATGGAAGTGATGATGAAAAAATTTTTAATAAAGATGATTTCAGTATTATTGAAATATTTCTTGAAACAATTCACAACACTTCCACAAAAATATTTGAAGTAATTATTCAATATTCTTTGACATCTTTTCGCTTTTCGTGATTGTCACAAAAATATGAAAAAAGCAATTTACTCTTGAGACAGCGGCGTGACTGAACTCATTGACTTGAAAGTTTCAGCGAATCATTGCAGATAACGAAAATACTGATACAGATAAAACACTAACCAAAATTAACAAGTCGTCTTCACTCTTCCCTGTTCACCCATATCCCTCCACAATTATGTACACAGCACTTGTAGACCTCAGCAAAACGTTAAATGCATGTTTTCACTACACTCATACGAAACAGTCTTCATCGGTATCAAGCAACTATTAACAATACTTCTAGTTGTTGCTGCGAGAGCGAATCTTGAATTAATAACTATGCAGATAATCCTCGTCAGTCTGCGCAAACCACTGTATACTCAGAAAGCGTAAATAGTGTAAGATAGAGGAATTTAAGCTTTCTGAGCGTGACATCACAAAGAGGCCATCATCACCAAGGGTTGAAATATAGGTGACGTTAGTAGTATCGATAAGTACCGAACCAGGAAAAAATCAATAGAATGTTCAAGAATATCTCATCCTATAGGTTACAGTGTGACAGTGTGAGAAACGTTTCTTTGAGGTCTTTGGCCTGTCATCTTTAGCTTTTAAGGCCCTAGAACTGTTTGTTAAGGAGGTATTTAACGATACAGCTGACCGAGTGTTGCATGTTGCAATTGACATGAATATTCAGATGCGTTTTTTAAACAAATCGTTTATATATTTAAAGTCAATTCGTCACGTGTCCGTGAAATTCTCTTTCTTTAGAGACCTCGTTTATAAAGATCGGTTGCATGTGAGAGCCGCAAAATATAATATTAATAATAATAATTATAATTAAAATATATAATTAATAATATATAATTATATAATTAAAACGTACATTATAACGTACGCATATATAATTAAAACGTACATTAATTTATCTATTTCTGTTTTTTCTCCAATTACTCTATATTTTGAACATTTTTAGTTAATTTGTATGTACGTACTAACGTACATGTTATTCCATACAAGCCCTGGAAGTGATAAATAAAGGCCCAGGCAACACCGAGTTATTTCTGATAAGGGAAAGAGAGTTATTTTGACATCTCAGAGTTATACTTTAATATTCTTAAAATGGATTCCTCAGTTGACGTCTTATCTGTCGGCTACATCCGCTGGGGTCACAATCTCCTTTCCCGTACGTTTGACTTCCGGCCACAGTTACCACTGAACAACGATGTTTGTTAGTGAAGATGTGCCGGATTTCCATCAGCGGAGTGCGAAAGTTTGGTGTGGGGAGGCTATTTCTCACCCTACTATAAAGAAAATTATCATAAAAACAAATATCTCTATTGTTATGAATCCAAATTATAATTTTCTGTTTGAAATTGTATTAATTATTTTTCTTTTATTTATATTAATTACAGTATTGCACTTATTTTATTAATAAATTTTCTACGCCATTATTTTAATAATATAATGAATTTTCTTAACATGGTCTTGTTAGCTCTTATACACAGTATATTACTTTATTCGGGTTCGAGAATATATAATAATAGTAAACTACTATTTTCAGAGCAGAAAAATGAACATATGATTCCATTAACTGATGTATTGAAAGTTGAAATTAAGGTGAAATTGATAACATTTTAATGTTAATCATTTTTTTTGGTCTTGATGTTCTAAACATTAGTAGCAGAACATTCTTTAATTTTTGAGGGGTACTTTACATGATGCCCCTGGAACCTTTTCAAAAATTTTTTTAAAAATTGACTCAATTTTTTTTCTTTATTTTTAAGAAGAGATAAAATTTGTTTGTTTCATTTCTTTCTTTAATTACGCAAAACATTTTCTGCAATCTCATTCACGTCATTAAGAGGTACACTATCGGCGATTTGTATGCATTATTGCATTTATGAATAAATGTTCTTTAATTGATGTCTTTTAAAGTTTCTCAAAAACTCAAACATTTTCTGTGAAAATAAGCGCAAAATTCCGCGTTTTCACAAACGTTCAAACGCCATTTTCTCGGAAACGACTCAAAGTTTTGTCTTTACATTTATGAATGGATAGTGCTAAATGGACAAAGTAATACATCAATACCACTTTGATGAATTCTTTTGTTGTTGTTTTTTTCAAAAATTGCACAAAAGTATTTTTTTGAAATATCTCTCACGCCGATAATATTTACATTGGCACCAATTTGTAAAATTGGGAAGTTGTTTTCCATGTTTTGGTATTCTGTGAAAGTATTTGAAATGGAAGATGTACAAGCTGAATTAGCAATTTCGAATGGATTGAACACGCGTGTGTACTCATTAAAGAATTTCTCTGAATAATTTTCGTTGTATCGTTCCACATACTTTTATAACATATTCTTTGCATTCTTCACCATCTAATCTTCGCGTATTAACTGCCCACAATGTGTGTAATTTCTTCATTTGTAGTTTGTGCTGTTCATTTGTATTTTCTTTCTTTACAAAATTCTTGAAATGGCTTCCACACGCCTTTTTCTGTTTCCTTTGCGGGACGCATAAAGGATTGTGCAGATAGAAGATTGTACTGAAAATCAAAAGGGTTTGGAACATTTTCAAACATAATTGGGCATAAAATCGCCAAGTTTCGGGACCAAATTTACCCATGTAGCCTCTCCCGTGAATCCATTTGTTAACATTAATTATTGATTCAGAACGAACTGTTATATTATATAAGATTGTATAAAATATAATTGTCCTAAAATGTTAAAACTTTCTCCAAAAAATATGTTCTGTAAAGAATGGAAGTGTAAATATAGTACTGGCTATGATAAAGAGTCGGAAATAGCTTCGAGTTATGTAATAATCAATGTTCTATTCTTTATTGTTTCATTTTCGTATTAAATCATTAACATTCTAAATAATAATTATGATTTTACAAATGTTAATTATCGATTTTCCCAGGGAAGTTTTTCCTCTCCCTTCCGCGTAATCTTAGGAACACTGAGCCCGCCGCCGCGACGGGCACGTCCTTTGCTCCGCAGCCCGGTTCGGAGCAGGAGAGCAGATTTCGGTGACGTCACAGAGCACTGAATTATCAAGCACTGTATTAGATCATGGAGTGTGTTCATGTTACGATCTGAAGTTACAAGTCGAGAAAGTTACTAGTACGAGAAAGTCTGTGCAATTCCAAAACACCAGCAGTTTAATATTATTATCAGAAGGTTGGTATTCCACTGGATTGTCGTTTCGCCCTATTATTGTCAAGGGAGGTAACCTCAGAGATAGGCTTGGTTGTGGGAGGGAGTTGGCCTGAACATCAGAATGAACCTAGGAATTCAGGTGCTGGGGTCCTTAATGGCGGCCGTAACGTTCGCCAGAATGCACGGAGGTAGGATGTCTAAAATTAATGGAATTGATTCAAATCTATTCGCAAACGAAAATGCTCATTAAACGATTCATAATTGCCTTTGCACACAATCTATAGTGTTCCTTGACATACAATAAAACGAATAACTTTACACTTGCATAGGTGATGCAATTACTCTAAATAGCATACCTTAAAACTCTTGCTTTGCTTCACCATAAGCGACAGGTCTATGAAATTCCTATTATTTTTCATCAATAGTTTTAACTGACACTAAGGATATTTTAATACCGGCCTGGATAGCTGGGATTGCCAAGGCTGAAGGGCCGTAGCTGCCCTGGTTCGAAGGATCGTGGGTTCGAATCCCGTCTCGGGCATTGATGATTGTGTATGTTGTTAGTACGTGTTTCCCCAACATTACTCCAAAGTTGAAAGTTATAGAACGGTCGCTGTATGACTGAGCAGTTGAAAAGCGAATTTAAAAAGGATATTATAATTTGTAAGGAGTGAAATGTTTAATATAATGTTTAATACATTTATTATATGAGAAAAATCACTTACAGAAATAACGAGAATGAGTTAATGTGTGTTTTTCCAGAAGTTCGCAATGTGAGCGTGGAAGACGCTGACGACGACGACGAATGGGAGGACTTGAATGAAGACGACGAATGAAACGATGAAGACGACCACGACAAAGACGATATGTTTTGGCACAACAGGAAAGGTGAGCCCTAAAAGTCAAAAGACTCAACTATGAAAGTTACTCACACACTTAAAGAAAGAAAGAGGGGGAAAGGAATTTTTATTTCATAAAGAATAAGTTCTACAATTTTATGGTTAACTAGAAAACACTTATATTTACTATTATTATTATTACTAATTTTTGTATTAGAGTTAGTATGCCATTGTTTTCACTTTCTAAGCATGGCAGGTCTACTATTATGTATATTTATATTGAAATCACGAAATAGATTTCAATTTCTCTATGGATAGCGACACACAACGAAGAACAGACATTTCCTCCTCCTGCAGTAAAACCTGAAAGTCGTGGAAGACTTGACGTTTGAGGAAATGTAGTAATCATTGTTCCATATTTCTTTTTAAAATATTAATAATGCTTAAGTATTATTGAATGCTGGCGGAAAAAGTATATGTCCTCATTTGGAAAAATGATTACAATGATTATATTGAGAATATATCTTCTTTATATTTGTAGTCGAATCTTTGATGTTTTAAATGTTCAACATTTCAAAATTTGTGTAAATTCGAAGGTATTAATTATATTGGTCAAATGAATATTTTCAGATATTTCGGCTGACACAGAGGACGGCAACGACGAGGACGGCAACGACGAGAACGGCAACGACGAGGACGGCAACGTCGAGGACGGCAACGACGAACACGATTGTAACACTGTGATTTATAATAAAGGACATGACAAAGAACAATTTTTCATTTGCTTTGTTTTAGCAACGTGAAGTAGGAGTAGTATCCACTTGGTTTTTCATCGAAGTGAGCCGATGAAAAAATATGCCAGGATAAATAAGATTAATAGAAAGCTGTAAGTTGTTATAGCAGCATATTTGTTCTCGCTTTATTGGAGACTACGCAATATTATAATATATGAAACTGCAGAAGTGTTTCCAACCACCAAAAAAAATTGTTGTTGTTTGCAAATGATAACAGATAAGCATTGATTCTCTCAATTTTTTAATTATTAAATTTTAGATGTAGACAGGTTAGAGATTATAGATGGCGCCCGATAGTGTGGGTCTAGTCTTACGAACCCTCCTTAATTTTGCCTATTTCTGCTTACTGCTGTAAGTGAACGGGGATGCATGTTGAATAACTGAATGTGATCTACCAGTAATGTTCTCTTTTATCTTGCATTTAGTGCATATTAGTGGCGGCTTTCAAGGTAGTGACAGTGTGCAATGTTACTACAAAAAAGGAAGGAAAATAAATTTTCATCACACATGTTTGTATAAAATATCGCTTCTTCAAAAGATTTTTCTTTATAGTTTTTCATTTGAACGAGTACTTAGTCATTCGATGCTCTATTAATGCTTTCTTCAAACTGTACACAGCGCAGTGCTATCTGTCGGCCTCCTCTTAAACCTCTGAGCCACCTACGGATTGGCACTGTTTCTGTCCATTAACGCCATATTAAGAACGCTGTTTTGGTTTCTATGCGTCCCTTATGGATGAGACGGTGCCAAAATCGAACTGGCACAGTAGTTCACGTTCTGCTCCATAGAGTGCACTAATGGCTATACCTTCACCGAGCAGAGTATCTCTTGATCAGGTAATTCTCGAGGCATCGAGAATCCTGTTGGCGTCTCTGTCTCTATCTGCCTTTTTCTGCCTATGTCTCTGTCTGAATATGTCTGTCTCTGTTTCACGGTATCCATCTCCCTCTATCTGACTCTCTCTCTCTCTCTCTCTCTCTCTCTCTCTCTCTCTCTCTCTGTCTCCATCTCTCGCCGTCTCTATGTATTTTTAGCAACTGGATTTATCCACTTTTTAGTTCCCAGGGCTCGGCAATAATAGTTTTTCTGTCGAAAATTCACCGTTTTCCGACACACAATTACAATACTTTCTCTGCTTACGTTAGTAAGTGCGAGAAAGAAAAAAGCGGAGATGTAATGGCCTTCTTTAATGAACATCTATGTTTTAATTTTGAACATTGACAATTAGTAACATCGATTTCATTCAGTTTCATTCCAAGAATCCGACCAAATCCCGGGCCCTGCTTTCACAGTCCCACTCTTCAGCGAAACCCGTAGGGATCCCGAAACAAATAGAGAAGACACCTTGAGTGAGGGTTTAATATCAGAAATCAAGTAGCAACGGTAGAATTTGAGGGTCTTGACCCATACTACAGACCACGGGTTCCCAAACAACACAACTCGAAAAAGCTAGTATTGTTGGTGACAATAGCAAATGAGCAAATACTGCCCTACAAGTGTAAAGAAATTAAAGCATACCAAGATTTGACTCTGTGATCCATTGTGTGACGGTAGCAACCGTCAGAATGAACGCCCGAAAGATGATCGAAACCCAGCAATCGCAGGCATACCGCGGCAAGACAGAACCATTTGCACAAGAAAAAGACTGCACAAGAAAATTGAAAATATTAGATCAGATATCGCTGTAATCGAAGCGTTCAAAAGAGTAAGCGAATACGAAATGGAGTAGTCAATGTACAGAGGAAATGCCGAAAACATGCACGCTACGATCTGGAAAATAGATCCCTCTTTTCGATCCCTATTAAAACATTAAAATACCTCCCTACGTCCAAGCGTTCCTGGTTGTAAGAAATTTTTACTGTAATATGTCCAAAAGTAAAAATATTTTTCCGCGCGTCCACGTGTATTTCTAAATTCTATGACCGTCCTAGCAAATTCACGCCAAAAGCTGTGCAGTTATGAGGAGTTCCATGGAAATATTTGCCGTAAAAGTTGTAAACGTCTGTGACCCACCTGTACTTCATGGACGTAGTAAAACCATCAAGTGTTATGTTGTACTCGTATTCAGAACGTGGACTGGAAAAGCTATTGGAAATAACCTACAAATTTTCTATCGATTCGGGAATGCAACTGGGAATTGACTAATGCAAAATCCAAAGCATAATAAAGGGCAAACTTACAGACAATGTTATCTATGAGACTTTATACTATAAAGAGACGATAACAGGAAAAAACGTCTTCTACAAATATCTTGCAATCCTCTTTCAGTTCACGGAACCTTACAGCAATTATTAATACCTTTGCAATACCAGCGCTTGCATACTATCATTACTATGGGTATCATCAAATTGTCCAAGACAGATATCGAAGCCATGGAAAGATCCATAAGAGTACATATGACTCGCTTCAGATTTCACCATCCCAGATGTGTACTACATAGATGAGATGCAGTACTACTACAGATGCTGCGAGTCACACTGCCGAGAAAGAAAGGGGGACAGGGTATTGTTAGCCTCTCAAATTTGCATATCAAACAAATTAAGTCCCTGAGAGATTATTTCAGAAATAAAGCCACGTCATCGCTTGATGATGTAGTCCAACAGGCAGACGATAATTACACCCCTCTCGATCTTAGACATGACATGCATCTGAACAATCATCATGGGAGAACGAAATAAACAAATGGAAGCAGAACTCACTCTGCGGTGTGTACCCAGCAGTAATAGCCAATCAAACTATAGATGCTGACATATCGTACAAATGGCTCTCAGTAGGGTACTTACACCCAGAGAGTGAACGGCTTATTGTGCCAATACTTGATCAAGTAATAACTACAAAAAATCTAAAATGTATAATAAAAGATCCAAGAGTGGTAAAGGAATTGTTGAATAGAGGCCAAGGTCCTGAAACAACCCAACACATATTAGCAGGCCGTAGTATGTAGCACTATAGTATTAACAGGCTGTAGTATGTAGCACCTACTGAGTTTGGCTGAGGCATGCCAACATGGGGCGAATTATCCACGCCAAACTTGTCAAGATGTATGCCCTCTTGTGAGATAATACACCATACTATCAGTACCAACCAAAAACGGTCCTAGAGAATGAGACCTTCAAAATATATTAAAACCGCAGCATTCTGACGGATAAAACCGCCCATCACAATAGACCGGATATCACCATTTGCCGTAAACACAAAAAAAACATCATGACAACCTACCAGACGAAGTTGGAAAAATATAGAGAACCGGTCCACATTGTGAGGGAAGAATGGATCAAACACACACCAAGATTATACCCATAGTATCGTCAGCCTATAGCATCGTGCCTAAGGTCACCATTAAGAGATTGAAGGATTTGAATATTAATAAAAATATAATTATCAACATTCAGAAAGCTGTAATCATCAATACGTACTCTATGGTCAGAAAATTCACAGGTGAAAAATGAAGAAATAATGTTAAGTTTGATATGGAGAAATACAATTGTGTAGTAATTTTTTTATAATGAATATGTAATGTAATAATTGTTTAACCATTTTTGTCTTTCATTTTTTATATTTTATATGTGCTATAATCAAATCAAAAATATAATAATGTTTTCATATATGTGTGATTATACAATACCAGAAAGTTGTGAATAAAGATAATAATATAATAATAAATAATAATAATAATAATAACAATAATAATAATAATAATAATAATAATAATAATAATAATAATAATAATAATAATAATAATAATAATAATAATAATAATAATAATAATAATAATAAATATATTATTAACGATTCCTGGAAACAGAAAGCACTCCACGGTGCATATCCTGCTGCAGTAGCCAATCCAAATGTCGACCAAGAAATGTCGTACAAATGGCTCAGTATAGGATATTTGTCCCCTGAGAGAGAAGGTTTCATGATAGCAATACAAAATCAGGTGATTCCCACACATAATTGCCTAAAATATATCATCAAAGACCCAGGAGTACTAACTGATGAATGTCGCATGTGTGGTCGAGATCATGATACCGTTCAGCATATTATATCAGGCTGTAGCTGTCTAGCTCCCACTGACTATAAAGTGAGACACGATCAAGTGGGCCACATCATCCATTCCAAGCTAGCTAAAAAACACAGGCTACTTCAGAAAGTGGATGCACCATGCTACCAGTATCATCCAGAAGCAGTACTAGAAAATGAGACATAAGTTATACTGGGACCGCAGTATTCTGACTGACAGGACAATTCAGCACAACAGACCTGATATTACTCTTTGGGACAAATCTGCAAAGAAAGTTTGGTTTATTGATTTTGCAGTCGTCAATACCAGCAACATGATGACAACATACCAGACTAAAATCGACAAATACAGACAACTAGTATTTGCCTTAAAAGAACAATGGCGAGTGTCAGAAGAGAAAACTATCCCAATTGTACTGTCAGCAACTGGCATGATACCAAAAACACTCTGCTGATTGCTGGAAGAACTCTGCTTGGAGAAGAGCATTATCATCGGCCTCCAGTAGTCGGTTATAATCAGTACCTGCTCACTAGTCAGGAGATTCATGGGAGGACATGTTGGGTTTTGAAAGCTCATTCTTAAAATTGTACTTGTTATTAGCATTTGAAAACTGTTATTTTATTTTTACATCTGAAAACAGTTATTTTATGTTTATGAGTTAGAATGCCTTAATTTGTTTTGTAGATTTTAAATATGTCAGTGTTACCATGCTTTGTTATTGTATCTGTGTGGTATCCATGTGAAACCAAAAACTTTGAGAATAAACAAAATAATAATAATAATAATAATAATAATAATAATAATAATAATAATAATAATAATAATAATAATAATAATAATAATAATAATAATAATAATAATAATAATAATAATAATAAACCGTTACCGAAAGAAAAAATAATGTATCAAATCAACTTCTATTAGCTCGAAGTTTCACGTCTACCGTGCGAGAGTCTTGCGCATCTTTTTTTTAGCAATTAAAACGTGACGTTATTTCAATTACGAAACATGTCCTCGTTGTCATTACTCGTTCTTCGCATTCGTTCACCGATCTTGCGTCTTCAGAGTCGATTCGTTTCGGGACTCGGTCATTTTCACAGGTGTGTCAACTTTGAACTTGGCAATTCAGGCACCTCTTACAACGCCATTAATAATTTTACCTTTTTAGTCTTAATTTGTTGCGTAATGTATGCTTTGCGATAATAACATTAGTTACTTTGCACGGTAATATATGTCATTAATGGAACATAGAAATAATTATTCTTTGTTATCTTCCGTCTCCAACGATAGGGATGCGACCTTTTGGGAAATCGCAGTAACAAAATAGTGACCAGCGAACAATAAATATTCGGGGAAGAACGCGTGTAAATGAGAGCCCGTTGGAGACTGGCTGAACATCGGGCAGTGTGAAAATCTCAATTTAGTGCATTTGTTCATTTAGTGCAGTACATCTGTAATATTTTCCGAAAATGAGTGATTCACAGACGTTTTCGAGAGTTGAAATGATTAGTTTAATCGTCAGACTTTCACTTTTTACTGCAGTGACTTTTCTAAGCGTAAGGTGGATGATAAATCAGCTGGATCCTACCAGCAAGCACAAGAAAAAGGCCAGAAAGAAGGTAATTCGGTTTCTTTCAGAATTATCTAGAATAATAAATGTAGTTATTGACAGACGATGTTACTGTAGTTTTTCAGGACAAATTAAGGAACTTGAGTTGACCTCGCCTTGTCATTGCGGTTCTACGGATTATTTTTCGTTTGATTTGTAATATTCTTTTAATGTTATTTGAATATGCATATCACTAATTAATTACTAGTATTTGTCGTACTGATAACAAAGATTATCTTGTGCCTCAATGATGCAGTGAAATTCACGAGTAATCTCCAGAAATTTAATTTTTTCCAATATTTTCTAGGCTGAAGAACAATTGAAACGCCTTGGTATCACTCAAAGTAAACATGCTGGCATATCGCAGGTAAGGGAAGGAACATTTTATAAATGTCACTTCTTGAAGTAGTTCACACAAATAAATTTGTTTTGTGAATGACAGCTCACAGAATATGAAATGGTGATTGCTGGACATTTGGTGGATCCCTCTGAAATTCCTGTTTCGTGGTCTGACATAGCTGGTTTAGAAGATGTTATTCAGGAACTCAGGGAAACTGTTATTTTGCCAATTAAGAGAAAAGAACTTTTTGCTGATTCCCAACTTACTCAGCCTCCAAAAGGTACATGTAATGATTATTCACATTCATTATTATTTTTATTCCATCTATTGCATTTAAAAAAAAAAAAAATCCTTTCGTTTTATAACAAGTAAAGTATGATTTTCCAGGAGTTCTTTTACATGGTCCCCCTGGATGTGGTAAGACATTGATAGCAAAAGCAACTGCCAAAGAAGCCGGAACTCATTTTATCAATTTAGATGTGTCCATCCTAACTGACAAGTGGTATGGAGAAAGCCAGAAATTAGCAGCAGCTGTATTTACTTTAGCAGTTAAATTGCAACCTTGTACTATATTCATCGATGAAATAGGTATGTGTTTTATTTGTGAGATTATTACCTTTTTTTTTTTTTTTAACTGTCCCTTGAAACTACTGTGTTGAGGGTGACTGAACTACAGTGTCTGAAAGACTGCAGAATGTCTCCTTCAAGTACTTATTAACTCAAGATCTTGAGAAAAATCAAGAAATTCTTTGACAATTTTACTTTTATGGTTAAAAAAAACATATAAACATGTTAGTATTGCAGTCAGCAAGCACTCAGCAATGATGTTCTTCCCTGCAGTTGTATAACACTGCTTTACTTATGTTTCTTTATTGAGTGTAACAACATTCCATGATGCAGTGCTTCAATCGGTGTTGTTTCATGGTGAAAGGTGTAAATTTGTATGTGACTGACTTGTCATGAAAATTCGTAATCTAATTAATATGTTAATAAAATGGTAAAACTTGTTCATGTTTATTGCAGCCATCTGTCCAATGCAACTATAAATTGGGGTCCTTGAATTAAAAAAGACAGAGGGAAGTTTTTGAATGAGACAAAGCAAGCTATTGAGGATTAAAAAAACCCAATAAGCATACTGCAAATATTCACAAAAGTAAACAGATAAAGCTAAAAAAAAAGATCAAGGAATAAGACTGTGGAATGACTGATTTTATTAAAAACAATATTAAGACAAATGCTTATGGCTTCCTGGGATAATTTCATATGTCAAGTAGACGATATTCATGGCTGATAAGAATTTGTGTATTAAATGATGAAATATCTAAACAGAAGAGAAAATGATATAGCACTGATCAATGTAATATCGGAACAAAAGTGTGCTGTACATTATGAAAATCTTAAGTATGATCTGTTATAGAAAGATAACTACCTTCTAGTGACTTCATCACTATCTGTTGCACTGTCATTACCTTATGTTATGTCATATTGTTCATTTGTTTCCCGACATGTCAAAGTGGTAGCTTTTTAGAATAACTTCTCTGAATCTATTAATTTATTTACAATAGAATATATTATTTACTATAATTATTTATTTACAATAGAAAAATCTAGAAACAGAAGATCAAGTCCTTGGAAAAGGCCTGGTCTGGGAAAAAATATCATAATTGATCACGTATATGTTGTACACGAGTTTTACTTCAAATATTTGAGATGCGATATTACATATGAAGAAGACAAAGACATTGCCATTAAACCAATAACTTTCAAAGAATATGAGGAGCTATAAGAATATCTCTCATAAGGAAGACTAGAAAAGTAACAAATAACTTTTTTTAAAATTTTAACACTACTATTGTACGGATTAAAAACATTGGCTCCAAAAATAAAAGATTACAGGTCGTAGAAACATTTGATATGAAATTTTTATTGCCATTAGATTACATTAGATATGACAAATTATAGTGTTATATATGCAACTCTGCCCCTGGCAGATGTTAGCTGTTGATGGTTTCATCCAATTGGGAGCTTGAACGAGTGACGTTTTTGAGCTCCCACTTGAATAAAACTGGGTTGTGAAAATTTCATTATAAGGCAAGATTTTCAGGTGCAATCAATAACAAATTGCAACTGATTTCAAAAGGAAAGGAAAGGTTCATGCAATGCATATTGTGCTCAAGAAACGATAAATTATATAACTTATTCTTCATGTCTTCCGGGCTGATGGGCCGTGGTCCAATTGGCTTTAAGATACCAAACGTTTCGCCCACGACTGCGGTGGGCATCTTCAGTGGCGAGGTCTCGGGCGAAGTGTCCGGGACGGCGGCTGACTGGCGACTGAGGTGTCAGTCGCCAGTCAGCCGCCGTCCCGGACACTTCGCCCGAGACCTCGCCACTGAAGATGCCCACCGCAGTCGTGGGCGAAACGTTTGGTATCTTAAAGCCAATTGGACCATGGCCCATCAGCCCGGAAGACATGAAGAATATTGACTCCGTCCGTGAAAGCCTACAATGCTGTATATAACTTATGTTTTTTATTTGACAGAACTATTTTGTATGGCTTGAAGAACCTCAAAACTACTGCAAGTATGCGGACAACAGGCCAAGGCCTAAATATGTCTTTAGCACCATCAAAAAGAATAATTAAATTGTTTTGTAATATTTAATAATTAGGGCTCGTGTCCTGAACCCTATTTTACCTGTTTTATTTTTCATTTTTTATCATTAACTTCTTTTAGAAAAAGAAATACCTTGGAGATGGAGAGCTGTGGCCTCTATGAAGTATGCTCCATTGACTTCGTTACATTGGGCAAATACTTTTCTTGTAGCAAGTGCGCATTGAGAGACAATAGAAAATCCTTCACACAAGATATTTTGGGATTGTTCATGGCTGTTATTGCTAATTTTCAAGAATACATTTAAGAAGATATAAAATTGTTCTTAAATTGATTATGCTTCTTAAGAACTTTTCTCGAGTTAGGAACGCAAAACATTGAATAAATGAGTTAATACTTTAAATTTCTTATTTATTGCAATTATTGTTCAGTCTAATTCTAATATCAAAAATAAAAACAAATATGGCTAAATTGACTTCTCAAAAAGTCTAATATGATGTTAAAATTCTAAAATTTTGATTCTTATTAATAATAATCATCAACTCATAAACTATAATAGCCACTAATAATACCTACATTGCATCAGTACTGACATATTGCTTTGTGAAAAGGGCCAAGAGCAATATCAAAGCTACAGAAAGATCTGTAAGAGTGGAAAATGGGGTGATTGAGATATGACCACACCAAGGTTCTCATGGTCATGGCACTGAGGAAGAATGGAGGATGGGGTTGTGAACTTCCCAATCTTACACATGTACCCAATTAATCATTTGATATGATATTACAAAAATAAAGCCCTGACCATGCAACTGCATAAGATAGTTCCACAGACAGAAAGTATTTATTCTTCTCTCAGCTTTAGACGTGTCAAGTATTTGCCACAATGGAAGGAGAAATTGAGAAAGGGAAGCTGAAGTCATTCCATGGAGCATATCCTACAGCAGTAACCAATCAAAATGTAGTAGTCATGTTGTACAAGAGATTTACTGGGATATCTGTATCTTGAGGCTGAACACTTCCTTATTGCAGTCCAAGACAAAATTTTAGTAACAAAAACTAAATCTTAGCAATTACAGCAACAATATCTGAAACGTAGTTGAAGATTTTGGAGTAGTGAAATGCAGAATGTACAGTCAAGGACATGAGACGATCCAGCATGTATTAGGCTGTTGATGCAAACTAGGACAAGACAATGTTAAGTATATAATCCATACGAAACTCACCAAGAAGTAAGTCTCCTGCAAGAGAAAGATCCTTATTACATATATCGTCTGCGAACGGTTCTTGCACATGGGTGCGTTATGTAGGCAATGTAAAATGTTAATTACCATATTAACTCGATTGTAAGCTGAACCCAAGGAATAATGAATCATATAACAAAACAAAGGAAATTTATTTATTTAAGCGCTAGAAATGCATTTTATGCTTAACGCCCGAGACCACTGATTTCTATACATTTTAGAAATCATTGACTCAGGTGCCATCATCAGACAACAGATTCCTCAATTGACTCTGAAAATTGTTTCCATGAAAAGGAAGTCATCTTCACTGCCGTCAAAGGCATTTGAGATTGAACACTTTTTAAAAGCCCTTGCGACGACTTCTTTTGAAATACTCTTCCAGGCGTCATCTATCCAAGCGCACATTTGCAATAGACAAACCCGAGATTGCTGAAAAAGAATGACTGGCTTGGTGGCCAGAACCACATGCGTGTCGCAAGTAAGGTAACATTGCTTTACCCCAACCGTTACTCAGAATTTTAATCAGACAATTATATATTTCAAATTAATACATGTGGTGGCTTCATGTGGGTTTTATCAGTACTGTCTACCATGTTGGCTGTGTGGCTGACAAAAATAAATATCTTTATGGATGTCTAGTGTCGGCTACATTATAGCAGCAAGATGATACAGATTCTAAGCAGAGGGTCAATTTTTTAACTACAAAAAAGTGGGGAAAAGGTCAGCTTACAATCTGATAATAACGGTATATATCATGAAAGAATTATGTAAAGCATCAACTTATAAAATTTCTATCTGCTTCATGTTTCATACCAATATGATAAGCTAAAAATTGTTTTTAATCATTATAATTTTTCTGTATTTAAACAAATTTGTAGTATTAAAATTTTGAAAATGTATTTTTATTATACAAGACTCTTGAATGATTCACGAGTCTTGCATATAATGAAATGAACAACACTACAAACACTACAATGATATTGTTTGTTTGTTTTTCCCTAGATTCCTTTCTGCGCAATCGTAACTCTCAAGATCATGAAGCCACTGCAATGATGAAGGCCCAGTTCATGTCTCTGTGGGATGGCCTCATCACAGACCCAAACTGTACTGTCATTGTAATGGGGGCTACAAATAGACCACAGGACCTGGATCGTGCCATTCTTAGACGAATGCCGGCTACCTTTCACATTGGGATGCCTGTATGTTTGAAAATAAATTTTTGCAAAAGAAAATATTTTTATTTGCAAATCATTAAAATTTCATTTGTGTAACATAATTCTATGAGTCAAGAGTTATATTGTGTAATAATCAAATTCTGGGGCAAGTGAATTAGAGGTTAATAAACAGTAGTATCTGTCTTTTTGGGATGGAAATATACTTTTATAAAGAAGAGGAAGCAGTTTGCTTTTAATTTCAAGTGATTGCAAGAACAAATAACCAATGTCAATGAAAATTCATTTGTATGTTATTTTGTAAATGGCTTGTTTCATATAAACAGTGATATATTACATTTTCTTACTAAATTTTAAATGTTAGATATTATTTATTCCTGAATGTTTCAAATTGCAGAGTGAGGTTACAAAAGAATGTCTCTTTGAAATGTAAAAATGGTTTATCAATACATTTCATTGAAACATTTTCACATTCTCTCTCCTGAAACACAGCATAAATGCAAAATTGTATAATTTTCTAACCAAGTGGAAAACTGAACAAAGTGGTTGAAGGGTTTTGTGAATAGAAGAGCTAAAGTGCTTTTGTAGGAAATTTTCAACTTCAGGTATACATAATTTCAACCAGTTGTTTGTTTGTGTTGCAGAATGTGCATCAACGACGACAAATTTTGCGCCTCATCCTTGAACATGAACCCACATCAGACGAAGTAGACTTGAATCGTTTAGCTAGATTGACAGAAAATTTCTCGGGCTCAGATCTCCGTGAAATGTGTCGAAATGCATCAGTGTACAGAGTAAGAGACTATGTGAGGGAGACGGGACAAAAAGAGTAAGTAACTTTTCATAATGAAGTTTGTATTCATTTGAAATGAACTAAAAGATTGAATTATGTACTTTGATTTATTTATAATGGTACTTGACATTTAATCAGCTGTTATGGTATCAGCCAATGGGGAGCTTAAAAATCACCCTAGTGAGGTCACTGAAGTGACGTTTGAGCTCCTGATTGGATGACACTGTAACAACCGACTCTCAAGTGCCACTACAAATAAATCAAAGTAATCAATTAAAAGGAAGACTTAAATATAGACCAGTGATGTCCAACTTGCAAGGCCTTTGGGGCCACAATTAAAACCTTTAATAAGTTTGTGGCTCTTATTTACATTACTCGGGCAAACCACACCTGACTTCCTCATATTTTTTATTTCAGCGGTTTGCCCAAATGCTCAGAAGGGGGAAGTTTCCACATGTAGTGTATGTCAGGCCAAACAATGCGTAGCACAGGGAAACATTAGGATGATTTTGAATTTCTAAATTTATTTGAAAAAGTTCTTAAAACTAAATTTAACCTATTTTTTTAAATATTAAGTGGGTTTTGACCCTGACAATATTCTTGCCTGATATGGATGCAACATACTTTCACTTATGGAAACTGGAAACCTTTTGTGGGCCACAATAAATTGCACTGCGGGCCGGTAGTTGGACAACCCTGATATAGACTGTTATTTCCTCATGGGAAATAATGACATTTGTGCTACAGCACACATTCAGTTTTTGTCACTTATACAATAAATAACTAAAAAACCGACATCATATTTATGATGAATCAAATATACTATTTGTTTTTCTCTACATATATGATATAGTACTTTATTAGAGAATTCATTATGCTGAACCTCTACAGTTCTAATAACACCTCAAATTGAAAAACATTGAGGTGAGGGAGTCAAGTTGTTTCCTCTGTTATTACACATAAGAGTAGTATGGCAATGTTTTGAAGCAGCTAATTTTGGAATTTGTTGAGGCAAAATGTGCACAATAATGCAAAATTGGATCTTGATTAATGATAATGGCTTTCTTTTTGAATTGTAGGCCTGAAATTGCAAGTTCATCCAATGGAATTGATGGTGAAGAAGTGTTCCATGATGCCTTGCGACCCATTACAATGGACGACCTTTTGATGTCGTTGAATAAAATGAAGGAATCAAAACTCCATTGTGGTGTTCTTCCCATTCCAACTCTTGAAATGTAGTGGTTGGTGTCTTCACAGAAATAAATATTAGGACATTTCTAAATTGAAAAACAGATGCTTTTTAAAATATTCTAGGTGGTGTCATGTTGGACTCTGGAGTATGTTTGTTGAAGTTTCCTTGTTACATGCATGCGAAATGGCCTGTTTTTAAGTTTGCTACTCAGGCCTGTTGCCTAAGGTGAGGCTAGTCTGGGCATGAGGCCCATCTTTAGTTATATAGACCCAGTGCATTCTGAATAGATTGTACGTTTTGAAGTAAAAGACATTCAGTATAATTTAGAATGGCTTGGTAGCTGTTTTGTACCTGCCTCTGTTCTCAGAGAAAGCCGCACAAACCAGCTTAGGACATGTGCCTTGGCTGAAAAGGCTTAAAAATGTTTGAAGGGCTTTTTTCTTTGGAATTGTAGATCATTGTGTTGGCATAATTGTTTTGGCAAATTTAAGTTTGAGATATGAACTCTCTGCAAGAATGTTCAAATATGGAAAGTAAAACGGGCACCCTCAAAGATCATTGAATATTAGTTATTGTTATAAGTTATAAGAAAGTTAAGATTTTCCATTGTGTCTTTTTATTTTAGTTTGGAACTTGTCAAGTTTATTTTGTATTCTGTATCATACTCTTTGTAATGCTAAATTCTTTACAGCTTGTGTAATTATTTGTACTGTTTTATTTCGTATTATGTGTTTTTTGTATGCCTCTTTCGTTTTTAATCTGTCATTGGAATAATTAGACACAACAAAATGCAATGTTCATTGAGGGTGTTTTTGAAGCATAAAAGCAACACTGCTACTGTATTTTAAAAATTGCACTTATTTGTGCACATGTGAGATACACCTGCTGTTAGTAACAGAATACCAAGAGCATAGTTCAGAAAATGGATCCAAGAAGTATGAAGGGTTTGGTTTGATTTTAAAAAGTAAGAGGCAACATAACTGCAGAGTCATAAGCCTTGAAACTCTCTCTTTTATTCCATCTTAAAGTTAAAAAAAAACATTAAATGTGATTACTAAGGACAGAGTTGCAAGTTTTGCGACCATGAACTTGGGTGCCAATGCTCTTGTTATTTGATGTTCTTGTTCCTGTTGAATGTGAGATGTAAATTGATGTTATGATATTTAGACATTGAATTATTTTATTTACAAGAAGACTCACTTCGATTTTATATAGAAAAGAACACTTGCTATAATTTTTCCATTTTCATTTCATTGTTGTGTAATTTCTATTTTGATAGACTTGTTACAGATATGTATATTAGAGTATATTTTATTCATAAAATACGTTAAATATGGGAGAGTTGATTTGCTTAAATCTTTTAAGTAATGAAAAAGGCAGAATACAGGTGTTGTGCAAGTAATGTGTAAATGGAGGAAGATGTGAAAGCTGAGATAGTGTGATAGGTTTCTTGTGTAAATTGATAGTATTTGTAATTCAGGTACTGCAAGATATCTTTTTTGTTGCTCTTTCTAAAAGTAATCTTTAGAAGTATATAACTATGCTATTTAATTTTTTAAATTATGGTTTGTTTGATTAGAGACAGCTCTTTCTTAGTAAATTGTATTTCTCTATTTGTAGCAGTTATCTTCAAAGAATAAAACTGTATTCTGCCTATTAGCAAAATGTAACAACCTGGAGCAAAGTATGGTGTGCTCTGTAGCAAATAACCATTTCAATAAATATCTTTTCTTTTTTCAATCGTGTTAAAAATTATTTTAACCCAACAGTAATGATTTTAAAACTAGCCTCAGGTAGGTTTCATATCAATACGTCTGAGGATATTCTGTTGATTCCTATTTATTATCAAAAAATTCATTTGGTGAGGCTTTTTTTTGAATATAGATAAATGATTTGGTGTAAAAGGATTCCGAGCAAATGCTAGATCTTATTGGGGTAGGGTAAAACCAGTTTAGGTCAATCATATATATACAAAACGTTAAGTTTATAAAAAATGTAATTGAAAATTTAAAAGTATTGATCAACATAGCTTCAAACATTGATATGCAATAATTCCTTAGGTATTTTAATTTTAAAAATGCCTTAAAATAACTTGAAAATTCACTGCTGTTGTAAGATACAGTTGAGTTACAAGTACTCAACTTCACCACAAAATAAGCCATAACGTATAATTCACTCTGACACATTGTGAACGTGAAACATCGACATTGCGCGATTGCCCCAGATACCTTATTTCGAGAAAATTAAATATTTTAAAACTTGGTGAAGAACCTATAATAAAATAAGGGATGTTTATCACAAAGCTTTTACGGGAACGTCCTTTACCACCTACAAAATAATTAGAACTTTATTATGAGTCGTCGTCCTGATCTTAGAGTGCCGTTCCCAGAAGCTACGTATTCGTCTTCAGCAAGACGCAGTGTGATACACCATCGATCGAATTTCATTTTACGGTACGTCAGTGTCTATAAGGCACAGTAGCTCGCAGGTATGACAAGTATCTACAAAAAAAAAAAAAAAAAACACGCACTTTTTCCCTATTAGTGCCTTTGTCTCTGATTATTAATATATCTAGTGTATCTTCTCATCTAAAGCCTCGGAAAATGCTCTTATCTTTAGATTATTATGCCACCTACGGTTAATTTGAGTGAGAAATAAAGAGTAGTTTACTAGTGAAGGTAACGTAAACGGTACACACGAACTTCTAACAGGCTATCTCGAAAGTTGTAGCGTCTGTGCACTACAGCGCTGTGAGCGGAAGCGTCAGATTTTCCGGAAATGAATCGGTAACAGGACAAAGCACGATACGGCGATATAGCAGCTCGTAGACGAGGACAGGGGAACAGAGTAGTTGTGATTCAAGACGCCATTTCGTAGAATTTTACACGCAGCGTGACACAGTTGACACGCACAAAATGTCAGAGGCTATGAACTGCATTTCACTCGTGTAGCTGCCACCAATACGATTTGCCGAATGTTAAGAAGTTCATTCGGTTTGTGTGACAGATTGACCATCATCCACAGAACTAGTGTTGGTCCCGGATGAGTTACGGGTTACCTGCTTTAAAATCCATTGCGTTCATGAAAGTGTAATTTGTGAAACATGCTTTTATTTTCTTCAGTGTCATTTGTCAGTTCAAGTGCGAGTTGATGTCGTAATCTCCGAAGGTGAAGTGGATATTTTTATGGGGTTATGCTTTTCTTGCAGAAAGTCGAAACTCAGTAACATTAAATCTGAAAATTTTTCTGCTTCTGCTACTCCACTCCATGTTTGTGTGGAGGAACAAAGAGGACCAGAATTGGGTTCATCTTCTAAAGACGCCTGCCAATACTCAAGAATGGCAAATACAATATCAAACATGAAGATGACCAATCCAATCAAAAATCTTGTTAGCAAACGAAGGAAGAGATATACACAAGATGGATTCAATCTTGACCTAACCTGTATCCTTTCAGCACTCTTGAATGACTTGTATGAATGCTGACTTTTTTTCCTATTGACATATCTTCAATCATTTGTGTAAATTTGTTAAGTTCTTAGAAATCTTCTGTTTATTAAATTATGCTCCTTAGCCTATAAAAGATATAAAAAATAATTTAATAGCCATGGGTTTCCCTGCTGAAAAACTGGAAGGTGTCTATAGAAATCACATAGATGATGTCTATAAGTTTCTAGAATCTAAACACAAAGACCATTATAAAATTTACAACTTGTAGGTGACACTTATTATATATGTTGTATTGATCTTTGAATAAACATATAAATATTGTAACTTTTTCTAAAATTGTATATTTGTAATTTTGTGCAGGTGTTCAGAACGTTCATATGATTCTAGCAAGTTTCATAAAAGAGTGGCAATATATGCTTTTGATGATCATAATCCTCCAAAGATGGAACTTATCAAGCCATTTTGTGCGGATGTTCACGAGTGGTTGTCTAAAGACCAAAGGAATGTAGCTGCTGTTCATTGTAAAGCTGGCAAGGCAAGTTCAGTGTGTTTTACTAGCAACAAATTTTCATCTGTTATGTACAATTACCTTTGTGTTATATTGAACCTTAAATTATTCTGAGTTGAATTATTTTTAATTAAGTCGTTAAATGTTAGGTTCATTTTTTCGGCAACTAAGTAAATTCTATACTGGTTTTTAAGAAAATGGTGAATGGCTTAGTTCCAAATGTTAGCATAATTTGACTTGTCGATCAATAGGAATTTGTTTTGAGTGTGTACCAGTTCCTTTTTCTATTGTGATCTGTAATTCTAGTAGGGGATAAATGGGTTTACCCATAGTTTGTGTGTTAAGAAATTCCAGCTATTATTGTTCATGATTTGTTTCAGGGTCGTACGGGGGTGATGGTGTGTTGTTACCTACTGCACAGTCGACAATACACTGGAGCCAATGATGCTCTGAACTACTATGCCAAACAAAGAACGCATGATAGGAAAGTAAGTACACTGCTTCTAAAGCAAATTTGTAATAATTCTATCAGTGATGTAACATGCACTTATTAATACTGTGTTAGATGGTTTTGAGAGCATCATACATAAAATATTGATGTAACATAAGTTCATGATTGTCCCCAGTATTTTAACTTTCTAAAACCGTACATAACTTTTCGGTAGTTTTGGTGCTAAATTGTCTCCACAAAGATGATGTGCTAAAGAATTTAATATTAGATCAGTTATTCTTAATGTCAAGAAGAAATGGAATGGTCATTCTATGAATTTCCCGCTTTTTTGTGTTCCTGCTTTTACTAGTGACAAAGGTAATGTTAACCTAATCAGTGCCACATTTTACAAAATTATTTGACACAAATTTTAATAATCTGGAAAATCTTTTTGTTTTACCTTGCAACATTTTCAGACCCTCTTGGAAATTGTAGTGTACTTGTAAGTTCCCCTTGCTCTTGTCCAATTTTCAGTGAGAATACTTTCCGACAAGTCGTGGGTAATGAAATGGGCGACATAATGAGAATTAAGCTAGATTCATTGTGGTATTTATTTAATTAGTTCATGAGAATTCAAGAGCAATATTTTATGTTTTGTAACTATTCATAATTTTCCCGCCATATTTACCAAGGCAACCTGTATTTCACTCACATTCCCTTACTTCACTGTCACACTTTACTCTGTCCCACGCTTCACATACTCCCATGCTTCACACTCACTCCCTTGCATCACTCACCCATGTCTCTCTCACGCCCTCGCTTCTCACACTCCCTCGCTTCACTCACTCCACTCAATCTATCTTCTAACTCCTACTCTCGCTCATGCCTGCTCACTTTCGCCCCCTCTCGCTCACTCTTTCGCTCGTTCGCATTCACTCTCGCTTGTTCCATCCCACTCGCTCCACCCTCACTCATTCGTGCCACTCTTACTCCTATCTTTGTCACTTCTTGTTCACTCCACTCATTTCATTCTAACTCCACTCTCCCTCTGTCTCATTCCATTCTCCTTCTCTCTGTCTCACTCCTTCCTTCTTCTTTGCCCCTCTCTTATCTCACTCCTCCTTCCCTCTCTTCCCCTCTGTCTCACTTCTCCCTCCTTTCCCCCCTCTCTGTCTCACTCCTCTCCCCGTGTCTTACTCCTCTTAGCTCTGTTACTATCTATCGCTTTTTACTTTCTCGTATGTGTACGTATATATGGAGTAATAAACATAATATAGGAACGTAATTGCGGAAGGCTGTGGAAAATCAATCCGTTGTCTGTGAACAACACTAGGACCTAAACTATGCATATGATTTTTTTCCAAACTGAATATTCCCTAGTTTCTGGCCTCACTTGAAGCTCTGCGGTTTTGAATAACATTCTTTAATTTTTGCGGTTACTTTACACGACAGCCCTTGGATATTTCTGAAATTTTCTTAAAAATGGCTCCAATTTTATCTGTAAATTACTTATAAGAATTAAGTGAAATACACTTCTGAAGATGTCATAGGTACTAATTTTCACTGTAAATTCTGAATTTTCGAAAAGCAAAAAAGTTGAAATTATTTCAGCGTCTTCCTAAAACTTCAAAATTGAAGACAGTTTTTTTGTCAAATAAAATTTATTCTCCATAGTTAGATTATTCATTGTCTTAATTTTTTTGGAACAGTTTAGTTGTTTTCACACACTAAAGTGTGTTTCAAATAATGACTTAATAAGTTTTAAAAAATTTTCTTTGAAACTGAGCTCAAAATTCCACATCAGTCATGTTGTGTAAATTTACAATTTGTTCATCTTTGTTTCTACCCTGCCTTGAACTTTACTTTAACCTACCTTTGATCGATACCTACTCACTTAAAATGAGTTTCGAAACTGAGGCGATTTGGGAAAATTAATACATCATAACTGTTATAATCCATTTGTGCTTCTTAAAATTCACAATATTTTATCACATATTATATTGTTTTGTAGTTTTGCAGTGAGTGATTTAAATTAGATCCTGGGTTGAAGTACTACATTTTTGGTAAATGAACTTCGTTTCTCATCTCTTTCCTTTCTCTTTCTGAAATTCCTGTGCTGAATATTTGTGCTTGTTGGTTGATCACTCATCAAGATACAGGTGATACTATACCCTTTTTGCTCCCATTCAATCCAGTGATTGAATTGTATGATTTCTTTTTCTTTGAACTATGTGGTTTCCAATTAAAGTCTTCAACAGTACCTTTAGTACCTTTCCGATACTACAAATGATGAACCATGTTTACAACCATGTTTCTTACAGTTGTCAGCATGGGAAAGTCTTCATTGCCCTCACAAATGCTTGTCAATGATTGTGATTCGAGCAAGAGCAGAAAATAGTATTGTAGTTTGAGATTGCAATAATGCTAAGAAATAATTTGTTGAGCTCAATTTGACATGTAAGTGCATGTCAAACTTTGCATGTCTTTTGAGCGTGGACGTATCCAGATTATGTTGTGCTTTGCTCAATATGCGTGAGTAGTAAAGATTAAACGTGAAAATGAACTTCATGCTGAAATGACTGAAACTTTGAATGACCAGGTCCTGAATCGTGCATTACATCAATAGGTCTGGTTCAGCGCATGGGTAAACCTTGTATTATTACTAAGCGATTATTAATGAACTGAAACTAATGGTTTATCCACTCCCGGTTCTAGTTCTTATTTCTGTAGTTGATTGCAACAGAGTGTATGCAATATCCAATTCTACAGATGGCATTGGTTGGTATCCTCTCAGAGAAGGCCTGTACTAAGCCACCTACAAAACCACATTGTATTGGTTTACAACATACTTTGAATTTTGTTAGAGTTATGATGGCCTCTTTTTTATTGATTTTTTTTAATTGCTAAATTTCTTCATCATCTTCTGTGTACATTGTAAACCACTTTTTCTTCTTCTTCTTCATACCAAGGATTCCCTAATGTTTACAGCATGTCTTCTCGACATATTTTTTGTGGCCTTTCGGGAATTCTCCTGTCTAATGGTATCATAGCCCTCGCTATCTTCATCAGTCTATCACTGCTCAATTATGTGATGTGGTTATTCCATTCTTTTTTCCTTGTCACACATTTAGAAATATCAGTTATTTTGCACTGTTTTTGTATATCTTATTTCTTATCCTGTCACTCCTGGTCTTTCCTACTATTGATTGTAATATTCATTTCTACTGATTGGTATAGTTATTTTTTCTTCGCATCAGCTTGGCTTCAGCCCCATTTGTCAATATTGGTCTCTAGATTTTAACTTTGTCTTCTCTACTAAGATATTTATTTTTCCAAGTTAAATTTCTTAATCCTTATCCGGGCTACCAATGTCACTGTGGGTTATTTTGTCTTTAGTAAACTAAAAGGTCCCTGTGTGTCCGCTTTCATGACTTTGTTTCTTATACATTGGAGCATTTACATATGAAGTTTCATGAAATTTAATCAATAAACCATAGTGAAAATATTTATTTCGTTTTAAAATAACGTAACTGGGCATGTAGTGTCTGGAGGATACAAATATATTTTTGGTAAGAGATGATGTTTGGCAATTTCCATATTGACAAAACAATTTAAATAAAATAATTTTTTTTGTTTATTATATCTGTCGGTTGTTAAAAACTGGATGCATAGCATTGTTGTGCAACTAATGTGTTCTGTTGGTTAGAGAGAACTCTGGGTAATTACCATTTTGTCACAACCACAAGGTCTGTAGGAAGAAGAGTCAGCTCCGTTGTTGGAGGCGAGGTGGGGATATGTGCAAACAGTGTTGTGAAAGAGTTTTTCGGGCTCACCTATATGTAGAGCAACGATGGCCCTGAATTGTTTCAAGGGCTTACTTTCTTTTCTACGATTTGATGTTGAAACCGCGGTTTGCAAGATGTCGGAATAAATTTGATGTGTGGGAAAAAATGAATGAAAATTTGAAAAAGCATCACCAAACTTGAACAGACATTATTGTTGTCAAAATGCTTATTTCAAATTTGTACATACCATCAAAACCAGACGTATGGTATGATTGTGAGTTAGCCCTATGATGTTAGAATTTCCTATACTCAAAATGGTTTGCCATATACTGGGAAGGGAAAAAAGTGAAAGGCCAATTCTAGGTGTGAGTGACAGAGTAGTTCAAACTCTCCCCGAACCTCATCAAAGAACTCTTTAAGATTGTCATGTGTGACAATTACTTCTTGGTCAAGACTCTCTCAGAATATCTTCTGAAAAATGGTCTCACTTGTTTTGAAATTGTTCAAATGGACAAGAGATTCTTTCCTCGAGAATTCTAGCCCCACAAAAGTCAAGGAATGTTCTCTGGTATCGTACATTTTGAAACAAAACAATGCAGTCGTTCTTCAAACAATGCACCACACAGATATTTGCATAGAAGTCCAAGGTAATAAACTAGTAATAGTGCTTTATTACAACTTCACAAGAGCTGAGATTAAACACACCGAATCAACTCTTACACTCATATTCGTGTCAAGAAGAAAAACAAACAGATGGCCATTCACGTTCTTTATGAACTGTCTGGACATTATTGGAGTGGCAGCATTTGTTATCTTGTCAAATGTGCAGCCAGCATGGAATATGTGAAGACATTGTGTTCGAAATTTATTCTTGCATGAGGTATCACAGTACTTCATTCGAACACGCATTGAAGTACTATGGGACTACAGCAAAAGACACTTTGAGCTCTAAAAGAAGTTGAGTTAAAACTACATTTACTGCATTTTCCCAGATAAGTAGTTCTACACCATGTTTATCAGAAAGGGAAACTGGATGTCACTCGTCTACATGCGAGGTCGCACCTAGAAACAATGTTGCAGCAAATGTCACCAGTCAGTCAGCAATGAGCACAGAGATGTAACCCATTTTTGACAGTGTGAATAATGAATTAATTTAATCAAAATATGTTAATTTATAGAGAATAAATGTTTAAAATTGCTCAATGTGCATTGTGTTCTTGTTAAAAAAATGCTATACTCCAACACCACTTCTTGCGGTTTTGTGATAATGAAGGCATTATTTTGATTAATTATTCATTATGTCATTATATTCAAACCCTTCAACAAAGCAAACCAAAATGTGTGCAAAAGTTGAAGAGAATTGTGGAAAAACAAAGATTGTACAGCAGTGTCTAATGGACACGCCTTGCCTGGATGTCACAAAAGTACCTTGCGCGGAGAAGGGTTAAGTATCGTGATACATGGGCACCTTCAGTGGTCTGCTTCATAGCTTCTTTGCATGTATGGCAATCACTGGAGATGTTCTCAGTAGGGTAATTACTGTGTTATTAGGGTAATTTCTCTTCCCTTTTGTACTGATTTTCCAATGTCATGGTACATCCCAGAGTACTAAT
Organism: Gryllus longicercus; assembly: GCA_038098605.1. NCBI lineage: Eukaryota > Metazoa > Arthropoda > Insecta > Orthoptera > Gryllidae > Gryllus > Gryllus longicercus. The sequence continues at coordinate 622,886 of JAZDUA010000084.1, read as the reverse complement.
ATTTTATTAAATAATACTTTTCTGGTGTTTTTATTATGGTGCCTCCATACTTCAGCATCTAGTTACTTATTTCATCTTGACCTGGTGGTTTTCTAATCTTTAAGGTTTTTCATTGCATATCTATATCATTATCTGTCATTTCAACCATGTCATTCCTGTTGTCATTCATATTTAGATTTAGATTTTCTTGTATTTGTTCCTTACAAGGAAATGCAGCGATGAGACATGTCGAAACGTGTCCTAATTCTTCGTATCATCGAAAGCACATGCCGTATTAATCTCACGATCAAGCTTTTGGGTGCCAATACACACTGCAAGTTAATTAAAAAGCATCCTGAATTTGCAACTTTGTCCTATGCTTTCACCGACCCTGCAAAGCAGGTGTTACCCAGCACACTCGCTTGTGATTCAACACCACTTCTCACTGCAAGCGGCAGACTCTGCTTTCCATGTCGTTTCCTGCAACATTTCAGTCGTATTGTTTTTAATTAGTTTTGAATCGTTTGGACTATTAAAATTTGTAAGTCTTCATAAAAGGTTCTTCATTTTTCTATGGGTGTAGCCATATCTGTAGTGTTTATGCTAATAATATGGATATATATTTTATTTATTTTTATTTTTTATCTAAGTAGCCCTTTGTTAACATTATTTCTTCAATACATTGCTAGTATTTTTTGTGTAGGAGTGTTCCTACCCTGGCTGTAGTTCTTTCACTACAGATCAGGATGTAGTCATTTGACTTTTTTTTTTTTTCTAATGTGTTACATATATCCAAATTAGTCTCTGCAATCTCCCCTGATTTCTGCTATTCCAGGATATTACATTTGATATTCCTGTTCTCATTATTCTTTGTTTCTTTATTCATTGTTTCCTCTTTTATTTTTTGCTAGATAGTCATGTTGTGTGAATTTCCAAGGCTGTGTGTAGTTTTCTGAGCAGGGTTTTGTTTTACTCAGGGAGGTAGCTAACCCGACCTGAAACCCTCCTCCTCTCTCCGGGCTTGGGGCCTGCAACTGCGGTTGGATAGGTTCTCGATCCCCCCAGCACCCTCCGCAGGTGGAGTGAAATTGGAGGTAGCAAATGTAGACAATGAGATCCCATATCATTTGAGAAACTGCATGATGTTGTAACCCACGTAATATATGAAATTGAGATTTTGACATCAATAAATTAATTGCCTATAAAAACACCTCGCAAAATGTAATTTTCCAAAAATTGAATTTTCCTGCATGATATTAGAATAATAAAATATTGTATATCAATAATTTATAATATTCAGGCGAAATGTTGAACGCCACATGGTTTAAAACAATTAAAAAATATCAAATTCTATTCTTTGTAAGGTTAAAACATAAAACTAATGACAAAGCTGCAGATGTATAGGTACCAAACACTATAGAAATAGGGAGGCAAAATAGGCATTTAAAAAGGCACTCTTGTGTTTTCTGATCCTTATTTATGTTTTTGAGTAGAAATTTTCTGAAGTGGAAATACTATAGTTTCCTTCATGGAAAGTTTGCTTTCATCATTGTTCTGACAAATGATCGTAGAAATGCTTTCTTTCACTTTTGGGCAATTCGAACAAAAAAAAGCTGAATCGCAATAGCTACCTTTTTGCTTTTCATTAAATGAAAGTTGATACTCTAATGCTGCAGAGTTTGATCTTTTATCTCACATTTAATTTAAACTTCAGTGAAAATATGAATGATTTGTTTTAATCCCCATGCATAACACCATGTAATTAGTGATGTTACAACAGCACTTACATTCTTGCATTGTATCTAAAATTATATTTCAAAATTTGCAATTAAAAAAATTCAGCGTGTTTAATGAAAAGGAGACATATGCCGTTCTATCCACGAAAAAAAATGTAAGCAGAAATTCCGCCAAAAATCACTAGTTTTAAAAAATAATTGTGACCTTTTTTAAAGATGATTTTTTAGAACACATTTCATTAAGACAAAAACCTCTGCTTTGGAATGTTACCTTTTTGTAATTTTTGAAAATACAGATGTGCAAAAAATGAAATAGGCACCAATTTTTATATGTCCTAATTCAATGTAAAAAACAACCAGTTGCGATTTTACATGTGTTTGATAATACAAAATAACACCACTTGAATGGCAGGATTTAAACACAAAGTTGACATTTATAGGCACTATAAAATTTATGCATATTACTCCTAATGCTTCCAAATGAATACATACCCCCCCCCCCATACCTTTTCAGTTCAAGGAAAAAAATAAAATAAATAAAAGGGCAAAAATCCACAGCTTACTTATAGCATAAAATATGTTTCAATCCAAAGTCTTAACTTGAAACTGAAAGTTTTTTAGCTTTCCTGTGAAATTTAGTTATTGTTGGGTACAACATTTTGCAGTTTCATGAGAGTTATACGAAACATTTACAGAGTCACCTTATTATATATGTTTCTGAAATATGTTTTGACGTTTGGTTTTTATTGCTGTATTTCTGTTTCAGGGAGTAACAATTCCTAGCCAGAAGCGGTACGTAGGTTATTATGCCACATTAGTACAAGAACAGTTGTCTTACCATCCGGTAAGCCTTTTTATTCGGGAGATACGACTTGAACCATTACCGACTGTAAATGGAACTCAAGGTAATACTGAAAATTGTATTTTGTTAATTGAATGTTGGGTTGTGGACATTAGATTGTGATCCAATTATTGAAGTATTACTTTTTTAGCCTATCAGTTCAGAAAATAAGGGTATTTAACGATATTTACATACATATTTGTAATGTTCATGTTGTCTCCATTGAATTATTGTTATTATTATTATTATTGGTTGTTGTTTTTTTTTTTTTTTTTTAATTTACTACTGTGTAGTTTAATTCTTTGGTCATCAGTCATTTCTGGTTTCATCTGATATTTTCTGTTGGTTGTTCACTTTAATCAAATCATTGTTTAATAGTTCAGTAAAACGCACTTATAAGTTTTTCAGCGAACTGAAAGGAAATGTGTGTATTTTAATTTTTTTGAACAAGGTGCACCGATAAGAAAAATCTGAAAAAAATCCAGAAAATAGCCGATTTTTAGGAAAACCTTTGGAAATTTTCTTGTGCAACCGGCAAAATTAAAACTTGTTTTAAAAAAATCCCAAAATTTTAAAATTTATTTCAAAGTTGGAATTTTGGGGAATTGAAATAAAATGTATTAATAAAAATTATTTTTGAGAAATTGAGTAAATTTCACATAATTATTATTTTAAATGGAATTTAGTTTGACCAAATGAAAGAAAAAATAGTAGTAATAAAATCGTATGTTTTGGGGTGGGAATCTAAAAGTCCATGAAAAAAATGGTGATGGTCACAATCCTTTGGAATGATTTACTTTTTGATTTCATGCAGGGGCATTACCATCTTACTTACCATCTTGAATACTGAGGTTTTTTGTCTTAAATGAAATCTGTTTTAAAAGTTAAAAAAGTAATGTATAAAAAACAGTGTTTTGTTTGTAGTTTCTGCTTATAATTAATGCAAATTATAAAAATAATTTACAAAAATCGCTAAAATTTTTTTCTACGAATAGAGCATGGGACACAAACAATGGAACAGGTCTCATTTTCATTGAACTCACTGAAGTTTTGAAAATTGCAAATTTTGAAATATTTTTTAGATATAATGTGAGAACGTATGTGCTGTTATAATGCCACTAGTTACATTTCTGTTATGCTTGCCGATTGAAACAAATCATACAATTTTTTCAATTATTTTTAAATTGATGGCGAGAAGAAAGATCATCTGTGCTGCTTTTAAGTATCGGCTTGCATTTAATGAAAAGCTAAAAGGTAGCTATTGTTATTCAGGCTTTTTTGTCCAAATGCCCCTGTTATCTTCAGAAACTTGCTTTACAAGTTAATAAATAAGGGTAAGAAAAATTTATAGAACCAATTTAAATGCTTATTTTACGTTTTGAAATGCCTGTATTGCCTGCCTATTTCTACAGATTTTCATGTCTCTAAATCCACAAGTTAGTCATCCACGAGTTCTTGACTTACTGTATGCTCTCACTTGCTTCGATTCCCTCACGCCTGCCTCTGCCTCCATCTCTGCTTCACTTCTCTGTCCCCGCTGGGTCCGCCAGTCCCGTATATATTGGGGCTTTACTTGCATTTGGCAGTGCTTTTTATGAGAGTTGTTATTTATCTTTTCTGAGAGTTTTTCAGTGTTATCAGGAGTGTCTCAGGGTTTTCATTTGGGACTATTGTAGAAGTAATCAAATGTTCTTGCTAATGATTTATGTATCAACGTATACTGCAAACAACCCTATTACTAAACTGTGTCAATCAAATAATGAGTCGTGGTGTTATATTTTCTCTTCATTGTCTTTTGCCTCTGATTTGGTCGCCATATCAAATTTGTCATTATAATATGTCTTGAAGCCATCCAACACTACTTTTATAGAATGGCTTCTTTTAAACTCAACTTATCTTATACTTGTATAAGCCATGATTACACTGCAATTGCTCGGTCACTCAACATCCTTACACTTGAATTTTATAGGAACTATAAATCTCTTATTGTCTTATACAAATTAATTCATTTAATTACTGACAGCTCTCTTCTGCTTCAGCAACTTTACTTCGGATGCTCTGCTATCAATTTTAGAACTACAAATGTTAGTTTTTTTTTACACTAATATGCTCAGAACCTCTTATACTCTATAAATAGAACTTGTACCTTAGTCAACGCTCATAAAATTGATATTTTCAACCCATCATGTGAGACATTCAGATATGCTTGAATTCACATGATTTCATTATTTCATTTACTTATTTATACTCCACCAATTGCTTTTCCACACTGCTTGTGAGTTCATAAAACATACATTGTAACAATTGTATGTACTTTCTTCAATGTGTCATTGTAACTTGTTTGGAAAGGACTTTGGTCAGTCTACTTTTTTAAATCAAATCAAATCAAAAAAAAATGTTGCCACCAACAACAATGTTTAACTCTGAATTGAAGCCTTATATTATTATAAATTATATAATGTAAATTTGGGGTATTTTGAATATCCTTTCCTCCCCTGTAACAAGCATTTAAACCACCACCCCACTCCCCTTTAGTAATATAACATTTGTGACCCTCCTCCCTCCCCTTTAAAAATACATTGTTACAGTAAATACCATTTGTATTAATATATTTATGGTATGTATTTAAATTTATGATAATTTAAGTTAGAATTAGTTGGTGATGCTGACCATGCCTAACAATAAGATTGGTGATAATTTTTATACGAAGGAAGGATGCACAGGCAAGACAATTTCTGACTAGACATACCCTTGCTATCAATGGTTTGGCCAGAGACTATTGTGCCAATTTAATTGTACTTTGGAATGTACTACAGATCAGTTTTGAATATTTTCTTTTTAATCTAACAGATTCAATCAATATATCATTGATGAAAAAATATTTCCATATATTGTAACAATTACTTCATAATTTCTTTAAAATGTATTTTTTTAAATTTAATTTGTTAATATCTTAATGTTTTAGAATGTGACAGGAATTATTTCAGAAAATATTAATTATAAAAATAAAGAAATAAATATCAACATTACATAATCCTTAACTAACATCCCCTCCTCCTACGTTACACAGCATAACACTGCCACAAACTGTCACCCCCCACTGTTTAACATCATGTAATGTATGGGCATCCACTAAAATACTTTAAGAGGGAAAACGACTGTGATCCATGTTAGAGCTTTGCCTGTAGCTTCTTATTTCTCTTTTATTTTAAGGGCAGTATGAGTCCAATAATATTGATAATCTGCAATATTATAGTAAAATATGACAATTTCTTCAATTTATTACAAATGAGATCTCACATAAACGCTCACTATGCTGAATGACAGACATTTACAATGATATTCATTTATTTCGATGTAAATGACGGGAAACCTGCATAAAATACAAAAATTTTCAGAGTTTTTATTACATAAAAGAAATATGATTAGAGAAAATTACAAATAGTTTACATTTGGGCCACATATAACACTATTTAAGAATCTTGTAGAATATTGTTTTTTTCTTTTCTAACAAAGGAATTTCTGTTACTTGTTATTTCCAAATTGCTGTACTAGTCATTTACTAGTCTTGACTTCTGCAATAAAGGTGCATGGCATAAATAATTCATTTTGACTATTGATTCAAAGAAAGTTTGAGCTATATTATTACATGGATACCTTATTGGAGTTTTTCAATATAATGCTGAAAATAGAAAATTGCATAAATCAAAAATATAATAAATGTCATTGAGAATTCTAGATGATTGTGAGGATCTTACATTAAGTACACTAGTTATTTGAAAATAAATATGAGATATCCTGGGGGTGTAAATTTCTTTTCCCAAGTCATATAATTTAAAAATTTATGTTATTCCTTCTCAATATTGTGGATATGACATTGATAGTAAGGTGACCATTGCTGAGAACCATAAAATAAAATTGGCCTGATTAAAGAATTGTATAAAATTTCAATGGTTTTATAAAAAGTCAGTGGTCATTTAATGAATAAAAACTAATAACTTAAATGCTTTGTACTAATGTAATCACGATGATTCTCAAAACTTAAATTGCCGTCAAAGATCATTCCCAAGTCGTTATATCTATTAAGTTTCAAGTATCTGGTTGACCATGTAATAAGGATAATTTAAAACACTTTCTCCCCTGTGGTATCCCATAATTTTACATTTTTTATGTTGAATAGTAATTGATTGACATTAGACCATTGTAATATTAGAATATGTATGTATACACACACATATTAGTAATTGTAATGTTTTACAATTTTAACTAACATTAACAGTGTCTGTCTTGCAATTTAAAGATTAGCATAAAGGTAAATGTTGATTGTTTGGTGTTGCACAGGACTCCAGCTTGTGATCTCAGAGTGCAGCAACAAGGTGTACTCCTCCCCTGTGTATATGCCAGAGAAGGGAGCGAACTCCCTTTGCATCCGCTTGGACCAGTACCTGACGTTGCAGGGAGATGTGAAAGTAGAGTTTTTCAGCAAGCCAAAAATGAAAAGAAAGGTAACAGTTAAGTGTTCATTCTTAAAAGTGACATTTGTTTAGTAACACACTCTCTGAACTCAAATATTGGAAAGTGTAGTAGAACATCATGTAGACATTTTTCAGGGGATTGGAGACAATAAATGAGAGCATAACTGAGAATGAGGGAAATTTCGGTGAAAAATAAAACCACAATGTTTTGACAGTACTTTTGTTTTAGGAGTAATACATAAAATTCATGTAATATTATCAGTACATGATTTAAAAAAAGAAAATTTTAACTTTTTAGGGAAAATCTGTGATATTTAATTCTTTACTTTTCTCAGTCCCTAAGACAGAAATTTTTGTCTTGAAACATCCCACCTATTAGTTCATCAGAAACATAACATTAAATAACAAAATGCATAAGAGTTTCTAAACCTTTAACTGCTTCAGTAAAGCTGATTTCCCTTCACCTTCGGTATCTCAGTTACCATCTGCATCAAATTCGATCAGCAATATCATAAATGGTCATCAGTTCGGAAGTAATGAGATTTTGTCAATGTCAAAACGTTCTAAACATTTTCTTTCACCTTCAGGCACATCGCTACAATCTTCTTGAGTAGTTATGCTGTCAGCATTTTCTGAATTGCCAAATCCTACTTTCAAGATCTTTCATAATTTTAGTTTCATTACCTTTGTACCTTGACGCTTCAATGCAATGCACAGTAAAATGTATATGAAAAGAGTTCAGTATTAGTTTTCAAAACACATATTTTGTCACTAATTGTAAAAAGAAAATTTAAAAAATACTTACCAGCAAGACATTGATCTTAACTGAATCTCTCTTCCGTTCTCCAAGCAGCATCTTTTTCCAATATCATGTAATAACGCATTTAAGTTACCAATCTCATTCAGATTTAGTATTTTCAATTCACTTATACAATTAACAGATAAAAAATTGGCATGTCATATTTGTCAAATACAAGGTGTCCAGAAAATATGCCAGGCTTTCCACAAATACAGGACACCCTTGCACATCCATAGTTAGTTCATATTAATGCACTTTCATCTGTGTTCATCATATTAGTGCTCTTTCCTCTGTGGCAATTTCCCCCCTTGAAGGCCATGGTCTTTACAGCCCTTAACAGATAAGGGATGTGTCTGAAAGATATTGAAAAGGTCCCTGAGCCATGGTACACCACTGGTTCTGTTCCAGGGGTTTCAAAGGTTCTGCCTTCCCTGCAGACACCAATACTTCTGTTTTCACCTCACTCAGTTTTGCTGCAGATACCAGGTTACAGTTGAAATTTACAATGCTAAACTGATGAAACTGAAAAATATTCAATACCAAGCCCTAAATGATGGCTCTGAAACTTCTGCAATAAATTTCCCCCTTGAATATAAGTATTTTTACTGCTTGATGCTCCAAACACCGTGAATTGTCTTCAAACACTTTCCTCTTTGAGATCTGTAAGTTCAGTGTGAATGCTAGAGTCCTTAGATCTTGACAATATTTATGTATTTCACTGCCACTCTCTGCTACTGCTTTAAAAGTTTTAAATTTTTTGTATATTGAAGTGGGTTTGTTGGTTTAACATACACAAAACCAAAACAAATGACACACTGGCACAGCATAGGAAATCTTGACAAACACATATTAAAGGTGAAACCTGGACGAGTTGGTGACTAATGCTGATGTACATACAGAGAGGATAGTGAGAAACAGAAGTCTCCCACATATTCATAAACAACTGACAATGGCACTCTCCTCTGGCTCTTTTTGCAGGAAATAAACAACAAACTGCTTGCTGTAATATCTCAATCAGCAGTGTGTCACAGTTACATTTTCATTGACTTCATGTTGATCACTTCTTGTAAGAAAAAATGGACTCTGTCAACAACAAAATAAATAACAATTGAATTTCAAGATTTCAATTTACAGTTCACAACTTACAACTTTTTAAACACTAAGAAGTTATTATTACTAATGTTCGTAACATAACATGCACACATTTGCATAAACCCAAAGATCCAGCATTCTGCTTATTATTTAGGATTGGCAATCATAATACCTCATTGCTGGGAGAAGACAACTGACAACCATAATCTGCAGTCCTTTAACATAATATCTCATTGCTATATGGAGACAGCCAATAATGGGAACCGATTCCGTTAAAGTACGTACTACATACGAAAAAGTCAAAATTTTCAATGTCATTGGGAAGGAGTTTATGTCAAGTCAAAACACTTGTGAATGTTATAGCAATTAACATACCTATAAATGTTATAAGTGTTATTACTGCAGAGCCCAAATTAAGGTGGTGTGTATCGGAGCTGAGATTTTTAATTTGGATGAAGTAGAAATAACACTGTAACATTTTGTGGTATGTTCAGCATTTTATCAGTCACCATAAAATCTCACAATTTATGCAAAAATGTCGATATTACTGCGATAGTAAACAAATTAGTTCTGTTGCTGCGGCATGTTACTACATTATTGTGAAGTTTTAGTTGCGATATATCTATTTAAACAATTTACTGAGGCTTGAGAAAAGATGGATGCAAATAGTTCTCCTGAATCTAAAGATATCTAAAGGAATGACGTTCGGTGAGGAAGTTTGCGTGTCAATTTCCAGTGACGACACCTTCAGATTGTCAGTAAATATGATTACCAGAGAAGAGTTTCATTTGGTGAAATGGCAAAAAAATTAAGTTAATTTACCTACTATACATTTTTTAATATTACAATTTATATTAATTATCCCAAAACCTAATATGGATTATTTTTATTCTGATTTGTTTTGTACATTTGCCATATTTTCTTTAATAAACACTTGACTTGCTATGAATAAATGGTTGTGCAGGGTTGCATGTTAACAGGGGATTAAAGACACATGTGACCAATAAAATGTACAAACGGAAGTTTCTCTGATCATATCCTTCATGAAACTGATATTCAAAGTTTAATGATAAGTGAAATGTCTTGATTTCATTGTGATGAGGGATTTTCTTGAAGTTTTTGATAATAATTGGAGCACCTTTAGGAAAGGAGCTTGTTAGCTTCCTGATTGAAACAATTTCACTTTAAACAAATAGGATCTATTCCCTTGGCCAATAGTGTTTTTTTGGTAAATGGGTAGCATTTGGCTTTAAATTATATGAAAGCAGAATATTCTTCTCTTCAACTTGCTTCTTGGGAGATATGATTGTGTTGTGTTTTATAGTCTATAAACTAACATTGTTTAGACTTTCTACATATTGTTTAGTGTCTTATAACTATAATCATAGAAAACGTGAGGAAGAAAAGGATACTATATTTATAGCCATATACAGTGGAATTTTGTTAGTATGTTTTTGAAGGATATAACAACGTTTTGAGAAAATGGCATCTTATTCGGTAGCATTAAGGTGCTAACTATCACTTTTATATCTGTATCATTTTAATTTATATAGAGGTGTGTGTTTTTCCATACATGTGTTAAAAAGTAATATATATTATGCAGAAAAATGCTAATGAGAAGCTGTAATTGGATTCCACACTTCCGAAAATAGTAATAAATCCTAATCACATACACTTTCTATGTTTTAGTCATGTGCACAAAGTACACATTATTTGAAAGCATAAAGAAAAAATATAATTTTGTTTGAATGAGAGTCACCAAAAGCATGCAAACAATGTTAGAGAACGTAATTTACAAGATTTACCTACTTTTTCAATATCAGGGCCCAGCAATGCAAGTTTGTCTGTTGACAAGACAGTTTAAGGATATCAAATGTAAAATGCTGATTCTCTCTCATGGCAGTTTTAACCCATTAAGGATCAAGCATTGAAATAATATTTGTTTAATATTAATATTATATATTTATTGAAATATTATACCAGAAAGGATAAAAAACACATTTGTAGTTTTTTTAAACGAATAGTCAATGTATAACAAAATGTTGAATACATAGAACTTTGGGACAATGGAGTGTATCAATTCTTGACATGAGATGACTGAAACCACTTTGAATGCCGATGAACATTGCATTTTTTACATTTGTAAATTGTAGTGCTTTTGCGCAATCTGAACCTCCTTCTGGCTTTATTTTCTTCCTTTATGATCTCGTGCTCTATATCATGATTGATATATTGGTGATTCCGGCCATGTCAACTGCCAAATTAATTAGTCCTGTGAGTTTTGTGCAAGTTTTTTATCACAGGAAATGGCAGTGATTTTCCCCGCTAGATGGTGAGATCCTGTGCCCCTTTCCTGTCGACTTGTAGGGTTTTCCTCGAGTGAGTAGCGCATGTAAGTGTAAATACGTGTAAGTAAGGGGTGGGGATTGATCAAGGATGAGGAACGAAAGATTGCAGCCCATTTATCTAGGTACTGCTTTGGCTTTCACGTGTTGATGAGAGAAACCAAGGAAAGAGAGCAGAGCAGAGCAGCTGGCCGCTAGAATTCTCCTCCAGATGGTAGCTGAACTCCACTTAGCTATGTAACTAGGGTCGAACATCTGCCATTGCCAGGACTGAAGCACTGAGATCCCATCCTGGTCAGAGGCACTGTAGTGACATCACTTGACGCCCTGGACCAACTATCCCTACCTCATCATAAAGAACTTCTTTAGGTAGGGAATTGTTGTAGATTGACCAATAAGAAATTTTTCAGCGTCCTGTGTATTCATGGACTTATTATTGCATTCACTACCTTTTGCAGTCATCAGATTTCATTAGGGTCAAGGCTAAGTAAGAGCAAAATTGTAGTTGTGACATCATTTATTCATTCGCATTATAATATATTTTCCACGATTTGACAAATGTGCTCTCAATTAAGTTTTCTTCTTTTCTTTCCTCCGAAAGATCACCATCTATATTTTACTGGTCTGTCAATCTGCTAACAGGTGAAATACAGCATCAATCATATTTGCATTGATAAAGTCAATATCTGATCCAATACTGAAATAAGTTCAGCAGCTTCATGTTCATCTAATATTCCCAAAATAGCATAATTTTTAGAATAGATATATAATTACTGTTGACGCATTGTTTATACAATGATGCAACTACGCAGAATAAGATACATATAAGATGATATAATTATAGAAAAAAAGAGGGGAAAAAAGCTCTTTTAGATACCAGCTTTCCCTGTGATCTTTGAGTACCTTACATGACGTTAGTGGCTCTTGAACACCGTACTTTTATAAGGTTACATGCTTCACTGTGTATACCACAATGAAGCCTTACAGAATTGGGTAAGCAAATATTGACAGGTTTTTGTCACCCTCTAATGTTATCATATTACAAAAACAATTTCTAAAGAATTGTGTATTGCAAATATATACAAGAAACTGTAAATCTTGGCAGTGTTGTATCAGAATTGTGAAAGTTTTACATGTAGATAGCATCGTAGAATTATTCCTGTTTTACAAAACAAAGTGGTAAATTGTGAAAACCCTACAAGCCTCTGTGCAGTAATTGCAAGTAACGAGTGTTATATGCTTTGAATTTCAGGAGAAGCTGTTCCATTTTTGGTTCAATACATTCTTTGTAAGAGATGAGGTGACAGTACCTGACTCTGCCTCCGCAGTGAATGGCAACGAAGATGGAGAATTGGTTCCCCCTCCTGACCGCTCGAGTAGGGCAATGAGTTATGATGAACAGGCGCGCATGCCTCAAGTTGTTTCTCGCCATCCCAGGTAAGGATCGTATAGTCAGTGAAGTGTAATTACATCCTAATTTCATCCCTGCTGTAGATGTCTAGATTTTTGAATGCCACTGTAAATGTATTTTATTTTATTCACGATATAATCCAGCTGGTAAAACCATTACAGAATTTGTGGGTATAAAAGTTATATATTAGAGGAAACCCCTGGATTTTGCCCAAACAGAATGAGTTAGTGATACATTAGACTATTTTATTTCTCCATTTTAATTAAGTATTAAAATGGCGTTACACATTTTATTCAACTTTTAATTTTTGGACAAAATTCTTCGAAAGTTATGGGAAGGATGTGCTTGATTCTTCATCAACAATTGTTCAAATCTGGTTTCAGTATTTGAAACTGCGACTCGCAATTTTTTTTCATAACCAAACATAGGTTGAACACAGCTCGCATTGGCAAGGGAACTCTTGATCCACGTTGGTCAAAATATTAAATATTCTTGACCCGCACTAGGGATGTATGTCGATGCTGAAAGAGCCACAGAAGCTCATTGCCATTGGTAAAGGACTTGCCAGGATCAATTAAACCATAATCAATTAGTAAAATATGTCATATATATCACAAAAAACAAATACAGTGTGCCAGGGAAGTTTCTTCGAAGTGGCACCTTGCTGGTGAGAGTGCTAGTATCAGAAATCATGTTGGCTGCAGCTTGTGAAAAGTAAATGGCATGCTCTCCACAATAATCGCAGATGCTGAAAGTGTTGTTCCCTTCATATGTTTCGCAGTGAACTGGTTGTTACCAACATAAATGCCGTTTAAATAGGAGGTTCTGACTCAGCTTAGTATGGAGAGACTTTCCTAGCACACTACATATAATACAATGTTATTTTGTGGACATACATGACACTAGGATTAATGTAAATCAAATCTAAAGATCATTTTTAATAAAACACAGCAATGCCCCTGCCATACAGCTGTGATACACTGTTTGAAAACCACTGCTCTAGACCTTTTTCACATAAAGATTGAATTGATTCAGGGAGTAATTAGTATCGCTGGTAAGGAACAAAAAATGACACCTGTTCAAAAATATAAGAGCAATCAAAATCCTATTTAACAATTTTAATCTGAAAGACAATCATTGCAAATTGCCATCTAACAGCTAGATTTGTAAATTAAATTTATTAAATAGGTTGATGTTATTACATATTTATTATTATGTACTGTTATATTGTGTAGAAATTGAAAAAAAATTATCAATCTCAAAAGCGAATTAATTTTATTACTATCTAAACTCACCTCATTATCACAGAGTACTTCACTATTATATTTACAAAATTCTGGAACATTGAAATCCCCAAGTAATAAAAATTGGTTGCCCTAAAGCTCATTAATGGACCTTAAGTCATCTGCTTTCCAAAAATATCTGCATGTGTAGGGAGGGAATATACAATAACAATATAAAATGTGGTACACTTAAAATAAACTAAAATATGTAACAGTTCACTATCGGAATAAGTTTCAACAATACAATAGATCTAAACTCATTAGGAGGATACACACAAAACAATTTATTGTTGCGATAAATTGAACCAAATAATCATTAGATAAATCGCTAAGATAAATCTCTCGGTTAAATCATACCTTTCTATTGAATGAATGTTTCTTCTCAAATTAATCGGTCCTCTTTACTTTTACATATGTGTTGTTTGCAATGATTATTTGGTCAAATATAACCAACTTATTTATTATGGGTGATCTTTTGCCATTTTCTAAAATATGACCAATTAAACAGTGAAATTGAAGAGTGGTTCGAGAGTTAGAATGCGTGCATTGTAAAAGTTGAACATGCACAAAATGGCTGCATTATGTATTCCAATGATGGGGTTCATACTAATAGAAAGAACAAGGAATTGTTCAAAATGGGTCAAAACATGGCTACACCTCACATCTGGCATTATAAGAATTGGCATCACATGCCAGTTCTTAGACAATTGCCTATGATACCATCACCTCCAGCTCTCCTTTTTTTTAGTTTCCACTACTCTTCTTACCTCTTTCCGAAAAGTTTTTCTAAGGTTTTGTAATTTTTGCTGTACAAGTGTTTGCTTCTTGGAAAAATGTTTGCTACATGCAACTCTCCTCATAGCCTTTCTTTTTTATTTTTGTTTTGTATATTCAGAACTAGTAATTTTCCATAAACAAGAATTATTACTATATAACTCGAGTAAACCCATAATCAACTCCTTGCTTGCCATTTCTTAAACTGCCATGAGTACCCAATCTTACCGCCGTTCAAACACAAACAAGATCAGATGTGTCATAGCATGGTTTGCAATTATCGGCAAATATTTTTTTTACAGATTTATCTGCAGATTATTCATTGTGTTTATTGGTGAACAACAGAAAGCGCTGCAAATTATTGCTGTAAATTATTGTACAACTTTATTAGTTTCTACAGTCCCGTAACGAAGCGATTTATCTGTACAATTTCAGAGATCTAACATCAAATTCCTCAGATCTGTCGATGCTCTGTGTATTTCCCCCTATTAACTTTGCTCTATTTTATTTCAATAAAAAAACTTCCACTCAATTCTGGCAATCTAACCACCTGATAAATATCCGACTCTCTTAACCAGTGAAGAACTCTGCTGAAAGTACATGCAGTTTGAGACATGTTTCAGTTATAAAGTTTAATGTATTAATATCACGTGTCTATAATGGACCAAGTTCATTTACAACACTTCCCGCATTCTGATAATAACAGAGTATGTGAAATTTTTTTACTTGCACAGGATCCTGTGACTTATTGACACACTCTGCTGAACTCTCCTCTTGACTAGTTTTGGAACATCTATAAATTGCAATTTTGCACACTTACTGTTTGTATGGGGGTTTGGTTTTGAGCTTGGCATGAAGCTTGGTAAATTGCTTAAGTTGACATGGTGTACAGTCCCACGTGACACTGAGTAGATAATTCTGGATACGCCAACTTGAAAAAAATACAGGACATCATCCTGTCGCATAATATCAATTCAGAAAACAAGGCTTGGTAGCATTCAGAACAAATTTGCCAATGCGATAAAATGCTTTCCCCCAAGCATTGCTTTCTAAATTGATGTATGTCAATAGATGTTTGACCATTTCCTCATCGTTGGGAATATTTTGGTCTATGCTATCACTAAATCCAAATTGAACAATATTACTTTGTCAAGAATTATGCTCTAACACTTGCTGAAGAATCAAAGCTTCCATACCTGTGACATTTCTCTCCACTTCTGCAATTTTAGCCTTATTTGAATCTGTTAGGGTACATATCTAAACAACTGCCTGTCATGTTCTGCTAGTCTGTTGGAGATGGAAGGTAAGGTAGTTCTCAACGAAGCAACCTCAGCTGAATTGTCAGAACGTATAACAAATTTGGTGTTTATCTTGGTCGTTAATTTCTTTCTTGCATTCAGCACTTTAACCAAATTTCCTTTAGTGGAGGCCATCTCAGAGTACTCACCGAGATGCTGAACACTGACAAATCCGTCAAAAGTTGCCTGTCAGAGCAGGAAGGGCGAACTGGAGTGAAAAGAGCATGAGGAACATGGACGCTAGGGTTATGACTTTTTTCTGATTTAAAAGCCTGTGGTGGCAACAATGAACGTTTGCCTGAAACTGTCAAAAGTGACTGCCATTTTGTTAAATTTTGAAAAAAAACTCCCTTACCTAATGTGTTGCATTAAGTTGAGACATCGGGAGGATATTTAGCTATATTTACTTATAAATATAGTTAACATAATTACACATACAGTAAATTAAACGAATGGTTTAAATTTGTCTCTTACTGTTCATGAACTTGCTGTTAAAATATTTGTCACTTTTGCAAGTGCTGTGCAGCTCTTCCATCAGCTTTACAGGTTGCTCAGCCACTATGTTTGAGCAAGGCACATCAAGCTCGGGCTATTCCTTTATCCAGCTAGTGGAAAAAGATTTTAAAGCCTTAGGAGATAGAAGCCTGCAGCTCATTATATGTGCCTTTAAGTAATGCTGATTTGCCAACCATGCTTTTGCCCATGCATTTGCGATGGTCACAAGCAGATTTGAGCTGATCTCTCCATTTCGGAAAGAGCCAATAAGTAATTAGTGCAATGGTTGCCCGTGAATTCCACCTGACACTATGAAGGAAAGGTAAATTCTACCACTTTAGTAGAGGCCACTTTTTATGTCTGGTAGAAATTCTATCTTTCATGGAGTTCAAAAAGAAACCTGAAGTCATTTCACCATCCTGGATTTTCATGTGTCAGTATCTTTTCTCTTTTGGAATAACTTTTGTAAGTCATCATACCCTACTAAAACATCATCAGTGAATTAATTAGTGTTGGGTGATCATGATTTTGTTGGAAATTGGAAATCCATCAAGTGAAACTGAACCAAGTCGTGAATATAATATTGACACTCTATAAACTGAGGTGCTTCTGGACCCTTTAATCTGAATTCTCCTAGGAGTTTAGCAACTCCATTTTTGTGCCCCGTATCGACTGCTGTGGTATCAGAGATTATCATTTTAACACTTCTATGTATTTCTTCCACTGTATTCGTCTAGCAGGGCTTGTATTTGACAAAGTTGTCATCAGCTGATCCTGTTTCATGAGCCAAAACTCCAAGGTGCAGAGTTCTTGCAGAATTTTTAAGTCAGACTGCCTTATATTCTCTGTTCTCAATTCTCTTCCCATCAAAATGTAAGCAGAATTCCTCTTTAGCAGTTAGTTCTTTGAGGCGGTTCTTGACCTTTCCTGCTTCCTTGACCACTCGATGCCAAATCCCCAATTGTGATGGTGAAGGTACATGTATTCCATCTTCAAAATTGTTATTCATCCCAATCAGTGCTTCTTCGATTTCATCTTCTTCGACCTCATCTTCCTTGTCTCCTTTATCTTCCTCGTCGTCTTTGTCTTCTTCATCTTCTTCATGGTCGTGTACCTTCATCTTCGTCTTCTTCTTTGTCTTCTTCAGTACCACTATCAGTAAACTCTTGCATTTGGTTAGTAGTCTAAACTGTTTAACTTCTTTGCCATTTTGAAGGATATTTCGCTTTCATAGGAGCAACTTTTTGATTCCTATCTTTCCTACTGATTCAATTTGTTTTCTATAAAGTTCTTTGTCTTCATTGCAAAGCCAGTTTCCACTCTGCTTTGTAACATTGAAACTGAGTGAATTTTTTTTTCAAATTCTTTTCGCCCCCCCTTTCTATACTTCTCGAACAATTTTATCAGCTTGTCAACATTTGCAGAAACTTTCTGCATAGAAAGAAGTGGGAAATTTAGCTTCTCCCAAAGTTTCAGCAATTCATATGTATCTTTCTTATTCGCTCAGCTCGCTCTTGGAGTTCATACAGCCCCAATAATCTACCGACAATGCATCTGTTAAAAGGCATTTTGCATGTGATCTCTTTTATCTCCTTTCTTGTATGATGGGTTGGTGCGTTGTAGGTGTTGTCAAATTCTTTGTCCATTTATTTCCAGCCGATTCAACTGCTGATTCGGATTGCTTACTTTTAAATGGCGTGTTCCAATCTAAAAATATGTTATTAGAATTCATGTTATGAGAAAAGACAATTGAGGAAGTGCAGTTCCAAACAAATATAATTCTTTATTACCCTGTATCTCATAAATTACATTATATTGGGTGCGGGATGCTTTTTCACTAAAATAATAGCAAAAATGGGACCGTTACTGTTCATCTTGTATACTAGTGACCTTGGAAATGAGATTGTATCAAAATGGAACTGTTACGCAGATGATACGAAACTGTTTGCAAACCCATTAACTGATTATCAAACCTTACAGAAGGACTTGATCACATTGGAAAAATGGTCAAAGGCATGGCTGCTTCTGCTGAATTCTAAAAAATGCAAAATCCTCCATATTGGTAAGAAAAATCCTAGACTACCTTACACTATCGCAGATAACACCTTGGACATAACAGTACTACAAAATGATCTGGGCGTACTAATTTCTCATGATCTGAAATGGAAATGTCAAGTTGCAGCAGTGGCCAGGTGACCAAACCGTGCTCTGTATATTATGAGAAAGGCATTCTCCAACTTACACAGCCCCATGGTTGGGAAAATTTACATGACATATGTTCGACCCATATTGGAGTGTGCTAATGTAGTTTGGCCCCCATATTATAAAAAAGACAAACAATGTCTGGAAAAAATACAAAAACTAGTAACTAAGGTACCAAGAGGAAATTGCCTAGATTCCAATTACCAGGAAAGATTACAGAAGATATCCTTATTGTCACTCGAACAGAGAAGAACTAGAACCGATCTTGTAGAAACAGATAAAATTTTGAATGGACTATACAAAACCCACGACAGGAATCCCTCTTTACAAGATCTACTGATGATACACTACAGGGACACAAGATGAAATTGAGGAAAGAGAAAACAAAGACTGGACAAAGAGCACATTTTATCACCAATAGAATAGTCAACGCGTGGAATAAACTACAGCGGAATGCATCGAAAAGGAAACTCTGAGTGCGTTTAAAAATAACTGGGACAAAATTGAGTTATAAATAGTATATAGATAGTATATAAATAAATAAAATAGTATATAAATAGTGATAAATGATAT
The DNA here is from genome assembly GCA_038098605.1 of Gryllus longicercus. Taxonomy (NCBI): domain Eukaryota; kingdom Metazoa; phylum Arthropoda; class Insecta; order Orthoptera; family Gryllidae; genus Gryllus; species Gryllus longicercus. The sequence goes on along the minus strand of JAZDUA010000084.1, from coordinate 603,583 downwards.
TCTAATGTGAAATAAGAAATATTTGCGATAAACTTATGTTATATTTGATAAGATAAGTAAATGAGCCATGGATTACGATTATAATGATATTTGAACTTAGTATTGTACAAAATAGAAACACTGTATTATGCAATATGATTACATATGTGTATAACAACTTGTTGCTGCTACCATTATTGAATTAAAAAGTTACAAAAATCATAATTCTAGTTGCAGGCAGGTTTTTAACAGTATGAACGCTAACGCTTGCAGGTTTTTTGCAGTATGAACAGTTTGTAGATAGACCAAAATCACCTGGATACAGCTCAGAAACCAAATCAAAGAAAGTCTCCTGCCTCTAGTCAGATTAATATCACAAAAATATATTCCATACTCTATGAAAATTTCAAAATTCAGAAACAAAAACTAAGAAACTACCAAAATAGTATTGTTAGATAATGTAGTGAGTGATTTGAGAGTTGTGCAATTTAGTGCACTGTAAAATTATGAACTTACACACCTACACCTACAAATAAATTTAAAATTAACCAAACAACCATCACTAGGGATATATCATATACTGAAACATTTCCTTTTCTTACTCTTCTGAATTAGGATGTTGTAATAATTTGGAGGGAATGTTACAATTTATGTAATAATTATTTCAAGAGTTTTATGTAGCCGGCTATCCGGATTACATTGATATCTTCGAAACCTGTAGCACCATTAAATATAATTTGCAGCCGCTTTAACAGACTTTACTCCAAACATGTCTACTATATTAGAGCTCAAAAGGTTCTATTTTGCCACAGTTATGCATGATACCATAGAGGAAAGACTGAATGTCCATCCAGGGGGCTGAGAGGTTTCTGCAAACTTGGGTCCCATTCAGAAATGGCACCACCCTCAAATAATCACTAGTTCTACAGAATTTGGTGGTAGAGTAGTGAGTGCACAGGTTTTAAATCCACCCCTTTGCTTCCACTTTTGATTTCACCACTCCAGAACCTAATGGCAGCATTTTCAAATTATTGGTATTGCTACTTATGCTGCCATTCCTCTCGCCAGTTATGTCCCTTCATCCTTGCCACACCCCACCTCACC